>VWZP01009913.1:911947-1130099 GCA_013396995.1 Dicaeum eximium | reverse complement strand
GGGACAGGAGGGGATGGGGGGACAGAGGGACGGGAGGGGACAGAAGGGACAGAGAGGGGACGGTGAGATGGAGGAGACGGAGGGACAGGAGGGGATGGGGGACAGAGGGAGACAGGGAGGGGACAGATGGAGCCCAGCCCAGCGGCCCCTCCGCAAAGCCAGAGCCAAAGCCCAGCCCGACCCTCCCAGAGGAGCCTTCGCTGCCCGGAGCGCCCCAAACTCGCCGCCCTTCTCCGGTCTCTGTTTCCAGCCCAAGGAAAGTCTCGGGGATCCCGAGCGGTGCCGGAGTTCCCTTTCTGCCACCTCCTGACGTGCGACAAGGTGGCGGTGATGTGGCAGCACCCGCAGCGCTGCAGGAGCCGCTCTGTGTCCTCCGGCACAGAGCTTTGCTGGGAAAATCTGGGAATTGAGGAGAAATCCAGCGGCTGTGCCGTCCTGTCCTGCTTTCCCGGCTGTGATGTTTGTACACATTAATATTAAGGAATTAATCGTAATTGTGACTGGGGGAATATTCACAGTGACAGAGATGGCTGCGAAGAGGGAGAGGCAGTGCCCGACTTTTCACGGGGTGACTCCCAAGTGACAACAGCGGGATTTATTCGACTGCTTCATACACTGATTTTTCAAAGCGAGTTGGTCAGAAAATAAAGGGTTTGTTCCACAGAAAATTCCAGTCTTTCAGAGCTTGTTTCCATCCCAGATCAGAATGAAAAGCACAAACTACTCCCCTAAGAAATGTTCTGTAAGATGATGATTTGGGAGAGCAGTTCCAGCAATGTTCAAATATTTTCTTAATAAAAACAAGCTACTCAGAGAATTAACATTGCATATATCTTAAATTTTAAATGAAATCAAATATTTTGCTCTGTCGCCTCCTAAAAAGAGTGCAAATATTTGCGTGCTTAGGATTTAAATCCTATTTTCTGGCATCTGTATTCATTTGAAACATTTTGTCCTTGCAGTGTTTGGTGCTTCACGTTTGATTTGGAGAGATCCCGGAGTCAAGCTGGAATTTCAGAAACAAAAAGAGGGAAAGAAAAACTTGTCTTCTATTTTAGGGTCCTGCAGTACTGGAAATGCAAAGGCTGCAGAGTGAATATTTAATGAATGCATGAGAATCCCAAAAAGTGTAAAGCAAGCGCCACGCAGCAGTCGCCTTGCCTTGTTCAACTAGAGCAGCATTAAGACATTAAAAATAGATTTACAGATTTCATAATGCGATTGCAACATTCACACAGGTTGGGATTTTTAATTTAACTTTGAACTGGATCATGCAGATTGCAGGGAGACCAGAATGGACTTTATTCTAATGGGAGAATTTGCCTTATGCAGGATTAACATATCAAAGGCAGGGCAGGATTTTGGGAGAAGATGGCACAATGATCTGGCTGCTTGTGGGGTTGGCACTGCAGGAGAGCTTCACACCATGAATTTGGGTCCTGAAACTCTGCTCTGCTCTGCTCTTGTCACATTCCTTGTGTTGCCCACTGGGCTTGGTCCAGGCTGCTGAATTGTGCTTCAATCTTCTCTTGGTGTTGGAGGTCTGGGCAAACAGAGGTGGCACCATCGTGGTTTAATAAAATCACTGAAGCATGAGGAAAGGCAGGGGTTTGGCACTGCTGGCTGGGTGGGGTCATCAGTGCCATCCCCTCTGCCTCCTCCTCACAGGGGCCAGCACAGCCTCACTCAGGGGTAGCTGATGATGTTGGCTTCAACATCAGTCTAAAAATTATTGACAGGAAAGGAATTCAAGGCAGGCAGGGAATCCCAGGATTTGTATCCCTGCCAGGGGTGGGCAGCTGCAGGATTTGGAGGGGCAGTGGGAAAGGTGAAGAGCAGAAAGGACGTGAGCAGGTCCTGACTGCAGGATGGTGGAGGGCATCCTTGCAGCTCAGTTTTCCTTTGCTCTGGATCCTTCCCTTGGGAACACAGCTGCAGCAGTGCTGGGGATCCCTGAGACAGCCAGAATATGGAACCCTTGGCTGCTCCACTCCAGAAGAAAGGCAGGACACCCCTCTGAGCCCCCTGCACGTGCCAAGGGCTCATTTTGTGCCCGTAGACTTCACTTTGTACCCCAGCACGAGGACATCAGATGGCATCTCGCCACCTGCCATGTCCCAGGGGAGGATATCCATCGGCCCAGGAGCAGTCTGGGGTGAAAATGTGAAAATCCACCTCTCTGACAGCCAAACTCCCAGTGTCACATTAGTGAGTTTTTCCTGGCAGGGTGGAAGGAAAGGCTCTGCTCCCACCCAGCCCTCGCTCTGTGGGGAGCTCTGCGTGCTCTGCTGGGCCGGTGGCGTGTCAGGATCACAGGATTATCCCCATTTCCCAGTCAGAAAATGATCCATATGAGAACAGCCGAGCGATGGGATGAACAAAAGGAATGATGAAAACTGTACAATTTTGTCTGAGAAGCCTGGTGCCTTCTGGGAAGTGCCACACAACCCCAGCAGAAACATCCCCCAGACACGGACGGCGCGGCCACGGAGCCGCGTTGAGCAAGAGCCTTGACCAGAGCCACGATTGCTGATTTCAAAACACCCCAGAGCTGTGTGGCCACAACAATCTGGGCCCAAATTGGAGCAGCCAGAGCAAATCAAAGCAGGGCAGACTTGCTGCTCACACGACTGCTGGAGATCACTTCATGCAGATATGCAACAGCTGCAACGAGTTTCGTGCAGGGACTTGCCTTTGTATTGAATTGGGGTGTGGGCACGGGCTCCTGCAGGGGAAGGAATGCTGGCTGAGAGGAACAGGGAGCCTTCTGCATCTGCACTGAGAGTTCCTGCTCAGTTGGAGCTCCTGGAGGATGGGTGACCAGTTTTGGTGCAGCAGCTTGGGCTGGGGATTGGCTGTGAGCTGGGCTGTTTCCTTACACCTTCAGAAATGGAAAAGGAGGTGGTTTGTGAGCTTGGAGTGCTGCTGGCTGGGTGAGAGCTGTCCTGAGGATAAGGATGCTGCCTTTTGCCAGAGCACAAATTGAGCTCTTGCTTTAACACTTGGCCTTTTTGAAATCTCCACTTTCCAGCCAGCTACAGCAGCTCAGGGCTTCATGGGCCTTTTCCAAACAACCTGTGCATGATAGCAAAGAAAAATAAACTTTTATTCACTGTGTGCTGATCCCTGACGCGCCCAGGGAAGAGGCTGAGGGATCACCAGAGTGGAACATGCTGAGAACTGGCCTCTGTCAGCACAGAAACACCAGAAACACCAAACCATTTGGAGGGCACAGACACTGCCCAGAGGGGTCACTTTTTACACCAAAATGTTGGATTTTGATGGTGCAGCCAAACTGCCAAGAAGGAGATGATGCCACATAAAACAGCCAAAGTGTCACTCTAGAAGTCATGGTGGGTTTATATGATCTTTTTACGTGATCTCTTTGTCTTGTTTCTTCTAAAGCAGAAATCACCTGCCTGAGGAGTCTGGGCTGCCTCAGAGGCTGAGATCCATCCACAGGGTTGGGTAAAATTCATGGTAGCATTTGCAACTGGATTTGCTGATTTTATCTGTTTTTCTTTTCAGGTTATCTTGTATTTAATAAGGTTTTTTTCTCCCTGAGATGAAATTTCAGATTTATCTGAAGCAAAGAAGTAAGTGCTTGTGAAATGGGCTCATTCCTCCCCATCAGAGCTGGGTTCAAGACTTAGAGATTATTGAAAGTATTTCCACTCATTCAGCTTGGAGCATTCCCATAGGATTTTTAACCTCTGAGCATGTTTCCTTTCATCAGCAGGGATTGCAGCAGTCTGCAATGACTTTTTCTCCTTTGGTGCAAAAGTTAAATATGAATTTATAGCGTGATTGCATTGAGATTTCAGAACTGTGCTGCAAAAATCGAAGTTGCTGTGATCTTACCTGCCTGGAGATTATAGGCAAATAACACTTGCTAAACATCCCATCCCTCAGATGATATATTGAGATCCAGAGTATTTTTATTAAGCTGCTCTGAAATTATTCCCAAAGGATGCAAACCTTGGTTTAGCTACAACTGTTACCCACAGTCTTTAAAGAACATTCTGAAACCTTTTTGCTAAACAATCTGCTCAGCTGTTACCAAGTTTTACCCAATATTCAAATGACACTTACTCCTTTTCAACCCTTGCCAAGCTGAGGTTATTAAGAAAGAGATACAAATTAAAAGGATTAAAAATGCAACTCTAATTAAACACATAGGAGCAGTTAAAAGTCGGCTCTGCCCTGGTTATCTGTGCACACAGAAATATCACACACAACTCAAAACAGCCAAAGTCTCCATTAAGAGCTTGCTGAAGGCACCAGCAGGGTAATGACACACTCTGCCTTCTCTGCAGCTTCTTCTGGGTAGGTCTTGAAATATTTTTTAAAATGAGCTGAGCCCTTGCTGTCCCCACTCGCAGAGAAGAAGCAGCTGAGGGTGAGAGGAAGGAGAGGAGCATCCTGCACCTGCATCCTCCCTGAGCCTGAGCTGTGCCCTCACCCCTGGGTCCCCAAAAGCTGTGGCAGTGTCACAGGCTGGGGCTGCCCTGCCTTCCCAAGCAGACCTGGGGCTTCTGTCAGAGGAATGTGCAACAAAAACACATCAAGCCACGGTGGCTTTCTATGACAAAAGTGAGTTGGTGTCTCTTAAATAAGTATCCAAACAAGCCCTGGAAGACACATAATCACCAAGCAGCATCTGTGATCACAGCTCAGCGTTTTAAAGGATTAGGGGGGGATTAGGACGTTTGTAAATTCCTCACCAGCCTTTTGTACAGGCAGGATGGAATATTTTTTAAAGAATTCACAGACTGTCTGTTAAAAGCCTTTATTCCCCTGATTTGTGCTGGGTGTGGGCCGCTTTGGGATTTTTTAAAAGGTGGCATAACATGGCTCATCAATCTAGGCTGCATATAAATCCTGCTTTGTATGATTCCTAATAAGTTTTGAGAGATTTCTGCTCCTCATGAGGAATGGGAAAACCTCCTTGCACTGGGGAAGAACAGGTCCTTTCATTCTGCCACTGGTGCTGCTGGTTCAACACCCCCACCCAAGGGAAGGATCACCTGGGGGGAAAAGTGAGCAGGGTTTGATCCCCAAGGGTGCTCCAGAAAAGCCTCTCATGTTCTGGTACCTGTGGGCCCAACACATCGTGATTGGCTTGAACATCCACAGGAAATAATCAGGGTTCAGCAGACAGGACAACAGAACTTTCCTGCTTTTTCTGGGAATGGGAGAAGGAGCTGGACAGGGAAGGAAGGAGAGGAGCACCCTGGCTCGTGCCTGCACCCAGGTGGGAGGAGCTGACATCATTTGGACACAGTCAGGGTTAAACAGGGATGTTCAGAGCATCCCTTGGGCCAGAGGAATAGGAAATACTTAATTTAAAAAAAAAAATCTGTTTGCTTGAACGGGTTAATTTTTCCATATTCCTTTTGGCTGCTGTCATCTTCTCCCAGAGCTGCTGAGGATGGAATTCCTGTGCTGCCCAGCCCTACCTGTAGCTCCCAGCAAGGTGCAGCAATCCTTTCCTGCCTGCAGATATGCCAAGGACAGGGCAGCAAAAACAGCCTGCAGACCGTGGGCTGAGCTTTTAGCTCATCCTTGTTTCCCAGAAAAAAAAAAAAAAAAAAAAAGGTCTAAATGTTCAAAGCTCTGCAGCTAACTGACATTTCCTCACTGCAGGGCTGGAATGAGATGAGCTCTGAGGTTCCTTCCAACCAAACCTTTCTGTGATTCCATGATTCAGAGGAGTGAGGGAGGGTCCCCTCAATGGCAGCCGCTGACCCCTCGCTGTTATCTGAGCTGGGGACTCGGGTAAAAATTGGATTTTTGGTAAAACTCCAAGCACCAACATCCTCCCTGCCAGGAAAGAGGGGGGATCCCATCCCGTGTCTGTCTGACAGGTTCTCTGCTCCCTTCTGCCTCTCTTTTGCTTGCATTTCGAGCATTTAGAGCCTTTGCCAGGCTCCCAGTGGGGAATTAGGGCACGGGGATGTGAATTTTTGTTGCTGCTTGTCCCCCTGGCCCCGGGGCCAGGCTGGGGAGCTCCGGGAGCTCCGTGTGTCTCTAACCAGAGGTGCTGCTCTGCAGAAACACAACCACGGGGTTCTGTGGGGCCAGCCCCGAGGAAAGGCAGTCATTCCCAGCAGTTTAATTAACCGGGAAGCCACTGAGCTGAAATGCAGTCACCTGCCAGGGAGAGCAGAGCCAGCACGGCTGAAATGGGAGAAATGTCCCAGCTGGAAAGCAGAGTAGGTGTGAAGCTTCCCCTCAGAAGTGGGGAGGGATCCGTACACACAGGCCCGGCAGCAGCCCATTACTGCTAATTGCAGCTTCACCTTTTAGCTAGATATTAAAAAATGAGCCAATCCTTGAATATTTAATGTCCTGTTTCTTCATGACCGCAGAGATTAATTGGGAAATGGGAGCAACTGGAAGAGAGGGGCAGAAAACAGAGCAGCACTGGGCAGCCTGGGCCGGGGTTGGGGTTTAAAAAGTGAGGGTTAAAAGTGAGGGTTTTGATCTTTTTGCTCTGCTTCTCTTCTCCTGCGTGCTTTAGCAATTCCTGGGTGACTGACAGCGACCTTCCAGGTCAGGAGACTCCAGCGAACAGCCGGGAATGCCCTTCCCATCGGTCATTACTGCCTAATTAGCAGCTTGCAATATTTCACAAGCCATGACAATAACACGGGTGCCGTCTGCAGGGGTGGGGGCTCGGAGCACTTGGCAGCATTTTCCTGGGAAATGCAGAGCTGAGGACATGGCCAGGCCCAGGAGAGCTGCCCCCAGCCCCGGCTGTGCCACGAGGAAGGGTTTTCCCAAATACAATCCCTAGGAATGGCCTCTCTCTCTCTACCTGGCAAGGAGAGGGATGGAGAGGGAAGGGCTTTTTAATGTCCTGGGGGGCTGAGCTGGAAAAGCAAAGCAGAAAGTGCCAAGGAGGCTCTGAAGGCTCAGCTCCCTGCTGGACATCTGGTCCCCATGGGAGTCCCCTGGAGGCCATTGCAGTTCACTGATGCAGCAGAAAATTCACAGAGCAGAAGGGATGCGTGGAGTGATCCAGGAGCTGGGTCCTGCTGCCGGGAGAGCTCAAAGAGGGAAGAGAAGTCTCCCACTCCCTTTTTGGCACTGCTGAGCTGCTGGTGCTGCACAGAAGGGCAGCCTGAGGCCACGTGTAGTGCCAGTGAATCGGGCACTGCTGCCCCATCCAGCCCCCCAGGAGGGCAGGGACACCTTTATTTATCCCTGCTGAGGTGGGGACACGCTGTGACACCAGCACAGTGCTCTGCCCTGCTCTAGCACAACCCCACCACCCCCAGCCAGCTGACCCCCTAAAAACCATATAACATCCAACCAGTTTGCTTCAATGGGGACATGGAATTGCTCATCTGGCCCCTGGGTGGCTGCAGACAGGATTTGGCATCTCCTGGCAGCACAGGGAGTTACTCTGGGGCAGCCAAATTGGTGTCACTGTAATTAAAGTGATGTATTAAAGTAAATTCATCTGCAGGCCCTGAGTGTTTGGTGGGGCACAGGGCTGTGCCAGTGCTGTGGGATGAATGCACAGCTGCTCCTGGGGAAGCTGTCCTGGAGGGACCAGAGCAGAGGAGCCCGGCCTGAGAGCTCCTTTCCTGTCAGGATCCTTGCAGGGAAGGATCACGAGGTGTGGAAATGCTCTCCTGTGTTAAATCACCAAATTAAGGGTGTCAGCCGAACAGGAATACACCTGAAACAGTATTTACTACTATAAATGATGCAGAAAATGAATATGGATGGGGCTCTGCTGAGCCATTTTAAAAGCACTTTGCTGGTCACAGTTGCTCACTGGAGATCCTTGGGCTGCAGCCAGCATCTCTGTTTACTCTGGAGAACCAGAGTCCTTTTATTTGTGCTAATCGTCCACCTGAGATAAGAGAGAAAAATAATCAAGATAAAAATAGCCTGTCACTGCAGCATTGGTGGGGGTGGGAAGAGCAGAGCAGAATGTTGAGAATGAGCTCTTAAAGGGTCACAGATCACGCTCAGTGAGGAGCACAACTCCTGCTCCATTCATCACTGGGATACCCAAACCCTGCATAAATCCCTGGCTATTCCTGGGCCTTGTTTGCTTTTTCTCAGACCAGTTTCCCAGCTAATGCTTTTCAGAGACAGGTCTGAAATTAAGATTTCCATATTTATGTGCCTATTAACATAGATACATTAAAAAAAACTTAATGAGCTTATGTAACAAATTGCTGTATGACATTGCAAAGGGCTGGGGAGAGGATCTGTACTTAGGGAGATAAGGATGGCATTTGCAATGGCACCAGCTCGGGGAAAATTACAAGGAGCAGCAATTGCATGGTGCAGGTAGAGACTGTCCGGAGACTGCAGCCTGCAGGTGCTGTCCCGCCAGCCAGGTGTGCGTGGGGAGCCTGGCCAGAGCCCTCCTGTGAGCTCACACAGGGCCACAGCCTCCACCCAGGGGTTTTCCATATCCCAGGGAGGAGATGAGCCCGTGCTCCGAGTCAGCAGCTCTGTGCTGTCCTGTGCTGAGCAAGGAGCTTTGGGCAGGGTGCAGGAGCTGAGCTCTCCCCGCGCCTGCTCGGGGCTGCCCGGATGTGTCAGCGCCTTTGGGAGCCCTCCAGCCACTGCTCTGTGCTGCTCCACAGGGAATTGGTGTCCCAGGCACGGCAAGGAGCCCCCGGGTCACAGCTGGGCAGCTCGGGGCAGGGGCAGGGTGAGCTGGAGGTTTTGTAGCTCGTAGATATGCTTTACATGCCCCTGTTTCCTGCTTCCCCGCTCTAAACAAGGAAATACCTCAGCCCAAAACTTTTGGGGCAGGAAGACGGGGTGCTGCCTACGTGTGTGGGGAGTGCAGAGCTGCTGGAGACGAGCAGAGCGTGGCAGATTTTCTGTCTGGGGCTGCTGGAGATGTAAATTCTCCTCCCCTGCTTTTGTGCAAACAGGATCCTCACCACAGACCGCGGGCACAGAGAGAACCTGAGGGAGGTTTTTAGGGAGGGAGTGCTCAGGGTTTAAAAAGGAGAGTGCTCAAACCCTTCCCCTCCCCAGTGCAGTTTTATACAGACAACCAACAGCGTGAGGCTCTTCCACTCAGCATCCCAGGAAACCACCATGGGCCAAAGCTGTGGCAGCAGAAGTGTGAGCTCATCCCTCCCTCCGTGCCCTGGAAGCCTCCCTGTGACCTCCACACCCCCTGTTATTGAGCAGGGCCAGCTCTGGGCTCCAGAAGGCTCTGTGGGCTCCCAGAGGTTTGGCTGGCTGTGCTGGAATGAGCCCCGGGCTCTGCAGGGGCCAGCGGCTGCCCTGGGCACGGGGAGGGAGCCTGGGCACCCCTGGGGGCTCTGCAGGACCCTCACACATGGCCCCATTTCCCTGGCACCGCGGGGGGGTTATTGGTGTGTGGGGCAGAGCAGGTGATTCCTGTCCCCACCAGGGAACTCCGCGGTGATTTGGGGACTGGACCAACCTCGACTGTCTGTCCCCAGCAGGAAACACCGCAGTGAGTCGGGAGCAGGGAACAGCCTCCCATCCCTGCATCCCTGTCCCCTCCAGGGAACACCGCAGTGAGTCGGGAGCAGGGAACAGCCTCCAATCCCTGCATCCCTGTCCCCAGCAGGAACTCGCAGTGCTTTGGGAGCAGGGGACAGCCCCGACCTGGCGCACAGCCGCACCACAAGAGATTCACAAGAGGTTCCCAGCCCGGCGCGGAGGAGCGAGGGTTCCTTTGGCAGGAGGCTGCCGGGATAAGCCCCGCTGACAGAAGAGCACTTTAGCCGGTGCATTCGGTGTTTGCACAGATGGAGCAGCCTCCATCGCTCCCCTCGGGCTGCCCCGGCTCGCAGCCTCGCCCGGAGCCGCACGGGCACCGCGGGCTGGGCACGGCGGTCCCGGAGAGGGGCTCGGAGCTCCGGGGGCTGTGTGCCAGCATCCCCGGGCCAGCAGTGCCCCACAGTGCCTGGCTCCGGTCACTCCGAGCCCCCGCGGCCACCTCGCCGCGCTCTGGGCTAGCCCATCATTTGCATGGGCGCAGCCCGACCTGCTTTGAGCCCGTGTCTGCCGCTGGATTTGCATCTGTTGGGCTGAGCTGGTTTTGTGTCGCTGTTGTGATTGTTTTCCATTCTAATGCAGCCCGGCACAAGGAAGTGGTGGCCTCGTTCCTCCCGCTCAGCGCCAGGGCTGCGCTCAGAGGCGCATCCATCCCACACCAGGGCGGCTCTGATGTGAAACCCGCCCTGTCCCTTCCCTGTCCCCCCGATTCCCTCTCATTCCTCCACAGCCCTTGTCCCTCGGGTCCCTAAAGCAAAGCTCCCCGTGTCCCGCAGGGAGGGCAGCTCTTCCCACATCCCCCAGGGTTTCCCCCAGCTCCTGTCCAAAGCCAATCCCAGTTTTGTTAATCCCAGTTTTGTTAATCCCAGCTCTCTGCACACCCAGGTCACCTAACAGTCCAAATTTGATCCGGATCAGGTGTGGAGCCAGGGCTGCCTTTCTGCTGAGTCAGTCAGAGCGCGGGGTTGGGGTCAGCTTTGGAGCTTTTGTGAATTGGTTTTGGGGACATGATGACAGACCAGGTCAGGCTGCAATGGCGTGGGCAAAAGATATTTTATACAGCATAAAACTGCTGCAAGTTAATGTCAGCGTCATTTTCAGTACATTTGCATTGGTAGAGTGAATTTGTGCTCACTTAGTGCTTTCCAGAGTTGGATTTTTGTAGGAGCAGGGAGAGATTTAAAGCTGCTTGCACTGTGCTGCCTGGACGGTGGCTCCTAAATCCCAGGAAGCCCAGAAATGCCTGAAATGCTGCCTGAATTCACATTTGAATTGAAACACCCTGAGTCATATTGCCTGCTTGTTGGTGAACAGTGAAGAATGTGAGGTTTTAATGGAAGAAAAATCACCTGGACATCCCAAACCTGTGTCCCTCTGCAAGCCCACCTGCATGAAACCACCTGAACGTGGATAGGAGGCTTCAAAGAAGTGTGAATTCTTTCACCTCGGAGTATCTCCTCTGTGCCTCTGCAGCACTAGTGCTACAGGAAGTTTCACAAGTAATTTTACATGGAAAAAATAAATCTGTTAAAAAACATCTCAGCCCTTGCATGTGTTTGCTAGAGTAACCAAAATCAAGTCCTTGAGAGAGCTTTTCCCCCGTTCGTGATGCGGTTCAGACTTTGTCCAGCTGAGTTTGATGAACTCCAGGAAAAACTGGCTGTTTGGAGGGATTAGGAGTTTTCAAGAAACTGGACCATGGGAGTAAGAGTGTAACTGAATATGTTTTCTTATTTAAATTGCCTACAGGGAAAATCCTCAGCTTCAACTCACATGACCCATTGTCCTGACATCAAGGTCAGTTTGCTGATTTCATCAGCCCTGAAGAGTGAAAGGTAACCAGAAATAAGGCAGCTGACTGCTGCTTTGTGAATTCCTTCCCTCCTGCACAGGCACTGTCTGCATCTCTGCTTTGTCTTGTGCCCAAAATCATCTTGGAAGGTGTTTAGACAGTTTTCCCCTCATCTCTGTGTGTGTCTGTGGATGTACATGGAGAAGTGAGTGTTTTAAAAAAGACAATTTACACACTTGACTGACCGTGATGGTGCACGGGCTGCAGGACCCCTCAAAGTCAGGGATGGAGAAGAGCCTTTGTACCTGGTGCCCATCTCTGTCCATGGAGGAACCTTCCCCAGGCATCAGCATTGTGCCCCAACATTGTTTGCACAAAACATCATCACCAACCTTTATTTTTTATAATATGAATTATGTCTACTGAGCCAATAGCCTGTTTGTCTTTTTACTTACAGAAAACAGCCTAACTAAATATATGAATCCTGATTTTACTTTTAGCATTGAGGTGTTTTGACTGTTTGGGGGTTTTGATGTTTTATTTTGAGCCTGTTCCCTGTAAGAGGGAGCTGGATTTGATTACACACAGTCCAGCAATGACAGCCCTTGGAGAAACTCTGGCTAACAGCTCCTGATGGGTGTAAAAAGGAGGGGATTTTAAAAATCAGAGCATCTCTCCAGAATGGAAGGATCATTCCACTGCAGGCCAAATGTCAGAGCCCTGAGGAGGCACCTCGGGGTCGTTGGGCAGAGATGGGATTGGGGACCACAGCTCCCACTCCTCTCCTGGTTCCACCAGATTAGAATCCAGCTCTGGCCACTGCTGGGATGATTATCCTTGTTTTATGAACGAGCAGACCGAGGTAAATGCAGCTGCTGTCACATTTGTGGTCACCCCCTGCCTCAAGGACAGGGACAGGCTGGGAATCTGGATGTTCCTGTGCCCTGTGCCCTGCTGTGGCTGCAGGCAGGCTCGTTGAACTCTCTCTCTCTCGCAGGTATCCATCTCCTGCCGCAAACCATCCAGCCTGGCAGAACTCCTCGTGTACAAAAGCCAGAGAAACTCCTCTGCAGGAGCCCCAGGACATCGCTGCTGAACCTCTGCCACATGCCATGGAGCATCCAGCCCAGGGCCCAAAGTGCCTGCTGCCAAAGCCTGTCCCTTCTGCCCAGGAATTGCTAAACACCCTCTGTGCTGCGGGCTCATGGCAAGCCATGGCCAGGGGACTCTGCTCCTGCAGCTCCAGAGGGAAGGAGCAGGAAGAAAACATAGCTGGGATGGTGTTTATTAACCAAATTAATAGGTTGGGGGGAAACAAAGAAAGTGTTGGCACTTTGTTGTCGCTTCCTGCAGAGGTGAGGACTGGAAGCTGGGGCAGGGATTCAGTCAGGGCAGCCCCCTCCACTCCCCACCACCGTCACTTTTGGGGGGACCGGCACACCCACAGCCCCGATGGGCGCTGACTGCACCTCCAGTACCGGGGCAGATCCATGGAATCACTGCATGGTTTGGGCTGGGAGGGACCTTAAAGATTATCTGGTTCCACCCCCCTGGCCGGGGCAGGGACACCTCCCGCTAGCCCAGGTTGCCCCAAGCCCCGTCCAAGCTGGCCTTGGGCACACACAACGCCGGGGCAGATGCCCGGAGTCCTGCGGGAGCCTCGGGGGAGGTGACGGCAGCCCGGGGCTCCAAGGCTCAGCCGGCGAGGGCGAGGAGAGGCTCCCGTCAGTCACTCCGGGATCTCAGGGATGCTCCCAGGGCCGCCAGCCGCGGGGAAACCCGCACAGCTCCGCACCGCCCCCGGGCCGCCGGGAAGGGAGGAGAAACGGTGGAACAGAGGGAAAAAACCACTAAAAATGTGCCGGCTGTGCCGCGGCCGGAGGGCTCCGTCCGGCAGCGGGGAACGGCCGGGCTGGGCTGTCTCGGTGCCTTCCCGGAGCGGGGTCGGCCGGGTCTGGGGAGGGGGAGGGCAGGGGGAGGGGATGCGATGGGGATGCTCCGCGCCCCTCCGCGCCCCTCCGCGCCCCTCCGCGCCCAGGTGTCCGCGGGGGCGGCTGCCCTTGGCTGGGCTGCGGAGAATCGCCTGGCACGTACGGACCGTGGCACCGGTCCCGGGGACACCCTGAGCCCCCCGGGAGCCCCCCGAGCTCTGCCCCCCGGCTCTGGGCTGCGGGCGGGAGGGACGGGGGGGACACCCCGCTTTCCGCCCCTCCCCGCGGCCGCGCTGGGGAAGTTCCGCGGAGTCTCCCGGGGCCGCGGGGCAGCAGCTGCCTTTGTGCAGCTCTGCAGGAGCCGAGGCGACAATCCGGACAGGTTGCTGCAGCCTCATTAACAATACAGATATGTGCGCGTTTAAATAATTTTTAGAGGAAGAAGGATGTAACTAATTAGCATCCCCACGCTCTCTTTTAATTGCTGCCAAATAGGAAAACTACTGCGTGTGACAGAGGCGCAGCAGTGGGCTCTGGCTCCCCTCCCGAAGCGTGTTCACGCCCGGGGGTGCTTCGTGCTCCCCACGGGAACCTGGTCAAAAAGGGAGCTCAGCCCCCACCAAGCGAGGCACCTCTTCTGCTTGGAATCAGGGGATACCCCCGAAGTAAGAGCGCCAGGTTTAAAATATTTATTTATTATTGTATTTTAATGAGTAAATAAAACCCGCCACCTGTCAGGAGCCACCTCCCTCCTCCCCCGGCTGCTGACGGGACCCTGCACGCTCTGCCCCGTGTCCCAAAGGCGTGGCCGGGGGGTTCGGTGTCCCTGCAGCAGCCCGGGCTGCCTGCGCATTCCCCGTTCCCGGATGGTGGGATGCAAACGGAGCGTTTGTCCGGGCGCAGCTGCCGCTGAGCTCCGCGGGTTCCCCGGCCCGGAGCGGCTTCTCCCGGAGCGCGGAGAGCTGCGAAGAGCCGCGCTGCGAGAGGGAGCGGCTCGGACTGCGTGATCCCCTCCCGGAGCCCGCGGAGAAGAGCGGACAGCGGAGCTGCCCGGCAGCACCGAACATCCCCGGGCAGCAGCGGCCGGGGCAGGGCCCGCAGACCTCACCTGCCGGGCGCGGGGCTCTCGGGCCGGCCGCCGGTGGAGGGGACGGGCAGTGCCCACCCTGCCCTGCCTTCCCTTCGCTCCCTGCCCTGCCTTCCCTTCCTTTCCCTTCTCTTCCCTTCCCTTCCCTCGCCTTGTGCTCCCCGCGGATCCCGGACCCTGCGCCCGCCCCTGGCAGCGGCTGCGAGCACAGAGCGAGGAGCAAGTGGATGCACGGGAAAGTTTGTCTCAAACTTGGTCGTGTTCAGCCTCGGCTCTGCTCTCTTGGCTTGCTGGTTAGGAAGCCAAGTGCTTATTTCGGTCGCCTTGGTTGGATAATTTTTTATACCTCCCTCAGCCTCTTCCACGCTTCTATTTATGAATATTATTCCTAGATACACAATAAATAACATGCACGCGAATTCATCTTCGTGATTTTGGCCACCGAAACGAAGGTGTTCAGGCACTGACAATCCCAAAGAATGATAAAATCGTGTTCGTTTCTCAGTAGGACATTTTTGAGCAGAAACAAAATCTGGCTTCTGAGGTTATAATGAAAATAACCAACGCTGTTAGAATTCTCCCTCGGAAGGAAGAAGAGCTGATCCCAAACCAGGGAGGTTCGACGGTTCCCTTCCTCGTTTCTTTCTAAATCCATCTTGTCGCTTTAATACAAATGAACTTTAAGCTCCCCCTGTATTTTATTATTTAGATTCCTAGTCTTAATGACGCCAGGAGCAGCGCAAGCACACTCGCTAATAATCGTCGCGAACTGCATTTCAAAGAAACATCCCTGGAAGAAAAACACCGTCGTTAAAAAAAAAAAAAAATAGAGACTCCACCAAAAATGATAATGTGGAGTCGCTGATGATGATGGGCTTAATGCGACTGCTGCAAATCAGCACCTGCGTGGTAGATAAGGCAGATAACACCTCCAACAGTTACTTCCAGCACCCCCGTCATCTTCGGGTTTATTTTTAGATCATTCATTCAGTCTGATGGAGGGCTTTATGGTGTTCGGATTAAAAAAAAAATTAATTAGTGTTCTTGTTATTTTTCTTCCCTGATCTTTAGCGGGGGGGGAAAGTGAGTGAAGTGTGAACTGGTTAAATCTGGAGACGTGGGTCTATCTCGGGCCTTTAATACGAGCTCTGAGGCAGCTCGTTCCGGGCACTGATAGCCAAGATCTCGGCAGCCAGCACTGTCCAGGGTCAGCTTTTGTCTCTGCCACAATAAACAAACACTTGCTCCTCTCATGCAAATGAGCAGCGATCCGGATGCGCCTTAAAACACCGGGAGAAGTCGTTGCTTTTGCAAACGATGTTCATTTTGTCTGACACACATAACTGCATAGATCAAATGCCTGCAGAAAGGTAGCAATTTGGCAGGGAAGTATTTTCTAAGCTTAGATGAAAGTGTGCTCACAGCGTCCGAAAATGCTCGTCTCACCTCCCACCTGCTTCCCCAGCCCCGAGTTTGCGCGAAAAGATTAGACAGGCGGGATTTTCGTTAAAAAAAAAAAAATTTAAAATAAACCGATGCGAGGAACCAGTCTCACAATTCACAGAGCCCCGGATCGGGGACGCTGAATCAGGGCTGCTTTACCTACCGGGGGATCGACACCACTGCAATAATCTTGTCGGATCATTAAGTAAATTATACCTTAAACATTGCTAGCTTACAAGTTGTAATCAGTAATTCAAACTCTTGACAATTATGCAAATGAAACCCCGGCTGCGCTCGGACTTTCTCGCTTTCGCTACGAGGACATTTTTCCGAGTTTATTTCGCCCAAAAATCCTCCGGCTGCGTGGGCGGCGCGGTGTGGGGTTCGGCCAAGTCCTTCCGCGCGTGGCGGAGCGGGGAACCCCCGGCGCTGCTCCCACCCCCCCAAAAAATCGCGGGGCACGCGGGGGAGCTGCGGACAGCCCGGCTGAGCGGGGGATGCCCACGCGTGACCCCGCAGCCCGAGGGGCGGCGCAGGGGGGCTCGGGCTCCGCGGGCGCGGAAGGAGTGGCTTGGGGCTGCGCGCTCCCTCCTGAGTGGCTGGCGGCCGCGGCGCCCGAGCCATCCCTGGGGAGGAGTTAGGATAATCCTATTGCCATTAAGGGCGTCTGGGCTGGGAAAAAAAACCCCGAGTGACCATCGGCGCGGAGGGTTAGTCCGGGAGCTGCCTCCATGCCTGCCAACTGAGCTCCGTCCGCGGGGCCGCTGCTCTTCCCGGCGCCGGCGCGGATTTACCGCCCGTGGCGGGGCCCGAGCCGCTCTGTTCGCCGCGCCGCGCACCTGGTCCGGACGCTGGACGCCATGTTGTGGAAACTAGCAGATAATGTCAAGTACGAAGAGGACTGCGAGGTGAGAGGCTGCGGGGAGGGGTCTCCGCTGGGGAACGGGGGTCCTGCGTGGGGCAACGCGGGGCTCCGCCACCCCCGGGCCGCGCTGCCCGCCCAGCCCAGCCCAGCCCAGCCCCGCCGGGAGCGCCGGCTGTCCCTGCCCCGAAGAGCTCGCTTTGCCTTTTTTTTTTTTTTATTCTTGATCCTTTGGAGGTGCGAGTTTTTATTTTCATATTTTCGTATTTTTATATTTTTCCTTTACCGAGTCTTTTGAACTCTCGAATTAAACGGGTCCCAGCTGGGAGAACGGAGCAGCGCCGTGCGGGAGCGGCGCACCCGGAGCCGCGGGGCTGCCGGAGCGGAGCGCACCGCACCGGGCGGGATGCGGAGCGGCCGCAGGTAGCAGCTACGGCGGGCGAGCCGCGCAGGGCGAGCCCTTCCTGCCCCCGTTTTCCCTCCCCGGGAGCAGCTCCCAGCCGCCGCGAGGTGCTCCCGGGTTTTGATCTCTCGGAGCTCGGCTGTGCTCCCCCCGGCTCCGCTGCTCCGGCTGCTCGGCTCCTACGGATCAGCTGCAGCCCCCACTTCACGCTCCGTTGGGACCCCATTCACCTCTTATTAACTAGCCCTGTTATTTTAATGACCGTGAAGCCAGAAGCTGCTAAATCCCTGGATCAGCTCAATGTAGACGTCTCAGCTTTGAGCGCTGAGGTTGGAAATCGGGGGAGTAAGCGGCGATGGCACGGCTGGGGCAGCACCGCCGTCCCTCCCCGTCGGGCAGAGCCCGGAGCCCCGGCCCGGGAGCCCCTCGCGGGTGGGAGGATGGCGGTGCCGGGGGTCCCCCATCGCTCCAAGGCAGCCCCCCCCCTCTCCTCCCCAGCCGAGGCAGCGCGGCGGAAACGCGGTTGCGTCTCTGATTTGAATTTTTCTGATTTTAATGATTCCTCTGCTGACTTGCACAAGCGGCAGAAGGGTTGGTCTGGTGTAGCTGCGGTGGGGAAAGCAGCGAGAACTGGTTTGTAACCTCTTCCCTGGGAGCGGGGCTGATTTCTTCGGCCAAGTTCCTCAAAACCACCGCACTCCCAGGACGGGGCAGGAGCTCCCGGCTCTCGCTCTCCTCTCTCCCTCCCCAGTGCTACCACCCGCCGCGTCCCGCCACCCCGCTGACGGCCACCCCGCTGTTCCCCACCCCCGTGTGCTTTCCAGGACCGGCACGATGGCAGCAGCAACGGGAACCCGCGGCTGCCGCACCTCTCCGCCGTCAGCCAGCACCTGTACAGCCCGGCCCCGCCGCTCTCGCACTCGGGCGCCTCCGACTTCCAGCCCCCCTACTTCCCCCCGCCCTACCAGCCGCTGCCTTACTCCCAGTCCAGCGACCCCTACTCGCACCTCGGGGACCCCTTCTCCATCAACCCGCTGCACCAGCCGCCGCCGCCGCCGCCCAGCCAGCAGCAGAGCGCTTGGCCGAGCCGGCAGAGCCAGGAGCCGGCGGGGCTGGCCCCGCACGCCCGGCCCGGGCTGGTGCCGCACCTCTCGGCGCTGGAGAGCGGCTCTGCCGGCAGCCGCCGCGACACTTTCCGCCGCTCCGAGCTGCTGCTGCCCCACGGGCACGGGCTGGACGCCTCGGCGCTGGCCGATAACCTGGGCCTGCACGACATGGCCCACCAGATGGAGGAGGTGCAGGTAAGGAGCACCCGGACCCCTCCCGGCCGCTCCCGTACATTCCATCCCCGTCCGTGCAGAGAAATGCTCATTTTCTCCCCTTCGCTCCTCGGGATGCGCGGGGAGGGGTGGGTTTCCCAAAAGCCGCCGGCTTTTTTCCCTCTCAGCTCTTCCAGGTGCGAAACTTTCTCTCCCTTTCTCTTTCCAGAATGTGGAAGATCAACACTTACTAATGCATGACCAGACAGTCATTAGAAAAGGTCAGTAAGGTGGCACCGCAGTTCTACTTTCCCTTGTCAATAGTTAAAAGTTTCATGACGCACCGGTGAAGTGACGCCCTATTATTTTTATAAAGACCGATCCTTTGGGATCGGGAGGGCGGAGGAGTTTTTATTCCACTCTCTGTCGCTGGATTTCTCTAATGCTGTCCGAGGGAAGGTGGCGGCGGGGACAAACTGCCCTGGAGTGTGAGACTCCTCCGGAGCCACGACTGTCCCCCATCGTGTGCTCTTGTGTTATGGCTTTAATGGGAACCAGGACCTTGAACCGATTTTAATCTTTCCTGAA
The DNA here is from genome assembly GCA_013396995.1 of Dicaeum eximium. Classification (NCBI taxonomy): domain Eukaryota; kingdom Metazoa; phylum Chordata; class Aves; order Passeriformes; family Dicaeidae; genus Dicaeum; species Dicaeum eximium. The sequence goes on along the minus strand of VWZP01009913.1, from coordinate 1,111,218 downwards.
ATATGTGTGTATGAAGTGATACGGGGCTTTTCGTTTGTTTGTTTGTTTGTTTGTTGGTTTGGGTTTTTTTTCTGTCATTTTGTTTTTTTTTTTTTTTTCCTGCTAGCACTCGAAGACAGTTTTTGTTTTTCCTTTTTTTTTCTCCCCCAACTTTTTTCTTTTAACCTCTTTACAAGACTTGAGGAAAGACTGAATTCGCTGGCAGAAGACCGTTTGGCTCTATCTTAATCGAAATTGGTTTGTAGCTGAGGTTTTGAGGAAGGAGGAAGACGTATTGACTCAATTTACAGTAATTTAGATTTTTTTCCTTGCTTTTGTTTTTAAACAAATTTGCGCTTCAAAAAAAAAAAAAAATCAGAAGTTTCCTCTGAAGACTTCAAACAAATACCTAACTGAGGAAAAGCAGAAGTGTGTGTCAGAGCGCTGATTGCTGCCTTTAGCTCATGGGAGAATAATTTTGCTGTCAGATGCACCACTGACAAATCTTCCCCCTCCGGGAGCGGGGCCGACCTCGGCTCTTTAACCCTTTCAGCAGCAGCGCTGGGTGAACTGGGCGGGTTCTTGAGGGGATGGAAAAGCCGGATCTGTGGTTTGCTCCTTCCCGAGCCTTTGTTGTCCCTCCTCACGTAAAGGCTGAAGCTCCTAACGAGGAGCAGCTCCTTACTTTCGGTTCTCCTCGGGCTGCGTCCCTCTCTGTTGTGCTGCTGTCTGGTAGGAATTTGTTGGGATTAAATTCCAAAGGCGGTTTCTTAAATCTGCGTGTGCGAGGTGGAAGATGAAGTGCAGCAGGAGCTGGGAGGTTTCTCCCTGCCCTGAATTGGGAAGAGTTTTGGCAGTGACTGGAGGATGCTAATTTGGAGGCTGTTGTAGTATCGAGTTTTTGTGAGCGCGGCTTTGCCACCTTGCAGCCTGCTGCTCCAGAGCTGCGGGGTTTCTGTGCCTTGAGAAGCATTTTTGGTTGTGTTCGGCAGCTCCTTGCAGTCCAGTGGCAAATTCCAGCTGTGGGGAATGGTTTTGGGGCCCTTTGGCTTCTGCAGATGGATGCTGGGGATGGGGGGCCAGTGTTGTGAGCATCTAACACCAAACAAAATCCTCTCTCCGGGCTTCTTTTTATAGAAAGAAAACTCACTTGCCACTTCCTATTTAATTTTTCCCTTTATAAAATACCCGCTTTCCCTGCTCCTCCCGCAGGTCCCATCTCCCTAACGAAAAACAGCGCCCTGAGCCTGCCGTGCCAGAAGGATGGATTAATCGGGGTGGTGATCAACCCCAACGAAGTGTTCTGCTCCGTGCCGGGCCGCCTGTCCCTGCTCAGCTCCACGTCCAAGTACAAAGTGACAGTGGCAGAGGTGCAGAGGCGGCTCTCGCCCCCGGAGTGCCTCAATGCCTCCCTGCTGGGAGGAGTCCTGCGAAGGTAGGGTGGCTTCCCTGCCCCGCCAGCCTCCCCTCGGCGCCCGGGTTTGGGTTTATTGCCCTTCTTGTGCCGTGTGTGAGCAGCCACAGCAGCACAGCCACGGCCTCTCAGCAAGCTCCTGGTGTTTGAGAAGCCCAGCCACGCTGAATCCTAATAGGCTTTGGAAATAAAACTTCTTTGCACTTGTGCTGCCTCTGGAGAAGTGCTATTAACAGCTCTGACAGCAATTCTCACTCCCTGTTTAGAGCTGAGGTTTTGTCTCAAAGCCAGCACGTGGAGCTGTCGCTGATTCCCAAGACCCTGTGGAAGATTTTTTTATTAAATCTCATGGTCCTCATCAATCATTACAAGGACATTTTCCCCATCCTTCTTTGCATACACTTAATTTGGCTTGTGATCATTCTACAACTGTTGGATTCGCTGGTGCAGTTTGAAATATTTTGATTTTGACCTGCTGTGTTTCATCCTGGCCAGATTGAAGCAGAGCATTTAAAAAGTAGGTCACTTGAAAAGAGCCTGTTTTTTATCTTCTCCCCACCCCAGTAGAGCCCTATTGAATGTCAGTAACTGGAATTTCTCATCTTAGAAAGAAGTGTTCCCTGAAGATAAATAAGGCCATTTTTTTTGTCTTTAATTACAGAGCCAAATCTAAAAATGGTGGCAGATCATTAAGGGAAAAACTGGATAAAATTGGCTTGAATCTTCCTGCTGGCAGAAGGAAAGCTGCAAATGTGACACTATTGACATCTTTGGTGGAAGGTCAGTCCCGGCAGTGACTTAAAAATAAACTTTCTCCCCTTGTGCACAGCTTGTATCCTCTAGGCAAAGCATGGAAAGGTTAGAAAGTCCCTGAAAGCAATACGGGGTATTTTTGTTTGTTTTAAAGTGAGCGTGGTGGGGATGTTGCAGCACCTAAGGAAGGGCTGTGCTGCCTTTGAGGGGCTCTGCTGTCTCTTGTGAGAGACACAAACCCAGGCACTGCTCCTCTTTCTGGACGCAGAAAATTGCAGAAAATCCTTTCTGGATGCAGAATTCACCTTTGCCCAGTCTGCCTCCCAAGGGCTGTTTTGGGTTTCACAAGGGCGAGGCAGGGGAGGCAAAAGGGGTGAAACTCCTCACATCAGTGGGTTTGGTTCCTTGTTGGGAAACTTTGGGACTCTGGGACAGCTGACTGCGCCCCTGCCCTACCTCAGAAGCTTTGCTAATAAACAAGCTTATAAAGTGAGATTTATGGCCTTTGACTTCCTGCGAGGAAACTGGAGCCCCTTTAATCTGTGCCAGGCTCTGGGGACCCTCTGTCAGCGGGGTGACCTGCAGGGTGTGTGTACATGTACGTGTGTGGTTTGCATTTGCAGCTCCTGGCAGTGGCACAATTTAATAGGAATAGAAGCAGCAACTGAAATGCAAAGAGTGAAAAATGATCTAACAATACCTTCCTGCTGTTTATAGTGCAGCAACTCGCATTTAAAAGCTTTGCTGGGGAGTTTCAGAGAGCTGATGTGTGTGCACAGGCACACAGGCACATTGCACTGATCACACCAATCTCTCTGATCAAATTGTTTTAATGAAAAAAAGTGACCTGGTTATGCACCTTACAATTTGGTTTTCTGTCTGCAAATCCCTATGAAAAAATATTTCAAAAGCATGTGGAAACTTTTATTATAATGTGGGGTTTAGTTGGCAGATATTTTTAAATATCAGTAGACAATTTGATCTTGACTGGATTGTGCTTTTTGCTGTGAAGTTATTCTGAATAGAGACAGGAACTTTTCTTTAGTATAAAAGCAAGAGAATTCTTTTTTGTAGCAGTCACCCTCTAAACCTCTTTTTCTTCATACAAACTTACAAAGAAACACTGATCCATCAATTAAGAAATTGTAGCAAGTGATAGAATGCCATCCCTTTCCAAAACAGGAATACACTTGGAAAATCCACAGCATTTTTTTTCCTTAATGCCCCTGATTTCCTTACAAGAAATGATTCTGTCCAGTTTATCAAGGCCTCCCTGTCACCCATCCAGGTGAAGCTGTGCATCTTGCTCGTGACTTTGGCTACGTGTGTGAGACAGAATTTCCTTCCAAAGCAGTGGCTGAATATTTAACCAGACCACACATGGGCCGCAACGAAATGGCCAACAGGAAGAACATGCTCCTTGCTGCAAAGTAAGTTTTCAGCTTGCATTTTTTATTTCTTCTCTCCTTCTTGAACGTGTTTTTGTCTGACTGTGACTGTCTGCGACCGGGGGATAGTTTGGTAGATTTTTGTGTGTAATTTTAATTAGGAAGATGAAGCAATTCTTTTTATTTGGTTTTGGTTCGAATTCAGCTGTGGCAGCAGTTTTATTTTAGTCTGAACCAATAATAAGGGTAACAATCCTGTAGGTAACTAAAGCAGTTTGGACCGGTTCTGTTCGACTGCAGTAAAAACTTCAGGAAAGGTCCTACACCAGGGCAGCCCTAAAGACAGTTTGAATTCAAAAAATAATACACTGAACAGTGAAAATACACTGAACAGAGTCAGGGCTGGAGCAAGGGAAGCTCAGCCCCTGTGTCCTCACAGCTGCCTCTGGCAGCAGCAGCTCTTGCCTTTCCCTTGGGACTCAGGGAGCTGCTGGAGAGTCCCTTTTTCCCTATTATGGCTGCAGATTTTTATAGTTCATTAGAAGCATCCTTTGCTAGGTGTGGAAAGTCCCTGTGGCTAAAGCAATCCCTGTTACAAAGCTCAGTGAAGGGGAAGGAGAGGAGCTTTTGTCCTGCAGACACCTTGTGCCTGTGAATAAACCCTGTCCTGAGCAGGTCCCTGGGAGGAAATATCTGGGTTAATTCAGCTTTCCTAAAACTGCTGTTTGGAGTGCTCAGCTTTCCCCTTTCCCTTGCTGAGTTCCTCTCCCAGGCTCACGTTTAGCAGAGCTTCAGGTCATGATTTGTTCTGCTCTGAGATGTTTTCTGGTTTGGGGTCAGTGTAATTCCCTGCTTTGACAGCAGCCTCGAGAAAAACCTGCCTAAACTGCTGAGAAAGTTGCCCTGACTTTGTGCTCACATCAGGAGTGCAAAACACATTCCTGGTGTTGAATCCATCCAGCCTTCATTTAAAAGAGATCCTCTCTTACAAGAATAGATCTCTTAAAAATCTAGAAATCTAGTCTCCCTTGCCTATAGTTTGAACATAATGCTGATTTTTCCTGAGCACTCCTCCTGCTGCTGAGTATTTTCCTTATTGGCATTGTTACTGGCACTAATAAAAATCCTCTGAAAGACGTTTGTGATTGAGAAATTCTGATAAAGTGATGATTCTGTTAAGATTGCTCAGCTCCTGTGAAATCCCTTCAAGGGCACAGATTTAGAGGCAGCAAACAACATATGCTGGAGCATTATTAAGTACTCATGTTTTGCCAGGCATATGTGTTAGTGTTTGCAGGATCAGGGCCTCAGCCTCCCCTTCCACATATACATGGAATATACACAACTAAATTAAATCTCCTCCTCAGCTGCTCAAGCCTTTCTGAACCACTCAGCTGCAGCTGGGGAAGTTCTCAGGGAAACCAGCACTGAATTCCCACTCCCCACTTCAAATCTGGAGCAAATGATTATTTTGCAGAGTGTTTTTTGTGATGGGGATGCAGCAGAAAGTTGGTCAGGAAGCAGTGCTAATTAACACAAATCTAGAAATCTAACCTAGTTTGAACACGATGCTGATTTTTTTGGTCTTGTTTTTTGCTTTAATTTTAGACCCTGAATTTCTCACGGTTCCCGCACAAATGCCAAATATTTGCTGTTTGCCGCAGATATTTGCCGCTTGATGCGAATCTTTTGTAATTTTATTTTATTTGCGTGGTGTAAAGCGTGAGCCCCTCTGTGTGTGTTGCAGGCAGATCTGTAAGGAATTCACAGACCTCCTGACCCAGGACAGGACTCCCCTGGGGAACACCCGGCCCAGCCCCATCCTGGACCCTGGCATCCAGGGCTGTTTGACTCACTTTAGCCTGATCACGCACGGCTTCGGCAGCGCTGCCATCTGCGCTGCCATGACCTCGGTGCAGAACTACCTGAACGAGGCGTTAAAAATCGCAGACAAATCCTACATCAACGAGCAGAGCCCCGCAGAGACCAACAAAACCATGGACAAAATGGACAAGCACAGGAAGTGAAAGGAAAACCAGACTTTACCCTTCCTCCTACACACAGACTGAGATCTTCTTGCCAGGGGGAGCATAGAATTTTTTGTTTGTTTTTTTTTGTTTTTTTATTAAGAGGGAAAAAAAGGGAGGAAAAAAAAAATCATTCAGGATCTTCACTCCTGCTGGATCCGTGAAACGAGTCTTGCCAAAAGCTGCAGTATCCCTGTTGTGTGGAAGCAATTCCCTGAAGATAAGTACTTGGGACAAGTGTATTGAATCCTTTGCTGTAAAAGTGGTGCTATAAAGGGGGGCTTGATGGAATTATGCAGAGAGATTTATTTAGATTCCTTTTCCACATCTCAGTATCTCGTGGGTGACCAGATCCATGTGTACTTTTTAAGAGACAGATTTTAGATGGAAGCCTGTTTTGCTCTCTGATACAATTTCAGGGGTTCATTCTCTCCAAATGCAACAGTGACAATAAAGCAGTATTAAACAATGGTATAGAGATTTATGTACATTAAATTTTTTTTTATAAACACCTGAAAATAGTTAGGTTATTCTGTGGGGTTGATTTTATTAATCTGTTTTTTTTTTTTTTTTTTTTTTTNTTTTTTTTTTTTTTTCTTTTGGTTCTCTTTTATTTTTTTTTCCTTTATTTTCAGATTAACATAGGACAGTACTAAAATCCTACTAGATTTAAGATGGCATTTGACATGCTTATTTTTTACAGAAATATTCAGGCTTTTAAAAACTGCAGGAATATTGGCTGCAGTTTATATTATCTTGGTATTTTTTTAATGAGGACTAGTTCAAAATGAAAATACTTTAAGAAAATTCACTTTCTGTGTCTAAGGATATTGCAGCTTTATTCACATATTTATATTGTTTTGTTTTTAAATTTGGGGGGGAAACTTGAAAGAACAGGCACATAACTTTCTTTTTTTAAATTTTTTTTTTTTGCCTATTAAGGCCAAAAAATACTTCCAGGGAGGCTTTATGTGTATTAAGGGAAGCAGTGTGTTGAATGTAAATATTTATTTATGTGTAATTTAATCGGATTTGTAAATAATGGTGAACTTTTTAATACTTTTTTTTATAAATGGGTTTCAAATTTTAATTTTGGTAAGTATTTCAAAGGTAATGGGTAAGCTAAACATATCTTTAGGTTTATGCACAGGTATGTTATACAGGGTATTTAAGACTTTTTTTTTTTTTTTTTTAATCTCAATTCTTGCCACTGAAGATTAGATTTAATCTGAGGTGTTTGTTCACAAAGCAATAATTTTGTGCATCATTCACCTGGTAACTGAGTAGACATGCAAAAAAAAGAGTGTGTGAGTTAGTGTGTATGTGAATAACGGAGGTTCTGAGCTATCTTCACATATTTGTAAATGTTCCCACTATAATTCTGATGTATATGATAACCATCCAATAAAAGTATTCTGGCTAGAAGCATGGAATGTTTTGTTAACTGGGACCAGCTCTGTTTTCTTTCTCTGCTGGGGCAATGTGGGGCGAGTAGCACTAGAGGACATTATGTATTGAGTCATAATTGCAGCACTTTGTTCGGATTAACAGAACAGAAAGATGAAGCTGTTTGCCAGTAAAACTAATGGTTTCAATTAAACACGTTATGTATCTCCAAGAATCTTTTTCTTTTTTTTTTTTCCCTTTCCTAAGATGTCGTGGTCTTGCCTTCTCCCTGCTTAAGCAGCTTGAGCACAAACTCTGTGAGGCTCAATAAAAACCAACCCCACCGGCTTTGTCTCCTGCTGGATCTGCCTCTACTGCAATCATCTGGCTCCAAATATTCACTAACACCTGGGGTGTGGAATTTGAGAGGTTCCCCACCTGGTTTTGGCCGAATTTTACTGATTTGGGGGAAGTTTAGGTGTTGCAGAAAGTCCTCAAAGCGCTTGGTGCCGCAGGGGTGAGGCAGGAGCTGGGATTTTCGGTGTCTCAGATGCAAAAGAGCCAAACAAAACTTCCTGAAGAGAAATTTCGTTTGTTTTTCCCAGTGCTTTCTGAAAAAGGAACCTAAATCTGGGCTTTAGTGAGTCCTTGGCCCTGCCAGACCTGATCAGTCCTGAGGAAGGTGGCCCTGGGCTGCCCAGTGAGAATTCTCTTCACTGTTTCTTCCAGAGATGGGTAAAAGAGGCAAAATGTACCATTTCTTAACTCCTTGCTTATAAACCATTTTTATCTTCTCATTTTCCCTTTTAAAGGATAAAAGAAAGCCACTGGAGGTGTGCAGGGAGAAGAAAGGAAAGGGAAGCACAAAGCAGTGGATGCCTGTCAGTGGTGAACTGGGAGAAAAAGCTGGTTTTGAGTTGCAATCCAGTCCCCTTCTCTCCTAAAGAGGTGTGAAATTCCAGCCTTTGCATTTGTTAGACTCATTGTAGCATTTCAGAAATGAGCATTTTGGACCATCTGTAGGCACAGGCACAGCCAGGACACATGATGACTAACAGAACTTCTGAAAAAACCACAAACAAGCCGCCCCTCTGCAGGGCATTTTTATGGATTTTATATATTTATACACAGAAATCTGCTGGGTACGGTGAGAGCTTGTTCAGAGAATGCAATGCTACAGTTCCACTCCTTTTTTCCTCTTTCTGCTGCTGGGCTGCTTATCCAGCATATATAGGAAGATGTTTGAGCTACCAGACAATGGAATCTTGCTTTTATTTTTTTTTTTTTATTAATGCACAAAACCAGGCAGTGAAATAATTGCCCCTTGGGATAGGAAATAAGGATGTTTCCATTTATTCCTGCGTGCATTCAAGCAAAGCCAGTCAATTGTCTAATGTACTGACTCGGGTTCTATTCATATGTGTGGAACATTAGAAATGTGGAGTTTCCATTACCTTAGAGCTTTTCTCTGCTCTGTGTTTGAGCTGGGATCTCCTTTTGAAGCTCAGCCACCTTCCAGGCTGTGCCAGCACCATGAAACAGCAACAGCAATGACTTCTGTTCCATCCCCTGAAAAGGAGTTAAACTGCTCTCATATAGACCCAAAGTTATTAATCTTAAGGAGTGTGTTAATTCTTGGGGAATCCAAAAAGCAGAGTGATCTCAACACTCAAGGAGGCACGTGCTGCTTCCTGATCCTCAGAATTTAATGGTTTTTGCTGCTTTTACACAGATTGTTCCTGAGCTGGCTCAAAAATAAAGAAGTTCTAATGTAAGTCTCTTCTGTCACTTCCCAAGTTCCATTTTTCATTTCCTTTGAAAATGGACGATTCAAATCACTCTGTCCAATCTTTTCCCTTGCCCATATCCCATTAAAAGAAGAGGTCTGGTCATAACATGAAGAAAAAAGGCCTTAAATTACTAGAGGTTTAAAAGTAAAAATTATTAAAGCGCTGCCCTCCTACAAAAATTTGCTACATAACCATGAAATAGTTGAATTCGTGTTGCTCAGTAAAAAATTGCCTCGTGGAAAAAGCAAATATTTCAACCCTCTCTTGCCTGGTTGGCAGCAGCAGCTGGGCATCAGGATGTTGGGCTCTTCCCAGGTGGATCCATGGCAGGCAGGGAGCTGCCTCCCTCCCCCTGTGGCCACCAAGGGCACAGCTTTGGCCACCCCAGCACCTGAGAGAGCCCTGATTGCCACACAGCATCAATTGCAAGCCTGGGCATTAGTCAAGAGTCTTCATGAAACTGTGACTTCATGGCACTGCTGCATTCAGTTTAAAAAGAAACAATTTCCTGGTGTTTGCAGCTTCAGAGAGAAGCCATGATGCAAAACTAGTAAAATATTAAATAAAAATAGAACTTTTGATTTCATTTAGTAACTGATTTTGATTCACTTTATTTCTGACTCGCAGTTTTAATTTGTCCTCTGCTTATTTCACTGTTATTTATTGTTCCTCCCCAACTCTTGGCTGCAGCCCTGCTGCCTGTTCCTTCAGAATTTTGCAATATGAGTAAACCCAGAAATGCAGCTTGGGATGGGTCTGCCTTGCTGTGTCAGCTGGCTGGGCTTTGTTTCAGCCCTGTTTTCTTCCTGCATGCAGGGTTTATGTACATCCTTGTAGATATTTTGGCCTAATTGTGGTGTGGAGCCTCCCTCCTGATGGGTTTGGGAACTTGTTCTGCAGTAACAGCTCCATTATTTTATTTTATTAGGAAAAAATGGGGTGCTGCTCACACTTTGTTCCCAAACTGTTATTTCACTATGGGAACACAAGGTTAGGGACAAAGATGCTTCCCTGTCACTAAGAGGAACTCTGAATGCCAGGATCATTGATAATGCAGGTTTTGCGTGGGGAACCTGGAGCCAGTTTTGTCCAACCCCACAGGGCCCGTTTGGGATGGTGACCCAGGGAGCTGAGCCACAGGAAATGCACTTGGGAATTTGTTCCCAAAGCCTGGCCACAGCCAGACACCATGTCTGTGGGAAATCTGGGTGCTCTCCAAAGCAGCTGTGGCTGTCAGGACATTCCTCTGGTGCCTGGCCATTCCTGTGCCTCATGTGCCACCATCCCTGGGCGACCCTCTCTGCCAAAATTCCTCAGGGGCTCCCCTGGAACCATTTTTGGGAGATTGTTAGATTCTGTTCTGTATCATTTGCTGCCTTCTCCCTCTTCCATTTTCACTTTCACAGGGTTATAGAAATAAGTTTTTTCCCAGTTTTTGATGCCACTTTGCATTCATTGGACGTTCCTGTCTGTCTCACAGGGATGTTCCAGCTGGTTTCCATGTACCAGTGTTGTGTAAGGGCTGCCCACAAATATTCCCTTTTTCCTCTCTTTTAGCTGAACAGCCCTTTTTAACTACTTCATGTGAAGGCCTTTCTGACAGGCTATTACTATGCCATGAGACAGTCCCTAAATATTCATATCGAATATTTTGTACCCATAATTTAAAATTAAAAGCATGGAATAATACAGACACTTGCTCTCTGCCACAAAACTCAAATAATTTTTTGTGAGTGCAGCACAAAGTCCAGAGATTGACAATGAACCAAATAACAGGACAGATCTTTTAGGTGAGCATGGAGTTGATATTTCCAGGTCATAATTGGCATAAAACCAAGGGGGAAGTGGCAGTTTAAACCAAGGGTTGGAAAGATAATATTCTCCAGCTGATTGCTGCAATAAAACAATTATTTGTAATTAATTGAAATAGTTCTTTAGCGACAGAAAGTGGTTGAAAATTCTGCCAGCTCCCTTGCTAAAGAGAGAGAAGGGAAAATCTTTGATTTCAGCTCTCCGGCAGGATGGCTCCTGTCTGGAAGCAGAAACCACTTCTGCCAGGTCTCCATCCTGTCCTTCCCTCTCTGCATCACATCAACACCATAGAGAAAGGAAAAAAAAAGCCCCAAACTCCACGAAGAGCTGCAGAGATGGGGTCTGCTGGAGAACTGAGAGCACAAACCCGGCAGCTGGATGTGCTGGAGCTGAGCTGGATGTGCTGGAGCTGAGCTGGATGTGCTGGAGCTGAGCTGGGTGTGCTGGAGCTGAGCTGGATGCTGACTGTGAGCTGGAGCAGCTGGCATGAGGCACTCACATTTTAGGCTGTGCTGGAGAAACAGGAATTAACCTCCAGCAGAGAAGCAGGGCAGCTACCTGGGACCAGCAATTTTCTCCAAGTCTTGCAGCAAAATTTGCCTGAGCTCATTTGTCAAGCTTTGAATCTTTGAATCCGTAACTCTAATTAATTAAGAATCTCTAATTACCAAAAAGTGGTGCTCTATATTTAGGGTTAAGGTGTGGTGAAATCCAGAGAGATGAGAGAAGCTGGAGGATGTTCAGAGCAAGGGATGCCAGGAAAATGTGTGTTTTCAGAGGTGCAGGGGAAGGCAAATGGTCAAAGTGTCAGTGACCTCTAGGGCAGGTCCTAAACTGCCAGAAGCCACTGTCCAGTGCTTGGACATCGATCCTTGTGCTCTTAAAAAAGCAGCGACCACCAAATTTGTCAGCAGAGATTCTGATATCGGAGACCCAAAGCTGAGTAAGCCTTGGTGTTTAAACAAACAACCAAAAAAGTGTCATTTTCTAAGCCAGAAGCACACGGGATGAGGCTCTGGTTCGTTACAACCTTAACGAGAAACACCTGTGGGGACAGCACTGAAAATATCAGTGCGGGGGGGTTCTCCAGAGGGAAAAAACCCTTCACACCTGAAGGTCTTACTGCTTATGAAGTTAAAAATGTATAGCTTTTAGCTGGTCTGCGAGCGCCGATGTGACTCAGACAAAGGTGTAATGTGGACAGAGGCATCACTCGGAGCTGAAGTTTGCCCTTTCTGCAGAGGATTCTCTTTTCCAGACCTCACAGGAGTTCCTAGAAGCGCAGGCTGAAGCGTTTAGGGTCACCTGAGTGGGATCAGCTGGATTTGGGGCCCAGTGCCTTGAGCAGAGCAGCAGAATTAAACCCAAAACGCTTTTTTCTGGGTGCTGCGGGGCTGCTGCTCCTTCTCGAGGGTTTCTTAGCACCGTCCTTCAGCAAGGTAAGCTCTGATAACAGAGTGGAGCCGGCCACATCTGCATCTCTATGAGGTCGTTGTGGGCACGTTAAGGGAGAAAAACTATGCATGTTTGTGTGGGAGTGATGGGGTGTCCCTTCAGAGCCTCAAGTACCGCGCCAATAACGGGGAATCTTTGTGTTGTAAGGCAAATAAACGCCTGCACTTAGCGGCTTTGTCTGGTGGGAGATAAAAGTTGATAAGGTGCACTCTTATTCATCGCTTGACTTTCCCGCAGAGAGCGTCTCCAGGAATGCGCTCCAGAAAAGCTGCTGGGCTGGGGGGAGGATACAGAGTGATTTTTTTTTTTTTTTTTGTTGACGTTTGAAGTAAAAATTGTTTCTGGTGATTTTCTTCATGACTTATGTGATTGTGGTGTTAAAAAAACAACATGAGCGTAGCTAAAATTAAGCTGCCTTTTTTTTTTTTTTTCGTATTTGCTGGCAAGGTAGGGTAGTGATTGGCATCAGAGGCGTAAGCATGAGAAGGAGTCTTTGGAATGAGAATTAAAAAGGTGAAAGGAAGGTGTTAAATCGATTGCGGGCTTTCTTTTGTGTTCATTTTCCTCAGATAAGTCACGATCAAAACCAAACGCGATGAGCTGTTTGGTTCGCTTCAGACAGCGCTGTTTGCCGGTCGGGATGAGGGAAATATTCTCCTTTTCTTGAAAACCTCGAGGCTTCACCTTGGCAGCGCTGTGTGCGGGGATGCTCCGAGTGCTGGCTCGGGGACCGGGGCACCGCTCGAGGGGTGATGCAGCCCCAGGCCATCACCATCATCTTACATAAACCCCACACGTTTGCATAAGATGAAAACGGAGCAAACTTTTTTTTTTTTTTTTTTTTTTTTTTTTTTGTTAAGAGGAGAAAAAAAAAATAGGTGAAAGAGCTTTTATAAAGGATATCGTTTTGAAAAAGGATGTCAGAAACTTGTGGTTTCCAGAATGAGAGTGTCAGTGATTGGTCAGAAAGGATTTCAAGGGTGGCTGGTTTGGAAATCTGTCATGGTGCACTTGGGGAAAACAATAACCCAGAGGTAGGACCATGAACAGAAGGGAAATACTGTGCTGGTGATGGGGAACTCATCCCTTTCCAAGGAGCTGTTTCTCCAGGCCTGTTGGAGAAATCCCTCCTTCCACAGCAGGGCGAGCCAAAGCTGGTGGAGTCACCAAGCCAAGGCGTTTTTAATTACAGGAGGTGACTCAGATATTGATGTAGAGGTCTAAACATGGCCTGGGATCTCCAAAAATGCCCCTGAAGCTTAGACCTGGCCAGTGCTGGCTCCCTGGGAGCCCTGGGCTCTGTGCAAGGACCACCAGGTGGATCAGTGCTGATGGCCCGGCTCAGCTGCAGGTGCCTCCTGTGCTGGGCTCACTGCTTCCCTCAGAGGCTGGTCCTGCACAAGTTCTTCAGTGGAAAACACGTGGAGGTGAGGCAAGAAAACTGCAGGAAACTGTAAAGCTTGGATGTTGTTGCTGTTGTGATGCACTGGGAAGTGCTGGCTGGTGCTTGTGAAGTGTCCCAGGGTGTAGCTATGGCTGTGGAGCTCATTAGCTACAGCTGCTATGTTAAAAAAGAAAAATAAAATTGCCATTTTAAGGAGGGCAGAAAGCAAAAAACGTCCCTGCTGGCTGGATGTGAAGGTGGGCTTGGAACTGGAGCCACTGCTCTGCTGGAAGTGGTAGCTGGGTGCCTGAGGAGCTGCAGCAGGGCAGTGCCCAGCTCCCTCTCTGGGAATGGGGTGTCCAGGCTGGCACAGCTGGCTGGAAATGGCTGCCAGCTCTTGCTTAAGGAGCTGCTCGAGATTTTAATAGCTGGCTGAGCTGAACCAACCAAACTGCTTCCAGCACAGCCCCGTGCTTGTAGGTGATGAGGAGACTTGAAGGAGAGACAGCACTGCATCTCCTGGGAGGGTTTGGTTTCCTGATCCCCAGCTCCACCATTCCCTGCAGGGCTCCCAGAGCTGTGGTGTTCAGCTTTTCCCCAGGCCCTGGCAGTGATGTCCATGGCTGTGTCCATGTCCCTTTTCATCTGTGTGTGCAGGGGAAGGCAGTGGCAGCTGCCTGCTCTCAATTTGGGAGGTGAAATTAATTTCTGGTCACAGTGAGCCGCTTCTGAAGTATTTATGGTCTGATCAGGCACAGGTTTAGGGCCCCCAATTTTTACTGCAAAAAGTCACAATGAAATACCTAAATACCTACTTTGCATGACTAAAAAGGCAAATAGCTCCTTGTCACAAGACTGTGAGGGGTGTGAAATCTGCCCTTGTCAGCACGGCCTTAAAAAGTGGTTGTATGAGGAACTGGACTTGTCTAATGAAAAATTTTACATTTTTAAATTTCTGCTATGTTTCTTCCTGCTCATCCCTCCCCTTTTACATCTCCGATGAATTTGTTGGTTGGGGAGGGGCAAATCTCCTGCCTTGTACCAGGGTGTAAACTTAAAAATAGGATAAAAGGCAACAAACACGTTGAAATACTGCAGGGAGGAGTATCTCCACGTCTGTGCAAATAGGCTTCATTTAACTGCAGTATTTTGTATCTCTGGATGTTTTTCTGCTCCTTTCCTCCAATTCCTCCTCTGGGTTTCTATCCCTGCCCTTTCAAGTGTGTCTCTGCACAGACCCACTGGGAGGTTACACTGCATTTATGAGGATGACACAAGAAAAGCTGACTCTTCCTGTGGTTCCTGTGTGCCCTTCCCTGAACTCTAAACACGGCCTGGATCTGTGTGTGCTTGGGGATGTCACCACACCTGCCAGCTGGGAAGGTGCCCCTTCCATCTCTCTGACCCTTTCTAGGCCATTCTCAATCACCTTTGAATACTTTTTTTTCGGTTGTTTTTTTTTCCCACAGCTAGGCTCTTATTGGTGTTGCCAAATGACAGGATGGGAAGCAAAGGGCAGAAACTGATGCATAGGGAATTCCACCAAAAATGGGGTAGAACTTTACAGTGAGGGTGAACTGAGCACTGGAACAGGTTGCCCTGAGAGGTTGTGGAGTCTCATTCCCTGGGGATGTTCAAAAGCCACCTGGACACAGCCCTGAGGAAGGTGCTTGAGCATTGAGGCTGGGCTGGATGACCTGCAGTGATCCCTCCTGACCTGAACCACTCTGTGAGGCTCTGGGAAAGGTGGAAATGGTTATTACAGGATGCACTGCAGCTGGGATGTTGTGGAACAGCCTCCCTTGGGACTTTAATGAGCTTCATTACGTTAACGAGTCGGGCAAACCTGTCTGTGTTGCTGCTGCTGGGTGTGAGAGCTGATTCCTGGAGCTGGTGACTTGATGTCTGGCTGCTGGAAGTCTCTTTAGCTGGTGCTTGTGCCCTGTACTTATTTCTGAGGTTTGAAACCCCATCATATGCAGGGAACTGTGGGACTTTGTCCCAAGTACTTTGTAGGCAACAGAAGTTGTTGTTCCCAGCTTACCCAAACGAGCAGTTTGAAGGGAAGAAGGTTCTTGTATCTAGGGAAGAACCATCAAAAGTTACAAAGCCTGAACTGGGCAAATAATGAAAGGACTAAACTTTTCCTCTCTGATTTTTGGGGGGTTTTTAATCACTGTGAGAGTGTTCCCTCTGGGATGTATTACCTGACCTTTACAATACAAGGGAAAGGTGTCAAAGAACACCTTCTCAAAAAGAGGTACCTAAAAACCCCCGAGGCCCAGGCTCTTTCTTCCACCAGGGTTAAACCCTGGAGCCACCAGGCAGGTAGGAAATGAGAAGCCTGGGGAGGGGAGAATGCTGAGCTGCTCTTTGGGGCTGAGCTGCCACAGCAGGGCTGGCGAGGGGAGCCCTCCACAGCCCCCTCCAGCACTGTGAGCGTTTCTGGTGAGTCACTGCTGGGCTAAAGCCCTGCCCAGCAATGCTGCTGGGCTGAGCCATTCTGTAATGTAGAGGTTCTTCTTCCTGTTACTTCTGGCAGCGCTGAGTTGTTGTGACAGTGATGTAGCTGGCTGCTGCTATTAATCCAGCCTTCCTGGAGATGCAAAAGTCAGCCTGGATCTGGGGTGAGCTGCACAGTCAGATCCATCCATCCCTGCTCTGTGCTTTGCTGCTCTGAGTCCTGTCAAAGCAGCACAGCCATTGTGTGTGAGGGCCACAATCCAGGGAGGGATGTGGCTGGGAGCTCCTTTCCCACACCACCCTGTTATCCAAGAGGGTCATTGTCTGGCTACACCTCTGATTTTTCCATGCAGTCATGCATTTCTGCTCCATGCTTCAACTTCCTGCCTCATCAATGCAGCCCTTATGCAGCCCCAGCATCTCTGTGGGTTGATCCAAGCACAGCTCATCCTTGGGGAAAAGACTGGCTTGGGTGCTTTGTGCTGAGGGGCAGCAGGAACCATCCAGAAGTGCCTTGTCCTTGCTCTCCCAGGGATGCCTGGGCCAGGTCTGGGATGGATTTTCCCTGCCTGTGTGTGCCACCTGGAAGCAGTGTGGAGTTTCCCATGTGCCACGACAGACAGGGAGCTCATTAAGGCCAGCCCCTGGCACAGATTGTGTGGAAATAATCCTGTGAGGAGCATTCCCCACCAAAACAGCCTCTCCTTCCACATGAGCTCCTCTTCCAGCCCAGTCCCTTGGAGCAGGGACTGAGTTTTGGTGGGTTTTGACCATGATTTCCCTTCTAGACTGAGAGGTTCCCTCACTGGAGAGGTCTGGGTTTCCTCTGCTGTATTTCCTGGCTGAGTGGGGTGGGTGCCCACAGCCAGGTCTGTCAGCAATGCTGAGGGCATTACCATGAAAAAAGGTGTGAGAGGACAAAGATTGCCCAGGAGTGCTGGGAAAAGGGTGAGGAACAGCCCTGCCTTCCCTGTGGAGGTGCTCAGAGCACTGGAGGGATCTCCTGCAGCAATTTCAGGATTGAGCTGGAGCAGGGAAGTGTGAAGGGTGTGCAAGGTGGTGCTTTAATTTTGTCTTTGTTTCTTGCCATCCAAACTCATTTATACTGACAATGCATTAAATTAGTTTTCCCCAAATCAAGTCTGTTTTGCTCATGGCAGGAACTGGTCAGGAATCTCTGTGGTTTTTATGTTGAGCCATGAGTTTGTTCATCTTCTTTTCTCTCCCATTGAGGAAGAGTGGGGATGTGGGTGGCTGGAGGCTAAGGTCAACCCACCACTCTCTGCAGCTCTGTGTTCACCCAGTGCTTTAAGCTGTATCCTTGATTTTATCACAAACTTTTCCTTCTCTGTTGTTTAACCTGATGTCCACAGGTCTTTAATTCAGCAGGAACCCTCCAGATAAATCCCTTAGTCAGTGTGTGGGGAGAACCGCACCTGAAATGCGCCAGGTTTTAGGTTCTGGATTCCCCTGGGCTGTGAGGATTACAAAGCTTCTGTGCAATCTCCTGCAGTGTAACCAGATTTTCTTCAAAATTGTGAGCAACACTCAGAATTTTCAGCCACAGCTAAAATTCTATGCCTAAAAATATTAACTAGGGCTGTGTGTGTGCTTATGATGGCTCCAAAGGCAACTGCAGGGAGCTCTGTGTGCAAGGAATGCACAAGGAAAGCTGCATGCACAGGTCCAAACACTTGGATTTATTCTCAAGATGTGCATAAAACTCCTTCCCCTTCACTTGCTTTTACTGTAACTGACAAAGCTGCCTGACTCAAGCATTTCAGAAATCTAATGCTTAAGATTTCACTGTCGATTTTTTGGCTTCAAAGTGATTTTTGTTATGTCCCCAGAGCCCGGTTAAATCCTTAGTTATAATGATTGCACACTGAAGGGTGCTGTTACATAGAAATGCTGTCCCATAATGGCTTCGTTGCTGTGGAAAATCCGATGTTATTTGGTCATTCCCTACGAGTTCCCTAAGCCATCAAGACATTTGCCTCAAGGCTACAAACACAAAGCTACAGGCAAAACCCTCTGGACATAATGAGTGGGCATTTATGCAGAACTAAAAACTGGAACAGCTGAGCAGTGGATCTATGAATAGCAAGCATGCCTCTAAGCACAAAAGACATCATTCTGCAATAAAGGGGTTTATAATGGTTCTGACATCTTGTATGTCAAGATCATGCTACGTTGTTGTAACTTTTTTTTTTCCCCCTGTTTGTTTGTTTGAGCCGTGTTCCTTAAGGAAGGTGTGAGTAATTAAAGGGTGTGAGGGAAACCCTACAGCTCGGTAAGAGCAGAAATTGGGCAACAGACACTTTTGGCAAGATCCATCATTTTGATCGTGTTTGCTAGGGAACAAGCTTATTGCTCCCGTGCTGTATTCCCAGTTCCACCCTTCAGGATTTCTTAGGGGGTTCCTCTTGAATCAGCAGCTCTAACAGGCTCAAATCTGATGTTAGCTGCGAAGTGTCTGCTGATGGAAACACAAAGATTGGACTAACCATAAACTACAGGGTCAGGGAGTCAGGCAATACAAAGAAGGGTAATAAAATTCAGAGTGATTTGGATCAACAGGGAGCTGGAGGAGCTTCATGCTGAGAAATGTACCCCAGCGAGGTCTCAGGCCTTTGCAAATCATCTGTAGGCACTTCCAAAGAAATGGGAAGGGATGTGTGGCTCTTACACCAGGAGCATAATGAAAACCCAGAGCAGAAATTGGAGCTGGAATATAGAAACAGCCTAGAGGAAAAACAGGAGGGGAAAGGGAATGTAGGAATACACAAGATAAATCATTATCTGTGTGTTTGCATCCACAAGTATCGGATCAGTTCTTGAGACACTGTCCATTTCTGAGTTGGTGTGGAGTTTTAGTGGGGCTTTTTTTTCCCATATTTTCCTTGTGCCAGGGTGCTGTGGGACTGGGAAGGGATGTGCCAGCCCTTTGTGACTGGGAAAACAAATTCAAACGTGTTTTGCAATCCCTGCAAAGTGGTTTGGGCTCTCAAAACCATCCATGGTAGAGATGAGCAAAGCCCCAGTACTGTGGAGTTCCTGCAGGAAAACGTGGTGCAGGGATTAGGTGCTGCCTCTGACCCGAGAAGTGATGGAAGTCTCCACTGTAAAGCAGCAGAAACACCTGAGCTGGCTGTGATTGTGGCACAGTAACCCAGCCCTTCACTTTGGGAAGCAGATTTCCCTTCCACCAGCACAGCAAGTGCAGAGATCAGTGCTAGGGAGCCCAGAAAGTTGGCAGAAAAGTGGAGCCTCCAATACAGCTGTGCACTCATTTCCAATACAGCTGTGCACTCATTTCCTCACGTCCAAATGCCTTGCACAGCCACAAGCAAATTGTTTCTCCCCTTGGCATGTACCTTTCCTAGCAATGAAAACCAGGTACCATGTCTGCTTTGCATCTCACCCTGAAGATTGTCTAAACTGCAAGATGTCAGATATGGAAGGATGATACTCAAGTTGCTTAGGAAGGCAAAGGGATTATCCCTCATTATCCCTCCATCTTCTTCCTTGCAGCTGATGGCTTTTCCTGCCAGGAGAGAGACTCCTGAGGCCCTGTTGGGACAATGACAGCTCTGGCCCACTGGTAAGTGATGGCTCTGTATTTTTGAGAAGTTAATTGATAGAACAGCTTGGGAGAACTGGGATTGAACTGTTCCCTTCACAAAATGCCAAGTGAAACCCAAGGATTGCTACTTGGTCAGGGTGACATTGGTTGTGGTTTTATGAAGGCAGGGCTGTGTTGGAAGGCAAGGCTGCACTCTGGTTGTGCAGTCAGATTTGGTTCTGCTGTGTTTGTACCAATTGTATTTTGGGCAAGGATTTTAATTTTTTTCTCTGGAAAACATCTTCTACTGTTACATATTTTAGTAGTATCTCTGTTTCTGTCTGTGACTGGCAGAGAAGAGGGATTTTGACTGAAACTGCTTCGGTTATTTGGATGTTTGACTGGAGATGTGTATTTTTGGCTGTTAAACAAAATATCCAGTTATAAAATGAAAATAGCATTAAAATACCTGCAGTTTTGTATACCAGCAAGTGAAAGGTAAAAAAGATGCCCAGTGACAGCAAAACTAGAAAGACTGAGACTTGTGCACGCCCAGAGGTGGTGCTTCTTCACCAAGGGTCTCCTGGCACAGGGAAGAGAGAGGTTGGTTCTCATCTCCTGCTGTGGGTGTGTGCTGTCCATCACTAGAGGCCACTCAGGACCTGCAAGAAATGCAGGACAGGAGTAAATCCCCCCAGGCTTGTGCACTGAGGAGAATCCATAACCTGGTCTCTGACCCCACATCTGCATCAGGTGCTCTTGACTTTGAGACCCGACTCTGCTTTTTTACCCCTTTATGTCCAAGTGCCCCTGGAAGCTGCCACCTGCTTGCTCAGGAGGATGTGAGAGTTACTCCTTTGTCATGCAGTGAAGCCCTTCCAAGTAGTCCAAGAATTCTGCTCACAAAACATGTCCCTTATCAACTCATCCTGTACAAACTGCATAATCACCATGTAGCCTGAACAGCACTGCAAGCTTATTTGCTTTGTGATTTGTGGTCAGATCATTGCATTTCTGCATTTACCAATGAAAGGAAATTACTAACAAGACACTGGTGTTTACATTAATTGTGGCTTTGGGGAGATAGTCCAAAGAAAATTATGCTAAAGCCAATTATTATGTGTCTCCCTAACAATTAGAATGAAACCCAAAGTTTATAAAACAAAGGTTGATCTCAAACAGATTTTAGCTGCTACTTGATATTTTCC
Organism: Dicaeum eximium; assembly: GCA_013396995.1. Taxonomy (NCBI): domain Eukaryota; kingdom Metazoa; phylum Chordata; class Aves; order Passeriformes; family Dicaeidae; genus Dicaeum; species Dicaeum eximium. The sequence continues at coordinate 1,090,594 of VWZP01009913.1, read as the reverse complement.
CTAGAAAGGGCTGAGAGCAAAAAGGGGGATTTATATTTTTTTCTTTCTCCTTTCTTCCATCCACCTTTTAAAAGCAGAGTAATGCACACTGGAAAGGCAGCACGTGTACAGCTGCAAGAGAAACTCCTAAATCTCAGTGAGCAGGACCTCATCTTCCCAGCAGGTCTCATGGAGTGGTCAGTTGTCACACATGCCACACACTAAATGTCAGGGTTTCCTCGGTTGAAGCTGTTGATTTTCATTGGTTTTGTTTCATCTCAAAGCAGTTGTGTGCAGCTCTGTAGGCTGGGCAGAGGTTTTGCTCTAAAACCTTCAAGGTACTCCCAGCTCCTTTCATGTGTATTGTGTGAGTGTGCTAGGACTTCTCCTTGCTCCTACTGCAATTTGAACTATTTCTGGACACTAATTCAATGCTTTTTATGATGTTAGATGTATGATGAAAAGTAATTTAAGGTTTCTCAGGATGACTCACTTGCCAGCATAGCAGATCCAAGAAACAAACACAGATGTGAGATTTAAATTCTCTTTTGGTATAAAACACTGCCTCATGCTACAAACCACATACTATGCCCAGTGGAGACTGGGAACACTATTCTTTTTTTAACTTCAACTAGTCAGGTAACTTCTGACTGCAGAGGTGAGCAGGGATTCATGCACCTTGTTCTCTCACTGAATATCAGTGCTGTTGGCACATCCTCACTAATGGTGGGATTTGTCTTCTCCAGCTCTGGGTGTCTGACCTGAGCTTCTTGTGGAGGCTCTGTAGAGAGGAAATGCAGGCATTTCTGAGGGATGAATCATCTGCCTTGCTGTCAGTGTCTATTTTAGGGACATGCCTGAAGTGAGGTGAAATGAAATCCTTCCCCAAAAGTTCTTCTGTAAGGAGGGGGATTTTGGATGCTCTGGGGAGGTGGCCTGGGCTTCCTTTCCTGGGTTGACCCCGTGAGCACACTGTTCCTTTAGTCACTGCACGAGTCCTGAGGAGATCCAGCACAGGAATGTGTGTTCTGGCACGGGGCAGGCACACAGACACAGTGCTGCTCCTGCTGACCTGGCTTTGGGGTCATTCTGCTCCCCCTTCCCCTCTCAGAGGCAAAATGGGCTGCCCTGATATGTGGCTGGCCACCAAGAGGCTGCAGACTGAAAGTGTAACTGGGTTTAATTATTAAGGTGTAATTGAGGTCTTTGTGTTTATAGGATAATTGTTTCTTTTTTAATATAACTAAAACTTCGCATTACAAGAAACAGGCCTGAACCTGTGGATGGAGGGCTGGAAACTGTCTAAGAAGATTAAGGTCTCTTAATTGATTTCACATAAACAGGTGTGACTGAATTCATCAGAAGAAGGTTAAGATTAAATGTATTCTGCTAATTATGTGAGAATTGCCAGAGTGTGCTGGGTTGAGCAATTGCCTTCCCTTTGCAAGTGGGATCATTCCTCAACTGTACATCAAATGGGAAAAATGACATTTCCTAAGCAAATGAGCCAAGCTGTCACATGCTGGGCTTTATTTTGAAATTTCTTTGCTTGTAGACATGTTGGCAGTGGTGGATTTGGCAACAGGACATGGGAATGTCCCTGGTGTGCTGTACCTGACTGGCAGTGTGGGAGGACAGGTGTCAGAGCAGGGCTGTGTCCTTCTCTAAACTTCAGGAATCTGCACCATTGGGAATTCCTGTTCTGGAGAACTGAAGGAGTAACTCTGTTTAAAACACTTGCTGCTTGCTGTCAATGTTTATGCAACCTCTTCAGTCAATTTTTTCTTGTTTAGTTAACTTTGGGCATTGGGGGTGCAGAGCATGGACATTGCAGCAATACATGGAACACCCTTTGTCTTGGGTTTCAAAACAGCCACTGGAGTAGAAAACTCCTCACCCAGCTGCCAAACAAACTGATTTATTCTGTTTACTCTGCACTCTTTGCCATCTGTCCTCCTAATCTTCCATCTTGAGGGAACAAGATGGAATTAAGTGTTGAATGCAGCGGCAGAAAGGACAAAAGTCCTGCTTTGGATGTGTCCTCCTCAGCCTGTGCAGGTGTGACAATAAATTGTGTCAGGAGCTAAAAGAATCCCAGCACAGCATCATCAGGGCCCTGCAATTACTCAGTGGTGCTTCCAACAAAACCATTTGCTGATGAAATCGTTCCCTGAGTCTCCAAACTGAAGGGTGACTTGGATTTAAGGAGTGATTTCAGCAGCACATTTGCATAGAGATGCTCTAAAATTAGCTCAGTTGCCTAAATCGCTGTTTTGTAACAGCAAAGATATTGTTTGTAGTGTTTAAAATTAATATAGAAAATAATATGCCTCGTGCATAACTGTCTTTTCCTATTTTAATTTTGAGACCCAAATGCAGACTCACAGCGACTTACATTGAGTGATGGTTTAGTAGCACTTCGATTATGTGTTTTACTCAAGTTAAAGTGAGCAACTACTGGGTAATAAGGAGCAGAATCTTAATTTAAATCTGTATTTTAAAAAATCTTCCTTAATTGCACCTCTACAGAATGCTGGGAAACCATCTTCTAAGTGCAGATGCACAGTTTTATGTATATTATTTAAGATATTTACCATCCATTCAGATTTTCAGCTCTTTTTTTTTTCTTGAGATGAGACTTTCTGAAGTACAAATCTTATTATTCTCAGGGGATCCTAGCAGGAAAACGTGTCTGTGTCTGCATTTTGGAAAAGGGATGTAGTGGTTGTACCTGCACCTGCTGAACACGAGCTAAAGTGACGCTGTTTCCAAAAGAAAAAAAATAAAAGCATTATAAATGAACTAAACTTTGCAGAAGATATCAGACATAATGTTCCACTCATTTTGGTAGAACATTAGGAGGAAGATTATTTCCAGATTTAGGCACCATAATTTGGGAAAGATATAGACCAGGTGAAGAGTGTCTAAAAAGGAAGGGGAAAAGAGTTTGTGAAAAAAGATTTCTTGCAGACAAGAGCAGGATGGCATTACAAGCCTTCAGAAAGAAGGAAGAGAGTTCATCCTCTGTGTCCATTCACCCATAAAAATAAATTTCTTGACTACAAACCTAGACATCAGAAAACCATTTTCAGCTGTAAGAGGATATTTGTAATAGATTGTAAGAAAGTTTCAGCTGAGGAAAAGATTAGACAAACATCAGGTTGGAGCGGGGAGGGGGGAATAGCTGGAAGACTGCTTGAGATCCCTTCCAGCCCTGTTGTTCTAATTTTATGATTTATTTTTTTAATAACTGCTGTAAGCACTCTTGTACAATGAGTTAGAAGAAGTAATTTTAAAAAGTTGTATGTTCAGTTACCGAAAAATCATTCCTTACTCCAAGTAAAGATATCTGCTTCATTTTCCTGTCCTGGATTGTAATTTCTTTTCTAGAAAATCGTCTCCCTTTAAATGGAGCACAGTGAAGCAGCTCTTTGGCAGTTTCCTGCCAGCTTTTCCAGAAATATATCTATAGGTGAAAGAAAAAAAACTCTCATCAGAACATATTGTCTGCAGGAGAGAAAAAAATTAAGTCTTGACTTATGTTGATGTGGAAAAGGATCAGTGTCTGGCGCTCACTCACTCTCGTTCAAGTTGAAATTTATTTTGCAAATAGAAGCTCTGCTTGTTGCCATCTGCTTCAAACATCTCCTTCAGGCTGACTTTTGGCTGCTCGTCATAGGAACTCTTTAATTCTGTACATCCAGAGTTTCAGTTGATTTCCAAAGGGGATGAATGCCCTGATTCCTTTGCTCCTTTGAAAACTCAAGCTGTTTTTTTTTGTTTTTTATTTAAATCAAGGCTGTCAAGAGCTGGCTGAGAGGGCTTTGCAATTGATAGGATTTAAGCACATGCCTTAAAATATTAAGATAAATTGGGTACTTCCTATTTATTTGCTGCCTAACACAAAGCTCATTTTATCAAAACAAGCTCGTTCAGGCTCCTGCCTGGCTGCTTTTGTGCTGACAGTAAATTGTCAGCAATCAGACTCTAAAATCCAAAGTTGCTTCATGAATTTGGAGAAGGGAAGGTTGGTGAGAGGCAGTTTGGAGGGACAGGAATCTCAGTCAGACCAAGTGCTGCTCCATGGCAGGGGATGCAAAAGGCAGAGGAGCTTAACTCCTCTGAATGCAAACCAGTCCTCAGCAAAACATCTGCAGGGCATGGAAAGGGGAAATGATTGTTTGAAATAGATTTCCAAGTGATTTATCTAATCCAGAGTTATTTGCCACATCCTCTCCAATTGATGAAAAAATAACACAATGCACTGAAAGGGTTTTGCTCTCCAAGGTGTGAGGTTATACAGGAATTACTGGTATTTTTTTAGTGATTGGAAGCACTTAATTCTTGGCCCCCTGCCTCATTGTACAGCCCAGGCTGGTACAAGCAGTTCTGCAAAACATATAATTTTGCTTCACTTGTTTTAATGATCAGGAAACATCTACTTTTAAACTGATCTCTGCTGTGCAATTACAAATGTTTTGATGGAAACACTTTTATAAAATTAGTTTCATTCCCATAATGACTCTAGTTAGACTGTTCCATTAGTAAGCAAAAGAATTGCAGTCTTTCATCAGGTTGTTTAGCTTTCCAAATCCAAATTTGTTTCCATTAAGAAATAGGATCAGAGTTGATTCTTTTAAAAAGATTTTTAAAAATCCTCAACTTTGGAAAAATTAGATTTAAAACCAAGTTCTCTTTTTCAGGTCAGTTTCTATTTACCTGATAAACATATTTAAATGTTTCTGTTTGAGACATCATGGGTTTTTTTGTTTTAATCTTAAAGTGTGTTTTTTAATTTATTTTCTTGTGCTGGTGTGGAAACTGTGAATGGAACAAAAATATCTTCTGTGTGTGGCAGATAAGTCTGGAAACAAGAAGCTAAAACTGTAGGTGAGAAGGATATTAATGCTATTTAAAACTTTATTTATTTCTACTAACTAGTGAAAGAATAGGATAAATTAGGCTGGATTTTGAAGATTTAGGGTCATAAATACTGTCAACAAACTATTCTGGCCTTTTTTGGAAGGAACCGAAAAACTGCTGAGGTTTTTTTTGGGAGCGGGCTGTGAAATTGCAGGAATTCAGAGGTGGGATGTGTGTCAGTCCTTCCGTGGGAATTTTGCTGGCTGTCTCTGGCACTGCAGATTGAGATATTATTGTGTAAATGAAACATTGGCTATTCATTTTCCACGGAGGAGATTCAGTAATTACTGTGCTCACCCAGTAGATGACAGCTGTTATCATTCTGATGAAAAGAGCCCTAAATTAAAACCCTGTTGCTTTGCATAGATCCCTGTCAGAAACAAATGTTAATTTTCTTGCTTGGTCAACCTCCTTCATGGAGTCCTCTGGCAGGTATAATAAGGTCCAGATCTTTATTTTCGTTTAGTGTATTGTTTCCTGGTGTGCTGATAATTTTGCAGCTGAGAGCATGAATCCACGATTAAATTTTGGTGGATCTGTGCGTGTTTCTGGCATTGATTCTTCAGCAAATACCGGGGCATTTTGCACATCTCCTTCTCCTTCTTGATCCTGATCCTGGGATGGGGCTCCTCCATGCTCACCCGCTTCCCAGCTTGTGGGCTCGACTTTGCCCGTTCTGCTCTGCCTCGCTGCTTCTCTTTCTGCTTTTTCATGGGCACATCCTCATCCTCAGACAGGGAGTCGGACGAGGTGTCAGGTGGCGTTTTGACACCGCAGCCCTTGGCATGGAGGGCTCTAGTCACATCATCCCAGCCCTCGGACTCCTTGGGGTTCGGTAGTTGGCCATGTGGTCCACGCGGATGGTCCGTCCCTTGATCTTGATCCCATCGAAGTTATCCACAGCCAGGACGGTGCTTCTCTGGCCCTCATAGCACAGGAAGCAAAATCCCTTGGACTTCCCGCTCTTCTTGTCCCGCACGAGGTTGATGTTGAGGACCTCGCCGTACCGAGAGCACGCAGCTGACATCGCCCTCCGCCAGCTCGCAGCGCAGCCCGCCCACAAAGGCCCAAGCGCTGTCCTTGTGCTCCGCGTGCTACCACACGGCCTCCTGCACGCCCAGCCCCGCTTCCCGCGCGTTCAGCTCATTGAGCAGCTTCACCTTCCTCAGGGGGTTCATGGCGGCACGCCCCGGCTCAGTGCCGAGACCCCAGCCAAGGGAAAACCCCGTGCGGGTGTGCGCNACTGCACCTTGAGGTGTATTCTTGCAACATTGCAAACAGGAGTGTCCACGTCCCAAGAAAACTGGGGTTTTCTAACTTCAGAAGACTCTCCAACAGGTTTCCAGGCATATATTTAAAGTGNCGGCGGGACCCGCACCGCGCCGCCAGCGGGGGAAGCTCCCGGCGGGCACAGCCCCGGCGTGCGCCTCAGGGACGCAGGGCTCGGAGCAGCCCGAACGGGCTGCGGGGCGGGTCGGGTGCGCTGCGCACACGGAGGCAGGCGCGGGACTGCAAAGCGGTGCCACTGCCGTTTGCGGGCGAGTGGGCTCTGCTGTGTCAGGCTGCGACAGCTCGGAAAAGTCCCAAGAAGTGGGGACGGGTGCGGCGGAGCGCTCCGTGTCGGGCAGCGAGGGGGAAGCTGAGGCGGGCACCGGAGCGGCCCCGCCCGCTGGAGCGGCGGTGTCCGCCGGATCGGGGGTGCCCGCTGGAGTGGCGGTGTCAGCCGGGGCGGCCCCGCCCGCCGTGCAGCAGAGGGGCTCTTTCTGTGTGAGGTTTTCTCAGCTCCGCTGCTGCTTTCACCGGGTCAGGCGCTGGCAGCGGCCGCCCTGCTGCGGGCACAGCGCTCCGCGGCTCAGCCTCCCTCAGGGCCGCTGTGTGGGGGATGAGCGAGCCCGGGCGCCTCGCCCCCCGCCGAGCGCAGGCCGCGGCGGTTCTGGGTCGGGCAGTCCTTCAAAAGGGCTCATATTAGAGTTAAAACTGCACCTTGAGGTGTATTCTTGCAACATTGCAAACAGGAGTGTCCACGTCCCAAGAAAACTGGGGTTTTCTAACTTCAGAAGACTCTCCAACAGGTTTCCAGGCATATATTTAAAGTGCTTCTTCAGAATCACAGAAAAAACCATGCTCTTTTGCCCAGAGAAATAACTTCTTCAAGCGACTGTAGGTAACACTGGCATTTCGTAGGTTTAAAGCAGCACCCAACATTTTTAAAATCAGTTTTTCGGGTGAAGTCATAGGAGCCATATTTCTTATAGATTTATAGATTTGAGCTTGAGCTTTCTTTTTGCTCAGCTCAGTGACTGTCTCTGTCTTTGCCTCTCGTTTTTGGGAGGTTTATCCCACTAAGGGATTTTCTCTGTCTAAGGAGAGTTTAGGCAGGCAAAGCCCACCTTTGCCAGGGAATCTTGTTCTCTGGCTGTCCATACGTCCTTCATTGGATCATAGGAATGTGCAAAGTTACCTTTGCCGAGTTCTCCCAGGAGGTCAGACGAGGTTCAGTCGTGCCCTTTCTTCAGGGTCTTGCAGTCCAGATTTCCTGGCTGGTGTCCAGAGATCAGGTCTGGGTCCAGAGATCAGGTTGGAGTCCACAAATTGTTCTAAGAGGAGGAATCAATGCCTGGAAACCCGTTTATTACAATGGGTACTTGCGTGGGGTGCTGAATGAAGACTCCTATAACTCCAGTATCAGAAGGATTTATGATTTATTAGAATCTGACTCCATTATTCAGAAGGCTCTAGGGCTAAATGTGCCCCTGTTCAGAGTTACATGTTTCCTCCACCAAGTTCAGAGCAGGACTGTACAGAATGCTTACAATTCTAAGATAAGAATTATTTTTTTCTCATTGGTTAAGAAAGAGAAACTACATCTTCCATAAAGGGCAGCAGAGACTTGGAACACTCAAAGGTCCCGAGGAAAATTTGGATCTGCTTCGGGTTCCTAACTTTGTTTCCATACTGGGAGTTGTTCATAAAGGAAATTAAAATCACTGGAGTGTCCTCTGGAAACAAAGCAGTCTGATCAATTTAAGAATGCAAGATTCTTTATTTTTTGAAGGTGATGGTAAATCATCTCTTTAAAAAAATGCAGTGTACGTCCCAAAGCAGAAGAGAAACAATAAAAACTCTCTTGAGCAAATAATGCAAAAGAAACTTTAAATATAATCAAGCCCTCTCTCTGTGTAAAATGGCTTGCTACAAACTGTATCTTTTCTGCAATATTACTGGTCCTGGAGTAATTAAACGAGGCTTCTGCAGAGAAATGCTTCCCTGAGATCTAACAGAGGAGAATATTTTAGCATCTTACAGAATTACAGTTTTGTTTTGGGCTTTTTTCCCCCTTTTTGCCTAAAGCTCCAAGGACAGTGGGAATATTACCAGTGGATGTCATTATTTCAGTGCCTGCACCATTTGCATGCTCAAAGTCTTTGGAGTTTCCATGTTGTACAGATTCTCCCTGGCTACCTGGCTGAGAGGAAATGTGAATTGAATGGGTTTTGTGCTTTTAAAAGCTGGCTGGGCTGGAGATAAATGTCATAGCTCCAAGGACTTGCAGCTTGTGAGAGCCTCACAGGTCCCTCTGGAGAGGGAGACGTGACGGCGCTTTGGTGCCTTTTAACTCAGCTACAGGTCTGAAGTTTGTTGGGGTTTCTAAGATTGAAAATTGCCAGAAGCCTTTTTTTTTTCCTTTTTTTTTTTTCCCTTCATTGTTCTCCTTTGGATGGATGAAACAAGTCTCTCCAAACAGACCTGTGTGCAACTTTTCCAAAGCAGACAGCTGTCTTTATTTTTGTCTTTATTTCTTTTTATTTTATTTCTCTTCGTGGCTGAGTAGTTTGCAGGCTCTTTGAGAAAGTTGGTGGGGAGAGAGGAGCTCTGTGCTGGCTCTAGGAATTGCTCTTTCTCATCCTGGCCTGGCTGGGTTGGGGAGATTTCATGGAAAAGCAGGATAGGCTCCTCATTGCTGGGCTGTGCCTCGGGCCCCAGTGCAAGCGGTTGCAATTTTGGTTTTTGTGAACACTCTAACTTCACAATTTCCTGAGTGCTTGTGCCACTTATTTATGCCTGCCTTTTATTTATATTCATAGAAGTGCATGCAGACACAGAACTGAGGCTTACAAAAAGTTCAAGCCAATACTTGCCATTTTTTCAGAGATATTTTCACAGCTCTAATATTCAAACGCTGCTTTTACTAATTAAGTTTTCTTAATTATATGATTTGCAAGATTAAAAGGCCACTGCCAATATAAACCACATATTGCCCCTGAACTGTTAGATTATTAAATTGAATTTTTAAATTAATTTTTACTTGCCATGATTTGTATTTTGTTTGTTCTGTGCTATTTTAAGCTTGGATAATAAATATCATGTCAGTCTCATATTCATTTGTGGACAATTCCAAGTTTTCAGTGCTACAGGGTAAGGGTTTGAAAGGCAACAACACAATTTTTTTGTTTTGTTTCAAAGAATTGTTTTTTTAATTCTGTTCATCTTACGCTTTACAGAAGACTTTTATTTTTAAACAACAAAAAAAATAGGCTAAATACAAGTTGACAGCATCTCTTGAAATGATATTCTTGTTTATGACAGTGTAGAGGAGAGGCACAAAAAGTCAGAGGTCATTTTTTATATGCAGTAAATTCTCATATGCAAGAATGTCTGGATGTGTAAAGTGTCTGTACAAGACTTGAGTCGTCTCTTCCTCTCTGATGGGATTTCTCAGGGCTATGGCTGTAAAAGCTGCTTGTGATAAGAACCTCTCCCCGCTGATGTGGTTTGTAACCCTGGCAGGTCCTGTTTGGAGCCCCTTCCTGCACCCTGGCCGTGGCGACAGCTCGTCCCTGACCCAGGAGGGTGACCAAGGCCACGGGGAGCAGAGTGCAGGCCAAGCCCAGGGCAGAGCTGTGCCAGGGCTGGGGCTGCAGGGAGGGCACCACGGCTGGAGCTGGGGGAGCAGTGGAGTCCCAGCCCCGCCTCGGGATTTGGGGAGCACGAGGCACTGTGGTCACGCTGTTCATCAGCTGTTCCATCAATGCAGCTCCCACTGGAAATAACCCCTCTGTCCCAGCAGCTCAGGCACAGGGCTGGGCTCAGGGGGCTGCTTTAGGGGTGCTGAGCTCTGTGCCTGTGTGCCATGGGGCTGCTTTAGGGGTGCTGAGCTCTGTGGGTGTGTGCCAGGGCTCTGCTTTAGGGGTGCTGAGCTCTGTGGGTGTGTGCCAGGGCTCTGCTTTAGGGGTGCTGAGCTCTGTGCCTGTGTGCCAGGGCTCTGCTTTAGGGGTGCTGAGCTCTGTGCCTGTGTGCCAGGGGGCTGCTTTAGGGGTGCTGAGCTCTGTGCCTGTGTGCCAGCGTGGTCTGAGAGCTGCTGGGGTTTGCCCTGAGCGCCCTGGCCCCATGCCAGAGGCAGGGCAGAGCCTGCTGGGCTGTCCTGGCTGTCACCACTCCGTGCCCAGTGGTGTCATGTGCAAGTGGAAGCCCCAGAGAGATGCAGGGATAACGTGGAGCATTACTCCTGACGTGTAACAATTTCACAGATGATCCCAAATCCTTGTTGAAAACCGAGGATATGGGCACAGGGAGCTCTGCCTTTAGGTCAAGAGCAGGATGGATTAATCTAATTCCAGTTTTGGCTTCTCCAAGCTGGCTACCTTCAGCAAGCTGAGAGCAGAGCACACTTGATGGTGAGCAGAAACTTGCATAACAGTTAATTGGTAGTTTGTTGTGTAATGGAGGAAAAGTGAAACTCCTTAGCGAAATTGCCTCTTTCTTTCCTAAATTTCAAATACTGAGGGTCCACATTGCAAAATGTGGGTATAGCTATACAGGGCTATATCAGATTATCAAATGGGTAAATTGATATAATAAATTTTCTGCTCTTACACTACAGAATTCTATTTCTGCCAGGAAGGGAAATAAGAAAATATTGGTTAGGTGTGAATTCAGAATTCATGTGGAAAAACCAAGATTCTGAAAATTTATTGTTGCAAATGAATCTTCAAGAAAATACAAGGTTCTTGACTATTTGTCTCCTACTGACACTCAGTGTTTCGAATAAAATTTGTTGGCCATGTGCACATAGTCTCAGCTATTGTGGAAGGAAGGGTTTTCATGTAAAGAAAACAGTCAATACTTTTGGCATCTGACAGAATGTATTTAACAGAGCTTGAAATGGTGAGGATGGGGAGCATGGAGAGAAGCTTTTTTTCAGTCTGTGACTTCCTGAAAAATCACACTGGAAAACCCCCACCATGTGTGAGCACACGCAGAGGGTGATGGTGCAGAAATGCCATTGGCTTTAGACACTGTCTTGATCAGGGCCTTTCTCAGAGCCACGAGTCCCTTTCAGAATGCTGCCTCTGTTACGCTGCTGCCCCAGTTTATGACTTTTTTTTTTTTTTCCCACTGCAAAAGATCTTGGATTGAGGGATTGTCCTGATGATCTGTTCAGTGTTCCAAGGGGGCTGATTAATCTGAAAAACCCAACAAGACAGCTGAAACCGCTGCCAAAAACTGTCATCCGTTGTGTTCTCTCAACTGCCAGCTTTCTGTGCTCTTGCTGCAGAGACAGGTCTGCTCTTAAAGATGCAGCCTGACATTTCCTCATGCAGCAGCAACAGGGTAAATGATGGGGGAGTGATTTGGGGGCTGAGTTTTCCCTTTATTCTGTCACTTCCGAGTGGTTGCGTTTCTCTCCTGAGGTAGCACCGAGCTCAGTACTATTAATTCTGTCTGCTGAATGCAATTAATCCAGTGGCAGAGAGGATGGAAATAGTCTGGGAGGAGCAAGTGGCTCCTGAAGGTCGACATGGAGTTTGTGTGGCTTTTTTTATGCATCTCACAGCACCAGGCAGAAAGAAAGGTGAATTACTCCTGAGCTGTGTTTCCTATACACTCACTTGAAGCAATAATAATAATAATAACAATAATGCTTTATTCCTGCTGTGAGTGAATGCTGGTGCATGAGAAAAGGAGGCTGCTTGGTCTTTGAAGGGAGGGATTTTGGAGCTCTGGAAGGAGCAAGGTGGCCAAGCTCTCCCTTGCCTGATCCACACCCCGTGTTTACATGGGCTGGGGATGCAAGGCAGGAAAGCCCATGGCAAGAGCCTCCAGCCAGCCCCAAACTGGGATTGTCACACCTCCACACCAAAGTCCTGGGCTTTTCAGAAGCCATCCCTGAGTGCCTTGCTGGGACTCCCTAAGAAAACTCTTCAGCTATGGAAGCATAAGTCAAAAGAAAAAAAAAATTTTTTTGAAAGTAAACTGGGTAACTGCAACTGAAAGCTTGAGGGGATGTTTAATGGGGCCATTAATAAACAGCTCAGGCAGCCAATGGGACATAGCCTTTGGTCTCATGCCTTGCACTGCTGCAGAGGCTCCCTGTAATGAACACACAAAACGTGCCCCATCAAGCCTTGGTGCTTCAGCACGAAACACTCCTGAATTTAATATATGCTGGATGGCAAAGTGGTGCCTGCAGTAAACATCTCGGACAAACAGCGCTGAGAAAAAACGGATTAGAGGATGGATTTTTCTAATACAGAAATCTTTAACTCTCTCCAGCATTTTTAAGAATATCCAAACATCCTGGGTAAAGGAGAGGAACAACCTTCTGAACTTTAACTTGTGGGCAAACCCCTGGGTTAACCCCCACCACATATGCAAGTGGTGAGAGGTGTGGATGTCTCCAGGACTGTTCTGCTGTGTTAGCAACGTGTTTTGATCCTGGCTAGAGCTGCAGAAAACAGAGCATTGTAATAGCAATCATCAGTGTTCTAGATGCTCAATATGATAGTGCAGGGTGCTACAGAAGCCCCTAACTAAAGATTAAATTTGATTAAATACACTCGCAGCAAACTGGCTTGGTTGTGCCAATTAACTTGGAAATGCAGCAGTGTTTTATTGCTTTAGGAATGAATGGTACTTATTGGCTTCTTATATAACAGTTTGACTTCCTCATCCAGTCAGAAAATTGAGCATCTGTCAGACCATCAACCCATAAATGTCTTCATTAGATCTGATAAACAGACCATGGCAAGCCAGAAAGTTGGAAGGTCCCACCCTTCTGCCTGGGGGGCTGGACTCACTTAACAGGCTTAAAAGGAGGGATCTGTGTCAAACAGGGAGAAGAAACGCTCTGGGTGAGCCAGAGAGGAGAGAGGAGCTGCCCTGAGCCGTGCCCAGGTGCAGCACTGAAATAACCTCTCCCAGGGCCATTGGGACTCTTCCCCATCCCTGTTACCAAACAAACAAAACCTTGGCAAGTACCCGGTTCAGGAAGCTGTCCCCAGACAAATTGCTGGGTGTGATCCCAGTAAAGCTGGGCTCCAGCCTGCTGCCAGCTGAGATCCCTCTGCAAAGCACCAGGGTTGTCATTGATTTGGAGCAGCTCTGTGACCCACAGACTGTGTTTTGTAGCAGGCTGGTGATGTTTTCTGGAGCTCCTGCTGAGCCCTCCTGATGCTTTGACTCCAAATATTCTGCTCGTGCGTTTGTGGTGCTGCACAAAGAATTGGCATCACGAGCCAGGGGTGCATCACCCACAAAATGTTGCTTCTCCTGGCTAAGTTTTGGATCTATTAGAGCAGCCTCACCTGGGGTGGTTGTGCAGCCTTTCTGCCTGACCTCGGTGCAATAAAGCCCGTGGCATTGGCAGCAGAGGTGTTGACAATATTACAGTAGAAGGTGGAAGTCCTTAATCACTCAGAGCTGCATGGATGTTTTGTTATTTCCACTAATAAGAATGGGGAAGGCACAGGCAGATGAGCCTTTAAGTGCTGTTCCTCTGAGTCTTCCTTCAAAGCCAGAAATTCCTTTTTATCTCCCACAAATTCCTGCCTCACTCTGTGCTCTGGCAAATCTGTCCCTTTAAATAAAGCTGCTGCTCTTGCACAACCTTTGGTCTTGCAAAATGCAAAGCCATCTGTTACAACCTCAATTACAGGTTAGAGGAGACAGAAACTCATTTGATGGACTGCAAGAGCAGGATTTACCTTCTCTGGGTGTCTGAGGGAAAAGACCAACCTTTATGGCAGAGGCCAGGTCAAGAATGAGGAGTTTTGTCTATTAAAGTAAATTGAAGAGGGAGAAAACTCTAAAAGACAGATTGAGTTCATACTTAACTTTTTAATGAAATCTGAATGTCTCTGTGTGCATAGTGGTATGCACAAGCCTTTTTTTTTTATTTCCCCCCCAAGGTTTGTAAATGTTCCTGAAGTGCTGCTCTGCATTTTAAGATTCCATACCCTCATGAAGAGAAACTCAAAGCACTGATACTCGAGTTGTTGCTTGTATATTGTTGTTGAGACAAAATAATTTAGATTCTGTTGTTCGTTCTTTGCAAGCTCAACATAAGCAAAAAAAAATTAGTGCATATGGGATAAAGTTGACAGGCTCTTGATTTTGATTTTTACTGGTAGATAAATATTTTAGAGATCTTAGTCTTTGTAAAGTTGTAATCACCTGATTTTGTAGAATTTTTTTATTTAAAAGTTTATTAATGTAGTAGCAGGAAAAAGTCAAACCAAGTATATGGGGAAAGCCTCTAATAAACTTCAAAAAGTAGTTTAAAAATAGATCCTCTTTGTTTTCATTCCCCTGTGGGTTATTGATGGATTCCCAGAATGTACAATCAAGCTTTATTTTTGATGCTCGGGGTTGTCATTAATGAAGCAGACGCTCCACCAATTAAACCAAAGCTGTTTAGCAGCAGATATGTATATTTTAGATATTTTCTCCTTACTCTGCTGCGATTCCCTTGGCCATAGGAAGCCTGGGTTTCTGTCCTGGCTGTTCCTGGGTGAACACTTGGCCCCCAGAGTTTTTGCTCCCATGGAGGACCTTGGCTGGGCTCTGTCTTGCTCTGTCCCAAGCCCGGGATTCTCCTCCCCTTCCAGGTGAGACAAAAACCAAAGCTCAGGTCACCAGTAAAGTTTCCCTTCCCCCTCCTGTCCAGCAGCCTGGGACAGGTTTGATTTATCTCTGTGTGTTGGAGCTGTGCACGGGGAAAGAATCTCAGACAAACCTGAATGTGCTGAGTTTAAAAAAAATAAAGAAGTAGGTGAAAGCAGTAAATATGGCAACTATGCCAGTCCTTCGTACTCTGCTTTTCTGCTACATTCTTCTTATACAATGGTGAGAGCTGTTGGAGGGAGCGCTGTTGAAAGATGGGGGATTTAAGAGAGCTGTGATGGCTCTGTTGGATTGCTGCCTATATTTGGACTGTATTTATTATTCTCCTTCTATTAAGGTGCTTAAGTTTTCAGAGTTGGGTTTAGACAAGAAATAAATATCTGAGCAGCTGTGACTACATGTCTGTTGGTGATTAGTCATCACTACAACTCTTCAGAGTTGGATTTACCAGCAAATTGTTAAAATTCCCGCAAATGGAGGGCAGCATAGTGGAGAAGATTGAGGTTTATTTTGCTGTGTTTGGCTGGAAGTTTAACCTGGAGCAATCCACCAGGCCAGGGAGGAGAGATCCTGAGCTGGCACAGGAGAATGAGTTATTTAGGATTTTCCTTCCTTGCAGGTGCTGCTTTCTGCAGCTCACCTGCCAGGATCTGAGGGAAATGCAGAGAGCAGGAAGAGATTTATCAACGATACTTGCTGGTGAGAGCAAAGGGAATTGTTAAACTCTTGGGCAGGGGGAGCCTGGTTCCACCTGCACTGCACTGGTGGAGTCTCCAAGTGTTCAGCATCCCGTGGCTTTGGCTCTGCTGAGAGAGGCAAGCGAGGGCTGAACACTGATTTCAACCTCAGGCAGGCACTGCAAGGGAGGCTTCTGCACATGAAGGGTTATTTTCCTGAAAATACTAAGAAAAAGGATCTCTGTTCTATATTTCTGCCTAATGTAATATATTGCAATACAATTCCACGTTCTGTTACTCTCCTTGGGTTTGTTTTGTTTTTAGAAGAATGAAGCATCACCGTTTTCTCCCTCTTCTAAAACTGAAGGAAGGATGCCTACACTTACAGTAGAAAAAAATTCCTGCTTGTTTTGCTCCCAAAATAGGAGTTCTGATAGAAACCAAAAGAACTTCTAGCATCTCTCCTGACCACGTTGAAGGAGAGAAGACTATTGTTTTTCTCCTCTAACAAATCCCACAGCAAGTTTTTGCTTTAGTTCAGGACAACGCTGCTCATTGGGTAGGGACAGAGGGAACAAAAGTGGAGTTTTGGAAGGCCATCCCTCCTCAGCAAACATTCCCTGCAAACAGCTGGGTGAGGGGAGGCCCATCCACCATGGGAAATGCTGACTGGGAGAGTGGGGAAATTGGGATTTGGTTTCCTGCCCTGCCTCACACAAGCAGGGTAACCTGGAGTATTTTGCTTGCAGGTGGGGCTATTCCTGTCCTGTAAGTGACCCTAATTTGATCATGGGTAAACTCAGAAATCTCTTGAAAAGGTCCTGTGGAGAAGTTTAACAGTTGTTGATGCCTTTGTAATGTTTAGGGGTGGTGGTACCAGCTAATTTAGACCATTTTATGTTTTGAATAATTTTCACTTCAATACTTATCCCCCACCAGAACTTGTGAAATGGATGTAGGGGGAAGAAATACTGGTAAAGCCTCACGATTTCTGGTGTCAGATGAGTGCAAATGATAGAGCACATCTTTTATCAATAGCTGGATGTGTGATACCTGGTTTATCTGTTGGGGACATCAATTTCTAAGACATGAGTTTCTTGATCCACTCAACATTTGACTCTATGAAAGTTAGGGAACCATTTCTGGCCAAATGTTCCATGTCTCATCATTTTGGTAGGATTAGAATGAATTTCCCATACCACCTATCTGTCCTTGTTTAATCCAGAAAAATTTGCTTCTGGATGCCTCACTTGAGGTCTTGGCTTCTCACTGGGGATTTATTGTGTAGCCATGGCTCTGAGTGAAGCCTAAGGAATTACTCAGAATTACTGGGTTTATTACATGCCAGAAAAACACTGAATGTGCTTTTGAGTAAAATGGGCTTTGGGTGTTTCCAGCAGAAGTAGATAATTCTTGAAAATTTTAGATTTTTCTTCATATTCCAACTACTCTAAGAAAAAAATGAAAGACCCCAGAATAGCAACAGGGAAAAGAAACCCAAACCCCAGAAGATCCAAAAAGAGCTCATCTTATCAAGGTGTAGTAAAGATCAATCCACTGAAGTCGGTTTTGCCAGTGTTTTATTTGCCATTTCCCACGTATGGGGAGGATTCCTGTTCCACAAGAGCTGTCTGCTCTGAGCAGTGAGGTCCCATGGGGACAAAATAAGTCCTCAAGTAGTGGTGGGCTGAATTTCCTCACTCAAGCTTTTTAAAATTCAAGAATGTGTTAATTCAAGCATCTCCAAGCTTCAGGAGTACCGATTATGCAAGCAGAGAACATATTTTCCCCCCCTCTTTCAACAAATAGCTGAATATTTGCACTGTGGTGAGGCTGGGGAGGCACAAGCTGCGTTCCAAAGGCAAAGCAAGGTGCAGTTCCTGCCCTGACTTGTAGGTGTTTTACTAATTAAATCCTTTGCTAATGATAAGACTTTTGCTTTCACTTCGTTATTTTTGGTTTTCTGATCCCTTTTAATAGAATTCAGATGATTTTTTTTTCTTTATGTGGATCTTTGTAGCAATGGCTCAGGGAAAGGGAACGCTCAGTTCTGGCTGACCCCTGAGTGGTCCCAGGCAGAGATGCAGATGATTTAACTGGTCCCAGCAGAATTCCAGCCTGGCTTTCCTGTAAGGAGAACCATGGACTGTGTTCGAACTGTTTGTGCCCCCTGAGCTGGTTTGTCAGTGTGCAGTTCTGTGCTGAGGTGCCTCAAATGATTTCCTTCTCAAAAGCCGGAGAACGCTGCTCCAGTTGGAAACATTACCTGTTAAATGCCCTGTGATCCTGCAGGAATGGCTGAGAACAAATTGAGGATTCAGCTGATTCTTCCTAATGTGGAATCTTTCCATTGATCCTTGCAAGGAGCTGAAATACGGTCTCACCATTATGTTGCCTTGATTTTTATTTTCCCTCCTTCTGGTATTCATAGTATTTGTAAATTCCTGTGAAGGGATTAAAAGTGGTTGCAGAAGCCTAAGGGTGATGGATTTTCTTGAAGTGAAATTTTCAGGATCTAATAGAAAATTACATGAAAGAGAATGGGAGTTGGAGTTCTTAGATAACAAATATTAAGAGTTACAATCAAACTGGTTGGGTTACCATGGTCCAAATAAATGTAGAGCGCTGAGCTTTCAAGTGCACAGCATTTAAGGTCTTTTTTTGAGTTGTTCAGTATTTTAATGCCTGGACAGATTCTCAGATTTGAAGGAAGAGCCACATCCCATATTTTCATTGCTTTAGAAAAGTCTCTGAATGTTTAAAAACTCTCTGGCTTGAAACAACTGAAATTAGTTTCTTGGTGACACAGTACAAAACTGAGCAGGAAAGTGCTTATTGACAAGACAGGCGTGTCACTTCTCTCTTTGTTGGTCTTTTGTTTGGATCATTTTATGACAATCTAGAATACAAAAATTTAGCAGGTTTTTCAGTGCTTTGGGTGCATGGCAGTGTCTGCAAAATGTCTTTTTTGTGTAGCCACGTCTGGGTTGTGTGTGGGGGGATCCAGGACTGTTTTCATCAGCAGCTGAACTGGTCTGGTAGCTCCTGTATAGGTTAAACTTTGGAGGTGTCTTTGCTGAATGCTGCAAGAGGAGGATTTAAAATCCTATTTTTATGGTTTTTATTTCCCCCCCAGTCCTGCCCATTGAATTTGGTAGTACTTAAGCAAGATTTACCTTAGATTTTAAAAAAATTATTTAAAAAAGCCTTCAATTTAAGAGAGCTTCCTCTCCTGTAAGTCCAGCCAGCAAAAAAATATTTTTACAGCATCCTGTGTGAAGCAAAGGAACCTTCATAAGCCTGCATGACTGTAGGCTATGCAGGAGGCATATGTGCAGCCCTGAGAAGGGAATTTGTGAGTGCTGTGGGCAGCTGAAAAGCCTGGTAGACATTGGGCATCATGTAGGATTGTGGCAAAGCCGTGGCAGGGTGGTCGGCTTTGACAACTAACAACATCGCAGGGCTTTGACAGAATAAGAACTTACATGTGGTGTCAATCATTCTCCACATGCCACTTCCAATCTGTCCTGCTGGGAGAGGACATCTGTCCCCAGTGGCATCTGGAATGCAGCTGCCAATGTCACAGCACCAAGGACACCGAGGAGCAGAGCTGCACTCGGGGTTTGGGGCTGCCACTGGGGAGTGGGGACAGATGGATCTGAGATGTCCTCTCCTCTCCTCTCGAGGACCATCTCCCCAAAGAGGAGCCAGGGGAGAGCTGGAGGTGGGGCCAAGCCATGGCTCCAGGTGCTCTTTGAAGTCAGTGAGGAACAGGAGTGAGCTTGCAGCGCTAAGGTCAGGACACTTGGAATGGCCTTGAGTTCATCTTAATGTTGCTGATTGGGCTCTTCCACCCTGCTCCTAGCTGAGCTCTAAGGGGATGAATATTTCCTCCTTCTAAACCTAATTGAATTATCACTGTCTTGAGAAGATGATAAATATCTTTTAGTCCATTTCTTTTCAAGCTGCAGAGGGTGCAGCATGAAAGTCTCAGTATTTTCCTGCTTCCATTTTCATGTGTTTTTCTATAAATTAATACTGGAGACAGATAGAAACTTTATTTTCCTTTTTAAAGACAGGTATCTCCATGCCACTTAAAGAGCTCGTCTTTCACAGGGGGCCTGTGGCTGATGGGCTTTGGTGTTGGAGAAAGTGCAAGGTCTCTCTCTGAGACTTAAACAAGAGTTTAAATGTTCTTGTGATTGAACATTTATCTGGTGTCCCTCTCCCTGTTGATTTTCTGATGCCTTTTGAAGTGTGAGATTGCACTTTGCTTTTCTCTCTGAGTTTAAGTTGATCAGTAGATTGAAATGATGTTGAGGCAGCAGTGGGAGCTCACATGTGCAGCCTGTGTGTTCCCCAGGCTGGGTTTTGTGTGCAATCAGACTGAAAGCAAGGCAGACACCAGTCAGAAGTGGGCTGGCTGATCTCCTCTCCTCATATCCTGCCCTCATCCATACAGAAACGGGAAAGAAGGGTCTGGATGAGGCTGGAATATCCTGCACAGAAGCTGGGAGAGGGCCCTGTTGCTCTGCTCAGAGGAAACCCTCGGTGCCACTGAGGGAGGGAGCAGGGCTATGTTGCCAAACCTGCCCGAGACACCAGAAGTGCAGAGCTAAGTGCTCAGTCTGAGGCTGCTGTGACTGTGTCCCCTCCAGCTGCTTCCTTCATTGTTTGCACGATTTTTCTCAGTGCACAAAGCCTCATCAAGAGTGAGCTCCATGCAGGAGCTGCAGGACTAGAGTTTGCGTTGTGTGTCTGCACAGATGTGCCTTTTTTGGGTTAAAAGGCTGCACCTGGTGGGGAAGGAGGGCTGTTTTTGCAAGTCTGCCGATGCTATGGTTGTATTTCATCTCTGTTTTAATCTTCTGAGGAGCACACAGACCGATACCCAAATGCCAGTGCAGTCCAGACGGGTTCTTCATCCTCTTGCTCCTCCCACTGCTGTGGGTGCTTTTTTTACCATGTTTGTTTTGGGGGGGTGCACAAGTTGTTCTGTGTCTGCTCTGGCTGCCTCTGGTAGAAGTGAAATCGTTCTAGCACGCCCTGGGGCAGTGTCTGAGTGTGTGGTGGTGACAGCTCCTGGTGGCAGGAGTGACTGTGCTTGTGCACATGGGGCTGGCACTGCAGGGCCAGAAGGGAGGCTCTGCTTCCCCATGACTCAAACACAGCAAGTGATCGAAGAAACGAGGGAGGAATTCACAGGTCAGAGCTGTAAATAAATTCCACGTGGATTTTGAGTGCTGTGAAGGAGAAGCCTTTACACTGACTGATGCTCTCCTGCCTCTTTTAAAATGTTCTGTTGCAGATTTACGACCCTGTTCTGGGGAGAGAAATAAATAAGGGCAGTAGGGTGGCCAGCACATATAAAACTGTGATATTATTTGATACAACTTTAATGTTCTAGAGAAAAGTGGGTGTAACAGTGTAAGGCTACTCCAAACTGCAAATCTGCAGTGCATCCTCAGAGTTTCCCATTTGTTACTTTACCCTCAGCTATGTGAATAGCAGTAGTAAAAAACATGTGCAAGCTGTGTCATCTTTGTGTGGGGATGAGCACAAGTGCAAGTTCATAGCTGTGAAAATCTGCTATTTTGATTCTTTCTGCTTAATTTTGAATGCTTAGTGATGTGCCCAGAACCCTACTGCTGCACAGGCAAAGCTCCAAAGAATGATGGGCTCGCCTCCCGTTTTTATTTGGAGTTTTACAAACTGCAATAAAAGAGCACCCAGACAATGCTCTGGGCACTGCATATGATCTTATTTAAAAAATACACTTGTAAACAAATGGCTTCATCAACCACCTCAGATCAGATCAAATAAAACTTGCTATATTTATTCTGCTGCTGAGTTAAGAGCCATCTGTGGCTCTCTATTAACAGACTATTTACATGCAGATCCAAATGCTCTGGAAATGGGAATTGTATTTTCTCTAGGAATCCCACAGTGTTTAGCAGTGCTTTCCTCCTCCCTGGTTCTTACAGTGAAAGGGGAAAAGAGACTCTGTGCTGAGTCAGGACTAAACCCCTGGTTTGCACTGACTTGTAGGCAGATATTCCAGAGGCTGGGAGCTCTAAGGAAGTTTGTTTTACAGAGAGACTGATGTGCTGGGCTGGAACAGATTGTATTAAATTTCTGAATCTAACAATCTGATTTTTGTCTCATTTATAGAACAGTAGAGTGTAAATACATATGAATTCTAGCAAGAACAGGCATATAAGATGAGGTAAAATGAGGTAGGAATTAAAATCAAGAACCAACTGTGAAACAATCACATCTAAGATTTTTCTCTACATATGGTAAATCTGGGGCTAAGGGTCATCTGCCTTTTGATTTGATTCCTTTTTTTATACCATTAACTTCTAAACAGCTTTAAACTTTTTTTTTTCAAGTGATGAGATATTGTTAAATCAGAGCTTCAGTGTCAAGAATGATAGCCTATTTAAAGGAAAAAGTAATAATAAATCAGTTCTTATACTGACCTCTGGAAATGAGTATGGAGACTTTCAAGGAATCTGCCTGTCTACTTTTGGCTCAGGATTTCTCTCCAGTTGTGTCACAGGGGAGCAGCAACTTCTCAAGGAGTTGCTGGAGAGCCCTTGGGGCTGTTTGGGCAGGAGGAGCAGGGCAGCCTTTTGCTCTCATAAAGGCAGCCCTGGCAGAGCAGAGGTTGGGAATGGAAACCATGGAGTCATCTTTGCTCGTGTTTCCTTAAAGGTGGTTCCATCCTGGAGCCAAAGTGGATGAAATTGCTTTTAGATACGGGTGGCCAAGGAAGTGACATCTCTGAGAGGGGCTGTCCCCAGCAGAAGGGGACAATGAGTGAAGTGTGTGAGGGTGGACAGAGACAATCACACAGAGGTGCCATGGGCTCGAAGCTCCTGGAACTGCCCAGCAGCCCAAGGGTTTCAACAGTGCCCTTGCTTTGCTTTGCTTTTTCTTTTTTTCTTCTAAAGTGTTTGCAAAATGTAGAAAAATGCAGCAGGTCCAGAAAAACTGGAACTGTTTGGTGCAATTATTCAGAGCAAGTGCTTAGCACAGACAAACCATAGTAAACCCCTGCCTAGAAAGTGCTGCAAATGCAGAGGTTTAGTAGTAAGAAAAAAATCATATTTTTAATAACTGCAATCCTCCTTGAGGAGAAACCAAAGCTCAAATTTAAGTCTGGTTTATGGTAAGCATGGTATGAAGTCTCTTTATGAAAACTGCAGAGGCTCACAGAGAACAGTTCCATGGAATGCAGGGAAAGCAGAGGAAGTGAGCAAAGGGGGATGGATGCTCCTCCTGGGTCATGTCTGGCATCTGGGAAATTTATAATTGTGCATAATCCACAGCAGAGTTGTTTGTGTTATTAGAGCACGTCACATGACAATGTGGAAGTGTGTTGAAACAGCTGTAGGAACACCAACAGTGCAACACCACTACTCTGAAATGGCCTAAAAGTCTTGATTAACACAATTTCCAGCTTTTCTGTCACTTTGGGGTTGGTGACTTTGCTGATGTTGTTTCGTCCAAAAGTGTCAGACCTGATATTTGAAAAACTGGTCCTACACAAGCAAAATGCATGAAGTTTTTATTGCTTTTGTGCAAGAGCCCTTAGACCATGTGAAAATCTGGTCCTTGCTCCTGTGGATGATCAGTCAGTACCTCCTGCACTTGAGGGATGTTGGCAGCTCAGTGCAGCACTTGACTTGGGAGGCTGATGTCCTGCAGACTCAAGATTCCTTCTCTCCTCCACAGCAGGGCACAAACTGCCTCCTGGATTCTCCTCATCCCATCTACAGTATTGGGGGAGCTAATTATAACCCAGGATTTATTGCAGAAAACTCTGTGTGTACTCTGTTAACAACCTCACAATGTCTTTCAAGGTTCTCCTTCGCAAGGGCAACTGCTGCTGGCATTTTGGCTCCCCTTCAAACCAGTCTTGTCAGCAAGAAAAACCATATGAACTTGGAGATTGAAATCAGTTGCCCCAGGGTACCAGGTCCGGTTTCATTTTAACAATAAAAGAATCTGATGCCTTTTAGCAGGCAGGTAGTTATTGCCTAGATGAAGGAAGAGTTGTAATAGTAAATCTAGAATTGCATTCAGATGTGACATCAGCTGATATATAAGTACTGCATGTCTTGCCATATCCACCCACTCTTTCTATATGCAGGGAAATCCGAACCGAGGGAAAAGTCAAATGTTGGGCTGGCTCCCCCAACTCCACAATTATGTGCCAGTGATCCTGAACTTCCTCTCCATTTGCAGGTTAGCTAGAGGGGCCTGAATCCTAATGCTGTGCTCAACTCCATGCACTGTTTATACTAACCTACAAAGGCTTGAGCGTGTCTGTGTCTCCAGACACAGAAGACTTGGGGACACAATAAATGTTTGAAAGTTCCTGGAAAACTAATGTTATGGAAAGGCTCTCCTTTGTAGACTGAGTTGTAGCTGTTTTGCACTGATCTCCTGTGGTTGAGGTGCTCATTGGAGCCAGTCATTTGGTTGACTGATTCCTACTAAAATTGGGGATGGGAGGCATTCATCCATGGGGTGCACACCTCTTGCTATGGCAGAATAAGCCAGCTTTGCCCCAGCAAGGGGGGGAATCAGGGATTAGTGACTACCTGAACCTCTTGCTGTTATGTCAGGTATCCCATAACAGGTGTAAAGACTTGGAGTTTTACCCAGATGGTTCCTTAATGTTGTCACCACCACAAAACTTTTGCAAACT
The DNA here is from genome assembly GCA_013396995.1 of Dicaeum eximium. Taxonomy (NCBI): domain Eukaryota; kingdom Metazoa; phylum Chordata; class Aves; order Passeriformes; family Dicaeidae; genus Dicaeum; species Dicaeum eximium. Next base: position 1,066,393 of record VWZP01009913.1, on the reverse strand, counting down.
CCCAGCAGGGATAAACGAAGGCGGTATTGTTCTCCTTCAAGAGAGATTCCCAATTAATTTTTTTACCAAGTACACTATTGTTTTACTGCATCTTGTCTTTGAGGCTGTGAAAATGAACCTTTGAGTGGCTCATAGCTGGCTGCTGTGCCAGGGCTGCTGGTGGTGTGTTAATTGCAATCCCAGGGCCGGTTCCGTGCCCAGCAGGACCCTGGCTCTCAATGGCACCGAGCAGCTGTTGATGGTGGCTGTAATTACTGCCCTGATCTATTGATCAAGTGGAGCAGGGGGAGAACGCCCTGCTGGGCTTCAGCCTAACAGCTCCCCTTATGAATAACCTTCCCAAAGGTGCCACTCATTCTTCTACTCAAATACGGTGGAATTAATCTCACCCGTGCGGCTTAATCAGCACAAAATGCATTTGGCACGTTGTGGGGAAGGAAACTGCTCCCTGCCATCCAGCCCAGGCTGGGCTGGAGCTGCCAAGATAAACAGGGCTGTGGGTGAAGACATCCTGGGTTTCTGTCAGCATCCAGAGTTTAGTATCAGAAATAAATGGAATTTTGCCTTGTTGGTTGTCTCCCACCTGTCAAATGTGGTGAGTGTCAGTTTGGAACCAAACTGAAATCTCAGGGCACGGATTCCTGCCTGTGGGAAAGCTCCTCCTTTGCTGTTAAAGTTCTTTACAGGTGTGTGGTTCTCTCTTCCATGGGCATAAAGGTAAACCAGCAGAGCTTGTGCCTGCCTGCAATGCCCGTGCACCACTGCACTGGGGAAAGCTGGGCAGGACAATTAAATCATCCTGTTTCTGGGTTTAACTGGGGAAAAAAGTGGGAAATGTGAATTGATATTAGTTAAAAACAAAAACCCTGAAAGCAGTTATTTTGATGTAATTAAAATGCTTTATGGTGGTATTTCAACTTCAGCTGTTTAAAACTCAAACTTCAGAAAGATGATCTTCAAAAGAAAAAGCCGTAAAATTGAAACCTGGAAATTACAAATGGTACAATTCAATATGGAAATGTTTTCACTGAGGAGGAAAAAAGCTGTCCAAATTCACAAAGAGACTTAATTTTACAGGCAGTCTACCACTTAGATGAAGCAGTTTTATCAACATATCTCAAAGCAGTTTCGCCATCTCCCTCTTATCTATGTGGGTTAATTTTTCTTGATGGAATTGCTTTGTCTTTCTTGCGCCTTCAAATTGATGGCAAGCTGATCCTTCACTCAGCCTCCTCCCTTGTGATCTGATGCTACATTTGTCTCAGCCATAGAAAATGTTGCTCAACAGGATATCAGTGCCTTTGACCTTTTCCTGGGATACAGTCCCAAGCAATGCCCCACCACACGTGCCTGGAAGAAGGAGTTTGCAATCTTTGCAGGTTGAGCAAGGTAGAACTGGGCTGCTCCAATCTTTGTACAGCTTTAAGCAATCCAGAGATGCCATTATTGCAGTTGCATGGGTTTGGCTCACTGTGGCTGGTAGGATCCACTAAAACAATGTCAGGTATGTTCAGTGGAAAACCTTCAAAAGGAAAAAGAAATTTCAAAAAAACCCAACAGTGTTGTTTTCTCTGATGACAGGAGAAAACTCATTTTGCATGCAAATAAATCAATCAATCACCTGACACCTGTCAATTTAAAAAAGAGGCAGCAGGAAGAGAGGGGAAATGCCATTATTTTGTTTATTCTTCTAGCAGTTAATTTTCTTTGCCTTTGGGAGCTGTCTTATAAAGAGTATATAAAACATTTGTTCTGTTTGCTTGGGGATGGGGGAAGATGGAGCCACCAGATCCTCCTGATATTTGTGACAGGCTCATGGGGATAAAAGAAATTTGCAGGAGATTTTGTCTACCTCTAAGTTTACCAGTAATTTCATGTGATCCAAACTTTTAAATTTCCCTGAGCATAATAATGAATATTATAGTATTTCAATTTTTATCAGGTTGTTTAAGTAAAACTGTTGTCTCTTCAATTGGCATTAAACTGCTTTGACACAGAGGATCTCCCACTGTGACCCACAGAGCACAGAACTCTGAACTCAAATGTTTGATATCCAACAAGACTTGCCAAATTTGGAGGAATTTTTTCAGAGGTTCTTTAAACTTCCCTTCTTGGTACAGTTTCAGCTGGCTGCAGGAAATAATTCAGTATGGGATAGGTAAAAGTGCAGGCTGGTAGCACCATGTAATCTACCTGACAGCTTTTTTTCACTCACTCATTTATCAACCTAAAAGCTAAAGCAAATAGGGATGCAACCTGTAAAGCTGTTGAATAATTTTAGTGAGCTTAACCACATGTTTAGCCTGAGGAAGAAAAAGTAGTTAATTTTATATCTAAATTTTTATTTTTTTTTATCCAAAGCAAAGGACCCTCCTTTTTCCTGAAGGCAATTTCAAGCTGTTATTCAAGAATGAAAATTGATAATTGTTATATCTGTACTCAGTTGATCTTAATTTTAGTGGAGCTCCAGGCTAGCAAATATGAAAATATCATCTCGCTGGCTGATAAACTGGTTAAATGCATTGGTGCAGGATTTTGATGAAGTAGCAATAGTTAATATTTGTTGCTTAGCAAAGAGCAGTTATAATCCTGGCTTTGGAGTAAATCCAAATGGGGAGGGAGAAAGAAGTCATTCAGCAGCAGCATGAAGTGGTTTTTTACCTATGCAGACACACACAAACATTGTTAGACAGCATAAAGTGCTCTCGCAGCAGATTGTTTGCTCTCCCTGCTGCTGAGATGGATCTCCTCGAGCACAAGGAGGTTCCAGTGCCTGCACCCAGACTTGTCCAGCTCAAACACTGGATCACAGACCTTCCCAGGGAACAGACTTCACCCCACGTCAGTGTAACCATTACAGAAATGAGTGCAGCAGCTGCCTTTGCCTCGGCTGTGTGAAGGGCAGGAGGCTCTTTGGGAGAGCCCTGGAGGGTGGGTGAGCTGCCCTGCAAACAGGAACCTTGAGCCAATGCAGGCATGGAAAAGTGCCCCATCTCTAAAACCAGGATGGGGGTGCCTGCCTGCACACCAGGGTTTTACAAACCACTGCTCACACTGGTGAAAAACAGTGTATTCCTCTCACTGGATGTAGTGATAGAAATGCAGAGTTGTGGTAGCACTTTGGTCAATGACAGTCCTTTCAGTCCATGTGTTAATTAATTTTTTATTATTAATGTCTTGTCTTGGGAAATAACTTTCTCTTGCTTTCTCCCTTCCATACTTTCCATGGCCAGAACTGTGTTCCCTGGGATACCTCCACTATGAGGTTTAGATTGATTAAAGGCAGGGCTGATTTCAGCATAGCCATTAAAAAGACACTTTTCTGCTTGTCATTAATTGTCATGTCTGGTACTTCATTGTTTCCAGTCCTCTGATCTTAAAAGGTACAGCACCATGTGGCTTTTCCCTAGAAAACATTATTTAAAATGAATTAATACTTTTGTCTTTTTTCCTCCAAATGGCTTTTCAATACTCCATCAGAATCACTGCAAAGAGGTGAGATATTCTGCCTCATCACAGGATTAAAATTGGCCAGATGGATGTTGAGAGGTTAGAGTAATATCTCCTGAAATTGAGTCAAGCAGAGCACTGGATCTTTTGCAGGAGTGTTTAATGATTAAAGTTATTTCTGCAGTGCATCTGCTCAGGAGGCAGCACCAATTCAGTGATAACTTCTTCTGTTAGAGTGGAACTTTTTGCAATGTCACTTGAATGGGGGGTTTTAGGTCAGCTAAAAGTAGGCTGGTTGAAGTCTAAAGTCTTCTTCCATTCCACAGGCAATTGGGTTTTCTGGGTGTATACAAGTTTTTGTGGTTTAATAAGACTGGAGAAAAAAAGTCAGCAACTGAGACTATTTCAGTAACTTGAATACTGCTGTGATGAAAGAAACCAGATATTACGGATTCATTCTGGGGCATAGAAATATTTATGAAGTATGAATTTATTAAAGGCCTTAAAGTACTTAAAACAGCTGCTGTGCATCTTGCAGCCGTCCATGTAGGTTTTATTTGAATATATATAACACTACTGCTGACAAAGATCACAATCAGAGGTGAACCTTGCAGTGCAGCACGGTGTTCCCTAGGATAACCATGTTCAGAGGGTAACTGCAGGGGTATTAATTTAAAACACATGCAGTCCACTCTCCAAACTCAGCCTGCAGGAAACAAAAGGAGAAGATGAGGGCCATGTCGAGATAAGGTGGTGATAACTTCAGAGAGAGGCAGAGGTGCCAGCTCAGCAGGTCACAGGCACAGTTATGCAAACTCCTGAGATGAGAAATCCTCCCTGTGCAGGTGAGAAGATAAAATAAGGCCCTTAGAGGCAAAGCAATCCAGGCTTCTGTGGATGATTTGGTGATAAAGGAGCAAAGTCAGACACTGAGAGCAGGAGCTGAGGCTTCTCATCGCCCAGTCTTCAATCCCATCCTTTCATTCCCTGCTTTTCTTTCTTCTGCCTCTCAGAGATGCTTTTACTGCCCTCAGTGCTGGTCTCCAACTTGTACAAGCACATCATTTCAACTGTGAGTTTCCATAAAAACATTAAGGAAACAGAGAAGATAAGTGACTTGCCAAAGGCCAAACAAAGCACCTGAGGTGGAGTCAGGCACAGAACCCAGTTCTCCAGGCTTGTTTGTTTAACTGCTTTTCCTATTTTCCATCAGTTTTCTGTTCCCTGTCAGTCCCTCTATTCTTGTCTGAAGCATGGGGGACTTTATAACCCTGTATTTCTCACAACTGTCTGAAAGCTCTACAAGAGAGAAATGCTCCTGATTGTTTCTGTTCAAAGATGGGGGCGTTTCTAGACATGTCACATCTGGAAAGTGAGTGACTTTTGGCACCTAGTCCTCACTTTTCTGGCATGACGGACACATGCAAGGAATATCAAATACCTGGCTGAAGCCAGACTGTGCCTCTCTAAGCATACTGTGCCTTTTTTCTGTGCTGAAGGCCTAAAAAGGGAATTTTCTCTGCCTACCGAGACAGGGGAGCCCCTTTTAGGTATTATCTGCTGTACAAATATTGGCCTACTCCTTAAAGCCAGTTTCATAGAAAGTTGAAGGCAGTCTAAGGAGAACATATCCTTTTATATGCGTTGGATAAGGTAAATGATATCAAATAAAATGCAGGATTAAAGCATGCTCCAGCTTGAAGCCATAGATATAAAAAGGACAAGAATTATTGTTTACTTACATTTTTCAGCTGGGTGTGTGCAGCCAGGTTTGCTGAGGATTTATGGATCACATCAGCTAATTTCCAGCCTGTGCCAACTCCCACAGGGAGCACCACACCAGCAGCTCTGCCCTGAGCTGCCCAGCAGCCGTGGCCACTTGCCCAGCCCCTGCCCACCTGATGCCACCTTCTCCTCCTTACACTTCTCCCCTGGTGAACACTTCTCTTTTCTCACCATTTCTTCTAGTTATTTAAGCCCAGATCACCAATGGCTTTGTAGTTAAGATCCACCCAGAGATGTTTTTGTCTTTTTTTCCCCTCTTTCCCCCCTTTTTTGTTTTAAATTGTTGAGGTTTAGGAGCTTTGTTCTGTGGTTATCACGATGTTTTAAGGCATAAAACTGCCAGGGTATCTCCTAGAAATGGTGTAGCAAGTGCTGTGGCTTGCACCTTCAACAAAGATTAAAATACAGGTTGCAGTGATTTATGTGATTTACACACCACATTTTATACTCCACGTTGCTAATAAGCACTGTGACAGTCAAAAACAGTCTGAGTAATATAGCAACAAAATTAATGAAGTAAAAGAATTTGAAGAGTCTTGAGACAAACCAATATAATCATACTGAACACAAAAAGTCAGGAATTGTGCAAAGTTAAAGCTTTAGCAGAGCGATGGAACAGAGATAGTTACACAGTTGGAAATGCACATGTATTTACAACTGTTTAACCACAACTATGTAAGAATTTCTATAAAGAGTTTAAACAAACAGAAAAGATTGCAGTCTACACACTCTGCTCTGAAGTGAGCTGGCCCAACAATGGAATTGTTCTCCAGCAATCAATCAAACCCTTACAAAGCATTTCGTGTTTCTAATGGCCAATAAGTAGGAATAACTCCAGCAACTCCAATTTCCCTCTGTTTCATCAATGAAACCAGCAGTTGGGTTTGGCTTTTTGAGTGTTCTGTGTGTGATAGTTGGAAAGTTTAGGTGAGTTGCTGACGTAGCAGGGATTACATTTAGGTTTCCATAGAGAATTCAGACCTCAGTGCTTTGTTCTTTTGAATTCCTGCAGCAGCTGTGAGGCAGAGGTTGGGCTGGAGGTGGGATTAAGGGTCCAGTTGGGATGTGGGCAGGGATCCAGAGGAACTGGGATGGAGAGTGGTGATCTCTGGGACCTCTTGGCTAGTCTCAGTCTGGGATTGCTTGCTGGTAGCTAAAGTGTGGCAGTCGGAGAGCAGAGAGGCTGATTGATGATTAAAACTAGAGCTGAGGCTTTCTGAGACATCACAATGTGGGAAGAAATATCCAAAAATTATTTCTCCACCCCATCTCAGCTTTGAGCCTTAAAACAAGGCTTTGATTTAGAAATGATTTCTGAAGTCTTGGAAAGCATCAGCAGCAGATCTGCATCTCCTCCCAGCTTTGCACCACGGCTGCAGCAGTGACCAACAGCCTCGGCAGAGAGTTTCCTTCCAGGTTCAAAGGGAGAAGGATGGAGCTCTTGGCTCCTGGAGGTGGGGAGCAGAGCTGAGCTGTGGCCAGACATGAGGTGTGAGGGGCTTTGCAGCCAAGAATGGGTGGAGAGGGGCCACAGGGCTGCTTCCTGATCCAGAATTTTTCACTGGAGAGGTGTAACTACCCTTGATCCTGTTGGCTTTGCCTTGAATTGATCTTTCCAGAAAAGCAGACCCAACCAATGGCAGCTGACAAGCCCGTGAAGGTGAACTCCTGGGTCTCATCCAGGTTTTTCTCCATGACTTTTGTGGCTGCCTCAATCCCCCTGCCCTGCATTCAGGGCATGTGAGGAGGCTGCAGGAGCAGCAGATGACCCTGGAGCACTCGCAGTGGGAGCAACCACATGGAAGCCCAGAAGTCAAGGCTCACTTAGAGCATTTATTTTGCTTTGTTTCACACCCAGTGTTCCTCCTCTTAACCAGATCAAACTTTTCCAGGCATTATGCAGTGGGTTGATCCGAAAAGTTCTTTCAGAATGAAAAATCTGTTTGCTGGTGGGGAAAGGGTAACGTAGCAACTCTTATGTACTTTGGTGAAAAAGCACTGCATAAAAGGGGACTCTTTATGTTTCCCTGGGTGATTCAGGCTGGCTGGGTGTGGCAGCCAGGGAAATTTGATCCACCAACTATTTACATAAACCAAAAACTGTTTGTCTAAGTACCAGGAGACAAGGGCTAAGCTGGATGAAGTGCTGTAAAGAATTCTTTTTGCAGAATGATCCCTATTTGCCATCCAAAGAGGCAGGCAGATGCTTATATAGTACAATATAAATTTTTGGGTAGTTAAAATCCTCTAACAGCAATGGTCAAGATTTGTCCTCTACTGCCTTGAGAGCTGAGTGTGTAGATGGAGAAAGAATGGTGAAGGGATGCCTCTCAAAATTCTCTCTTGAAGCCTTCAAAAAATAGAGAGAACAAATACACTACAAGGCTAAAAGAATTGTTGCAAAAATAATTTCCATTTTGAACAGTGTTTACCAGAGCCAGTGCAGAAATTTCATAATCACATAATTAACCATTCTGTCTGTCAAGTGGGTCTAGTTTCAGCTAATACTAACCATGTAAAGCTCTAATATGCAAATGAACTGGCAGAAAGGAGTTCAGAATTTAACATTAGGTGCTGATTTCACTACTGATAAATTGCTTTGATCCATTGAGTCATGCCTTGTTGTCCTTCCAAATGAATGCAAGCACCTTCCCCTAGAAGTGAGTCAGCCCAGGAGAGAGGGCCAGCCTGACCTCGCTGCTGTCCATGTAACACTCAAGTGGTTTAAAACCTAGGACATGCTTATCCTCATGGTGTTATTGTGAGGTCAAGAAATGCTGTTCTTTCCATTTTACAGCAACGGGGCTGAGGTGTGAACTTCTGAAATGTGTTGAAGCAGCAAAGTCTTGAAATTAGTAGGAGCTGCAACACCCGACAGCTCATGCTCATTTCTGTGGGAGATGGATGATTTCCCCAAGTTAAGTCAGGAAAACTGGAGCAGACAGCAGAGTTAGTCCAGCTCTGTGCTCTAGGCAGCAAATTTTCTTGCCCTGATGGAGTGAAATTTTCTATTATCCTTTGTTACTCTAGAAATCAAATGAGAATGTATTTATGCTGTGGAGTTTCTGCTTTCTTGACACGATCTTAGTGCATCTGTCAAAGCTAAAGTCCCTGAAACAGGAAAAAGTAAAGCACAGCAGTGCAAGCTTTTGATATTCACCCTGCATGTGAACACCAGCTCCTCCTTGGCACTTTGCTGCCTCACTGTCCTTGGTGTGTGTGGTCCTGGGTGGGTGGAACAAGGTGGAGGATGACTGTTCCTGCAGTAAAGTCAGGGCCATTTTTAGCAGGGGAGGATTCACTTCTGCAGGAGCAGTGAAATGTGCACTTCCAGCCTTCTGCTGTGATTGTGATGAGGGGTTTTGGGCTACAGCCTTGAAACAGTTCATGTATTGGTTGGTGTTTGCCCTCCAGAGGCAAAGCCAAATCTGAAAGTTCAGCTTTCCTGTGAGACACTTCCACTGCCATTAATGCTTGAGGATGTTCAAGTGCATGAAGGGAATGCTTTAAAGACACAGACAGTTGAAGAGCAGAGGTCCAGATGCAAGAGGACTGATTTGAAAGGCCTGTGTGTTCAATACAGCTGTACAGGTCTTCCCACAGATGAGTCTGGGAAAGGATATGGCACATTTTCCCCAGGACAGCTCCATGCATTTTCTATTCCTGATCAAGATCTATTCATTGGGCAAGTGCTGTTTAATCAAGCAGCAGGAAAAGGGTGTGTGCTGTCTTCAGTAGTACAAAGAAATCTCATTCAAAGACAGTCCCGTTCTTAAAAGGCTGGTGTTTAAATTAGACCTGCCCAGACAGGTCTGGCATGTTCAGTGTGACCCCCTTTTACTGTGGATGTTCCGGTTATAACCATCTTACTGCTTCCAGTTAAAATAAAAACAACTGCCGTGGCAAACGTCGAGCAAACCGAGCTCCCAACACTTGCCAGCCCCTGTTTAGTGATAAACAACTGCTACAGGAGAGCAGCTACAAGTGAAAATTTTAGAGAAGTAAATAAAAGAGAAAATTCATTAGAGAAATTTAGAAGATAGTGTGCAAATGGACAAGGGCAGCAGGGGAGAAACAATGTCTTTTTGGTTTATTGCAGTATTTGGGCTTCATGGGCTTTGATGCCATTTGGACCTAAATGTATTGAAGGCTCTGTGGCTGCCTTTGCTGCTACAAACCAAGCAGAGCATTCCTTCTCTGCTGCATTAGCAGGAGAAGCTGTATATCATCTTTGATAGTCAGAAAAGTGGTGTCCTTGGCTTTTTCCCTTTTCTTGGCCCTTTATCTCTACTCTTCCAATGTTGCCTATAATGATGAGTCTTAGAGGTCACCAAGGCTTATTTTAGTCATGTTGCCATGATATGCTGTAGCTTTATAAAGAAATGATCAGGTGCTGTGAGATGTGCAGCGTTTCAGGTGCAAGAGCCGATCACCCTGGCCTCTCCTCGAGTCCGTATGTTCAGGTTTTTCCCTGTTAAGTCCCTTGGTGTGTTGCAGCCTGCCTCTGTGTTCCTCAGTCTCCTGTCAGAGGTGACAGATGCTCAGGTCTGCAGTAAGTCATGTGTGGAGAATGAATGATCCATCTGCAAACTTGATGCTGTTGGGAGAGACTCGCTGGGAACCACTCCCAGGCCGTGCTGCTCTTGGGGATAAGTGCAAGTCCAGCACTGCCTCGTTTCACCAGGTGTCCAGTTCCCCTGCAGCCTGTGGTGCTGGAGTGTCTGCAGAGAGCAGGAAGGTGTGGAAGTGGGGTGATAACCAGTGGGGTACCCCTTGAGCAGCCTCAGCCTTCCCTCTCTCCTTGTCAGGTTGTAGGAAGATGTTCTGTACAAAAGCACCTTGTCCCTGCTCACACAGCACAGGAGTGAGGGTGACTTTGCTTTTGCTTGATGTGAGATGGAGCAGGGCAGAAGTACAGGGATCATCCTTAAACTGTGTTTTCTGTCCCGAGTTACTGCTTCACAAGCAGCTTAGGGCATTTTCCAGGATTCATTACAAATAACTTTAAGTGTGGACTCAAACAGACAATGAGTAGATGAGTTGTTGCAGGCAGGAGAAATCATGAATGCTCCAAAATAACAATCTCACAGGTAGGAAAGAGCAGGTGCTGCTTTATTGATCAAGAAATGAGGGAGATTTTGCCCAGCTGCTGAGGGGAATGAACATTGCTGGGATAAACAGGATGATAAGGGTTCAACCATCCCACTTCCCTAAGGATAAAAAGGAAAAACACAACCCTGTGCATGTGAGGTGCTGCAGTGTGCAAGTGAAATCCCATATTTATCAAAGAGGATCTGCCATCACGTCTAGAGATTTTAATACAGATCCATTGCAAAGGAGAGGAGCTCAAGATTTGTCTTCCCTTACTTACGTGAACCCAGTGTTGAAATCTTCCATCAAGTGCAGAAATTGCTGCCTTGTGGTTAGATTTTTCCAGATTGCCCCAGTGCAGTCGCAATGTCTAATCCCCCACCTCATTGTTGGGGAAAATCTTTGTCATCATCTCCCCTTTGTGCCAATCCCTGCCAGTTTTGGGAGGCAGAAAGGAGGTGGGGGGTCTGTGGGATCCTGGAGAGCTGCAGCTCTCTGGGGCCGTGCTGCTCTCAGCAGAAAGGCCCAAAGGAGCCATTTAGGAAGAATTGCTTAGTCTACAGTGATTTGGAGATTTACCATTACAACTCCTTCTTATAATCCTTTTGAAAACTGGGTTTGAAGTAGATCAGGCCTAAGAAAAGACAGTTTCTGTGACTATTGTAGCTTTCTTAAGATTGCGTGTGGGACTTTGGTGAATATAAAAACAATGTAAAAATCACCTCCTTCTGCCTGACAGTCTCAGGTAGCAAAAGCTTCTATTGTAGATGTGAATGTACAGACAGGACCCTGTTGTAGGCTGGTTTTTTGTTTTTAATAAATTTGACAAAAATTGATGTGCAGTTGTATTTTTTTCACCCAAGCTGAGCTCAGTGTAGGGGTCCCACATCATCTCTCAATCAAATCAGTCCTCTGAAGGCAGCAGTGATACTGCTCAGAGATCAAACTGAATCTAAGAACTAAATTATGCTTTGGTAAAAATCCTTTTTTCTTACTTTGTTTGTTTTTTTTTTTATCTTAATTTTCTTTTATTTGTCCATCTTTTATATTTTGTAAAATATGTACAGAGATTGCAGTTTTTCCATACCACAGCTGGGGTGGGGATGTTTGCTAAGAGCCCCAGGTGCTACAAACGCTGGAATACTTTCTTGTTCAACATCTGAGGCACTTGCCTGCCTGTTTCCACCACTGTGTCACTGTCAGCAGTGCAGTTTATCAGGCTTCCAAGGAAAAACTCTTGTCAGAGTGGGAAAAGACCCAACAGTACCTGTGTAGGGAATCTCAGAAGTTGCATAAACGCATCCAAATGCGGTCTTGAGACTCTGAGGCATTGCAAAGCATGAAAGAATTACTTAATATCATGGAACAGCTAGCTGGTTCTGTTTTGCCTAAAAATGTGTTAGGAATATTTCTGATGCTAAGGCTTGTTCATTTCTTAGGGAGCTGTAGAACAGATATATTTACAAGTATGAGTAATGGGAAACAGAATTTCTGCACAATGCAGACAATCCTTTCATGTTACATCATTCAAAGCAGGGTATTCACATGGGGATATATTCAGGCAAAACTCCACAGCCAGAAGACCAGGCTCCTCTGCTTGGCTGTGCTTTTAATGTAGGAAACTTTTGGTTAAGATTTGTGGGTATCTTTCACACAATGCATCAAAGAGCTGAAAAGTTGAGGATAATCATTCCCACACATGAATCTACGTGCGCTGCAGTGCGAGCCCTTCTGTGCTTCCTGCACTTCAGACATGAGCCCTGCATTGGCTCTTGGAGGTCCCCAGCAGTCTAGACAGTTCAAGAGACACTTCTGAGTTATCAATCCAATCAAAAACTGTAATATTAAAAAAGTTGAAGAAATAAGTGTAGGACAGAAATGTGTAAAGAACTACATTTTATTTTCTATGGGTAAATTTCTTCCTAAGGCAGGAGTCAAAATTTGCTTTTAGAATACTCATTTCAAAGCAAGGGGAATCAATAGGAACAGCCAGCTTTGCTGTCTGTGTTGGAATGACTAACATCTCATGAAAAGCAGTTTAGATATTATATTATGATAAATGATGTGGTGGAGGTGAAGGGAAGAAAAAAAAGCAGATTTCATGCTTTTTTTTTGTTTGTTTTACAATTGTGTGCATTTTTTAAATAAGGTGTCTAGTTCTGAAATGTTAATGAGTCTTTGGATTCCACAGCGAGATCCCAAATACCTTAGAGTCAGGAACTCGAGTTTCCAGAAAACATGTAGCACCATGTGAATATACAAAAACCTGGCAGCATAAATGAATGTGTAAATGTACATAAGGCTCGTAGTTAGTCATGCAAACACCGAGCTGCAGGCCCGGCCTGTGCACGATGTGTAGGCTGAGGTAAACGTGACACAGCCCTGTGCTATCTCTGCCCTGGCTGCTGGCAGGGTGTCTCCATCCTGACACACAACAATCTTCGCATTCCTGTCCGACCTGACGCCAGAGTGAATTTAATTAGGAAAACTTGGTGCTAAACCCAGCACAGCACAGGCCTGCCGAGAGCACCCTGGGCCGGGCGAGGTGCTGGCCACAGCACAGAAAGGATATGGGCAGTGTGTTTGGGCAAAATCCTGCCTTTGTCCTCTTCCCCTTGAGAGTGAAAGGAGAGAGGATTTTTGGTGGCTGTGCAGAGACAGACTGACCCACCAGACCCTGGCAGAGCTCAGGCCAGGGCCCCCCCGTGAGTGCTGAGCGAGGAGCCAGCCATGCAGCCAGATGCCACTGCTGGCAGTGCTGAGGAGCAAGAGCATCCAGACTCTTGGCACTTGACTCTTGCATCTGCCAGGCTTTTCCCCCATAAATGGCCCCGTGTGCCACTCCAGAGAAGCGGCTGTGCCAAGGGGAGTGAGCTCCATGGGGAATGAACTCCATGCACCAGGAGGAGGAGGCTGCCTGTTGTGCCTGACACTGCTCTGGCTCTCTGGGCTTCCTTTCCAACCCCCCTAGAGTTCAGGAGCTCCTGGTTTGACACTCCTTTTGGTTGAGTATTTAAAAGCATCATTGTTTGGAGAAATTAAGCAGGGCTATGATTTTGATGTGCTCAGTGCTCTGCTGACACCTGGGCCCCAGCTCGGTGCAGCCATCTGGGGCAGGCAGTCCTTACTGCCAATACAGCCTGACCCCGCTGCCCAGCCTGGTACAGGGGCTGAGAGCTCTGCCAAGCTGCTTGGCAATCCATTTCCCAGCAAAGAAATTACATTTAGGGGTTCTTTTTAGAATTGGTGATCTTTTCCAGGGTGACAGAAAAAAAAATAATTCAGCTACACTCTTTCTCTGTAAACATGTTCTGTACACACCTAATCCTGATTACAGTATTGCCAGCATTGAATTTCACACATTTAGTTATGAACAAACACTCCTTTGCAATGCCATGAGTTACCTGAATTTTGAGCACTTAATATGAACTATCAAGAGGCCGTGTGTTTTATTTTGGATTTTCTGTGTTGGCCCAAAGCTGTATCACCATGTTGTCTTTGGCCAGGGCTGACATCTGCACTGAACATTTGAAATAACAGATGTTTGCCCAGGCCTTCAAGGCTAAGTCTGGTGCATAGGTGGTACCTCTTTGACACTTCCCTTGTACTTCATTCCGTCTTTGCTCTTTTTGCTCCAGTCTTTCACACTCAGGGAACTGCTGTGGGGAGCAGGGGACCTGTGGAGAAGAGGTTGCCAAGTTTTGTGGGGTGGTCACACGCTGGAGTGAAGGGAAGGAGCACTTCTGCTGTGAAACTAGGCTGAGATGGGATTCTTCAGCCTGGAGAAGAAAATGGAGACGTTATAGCACCTTCCAGTACCTAAAGGGACCCCAAGAGACGTGGGGAGAGACTTTTGACAAGGACATGCAGTGACAGGACACAGGGAATGGCCTTAAACTGACAGAGGGCAGGGTTACGTGGAGCACTGGGAAGGAATTCTTGGTGAAGGTGATGAGGCCCTGGTTCAGGTTGCCCAGAGAAGCTCTGGCTGCTTCTGGGTCCCTGGCAGTGCCCAAGGCCAGGTTGGACGGGGCTTGGAGCACCCTGGGACAGTGGAAGGTGTCCCTGCCATGGCAGGGATGGCACTGGATGATCTTGAAGGTCCCCCCTGACCCAAACCATACTATGGCTCTATAACTTGCAGTAGTGTATTTTCAGATGTATAAAGACACCTCAGGGCACCATCAATTGCTTCCTTTCACCCCTTCTTGGCAAAGGATTTATGTGGACCATAAGACTGGTTTTGCTGAAAACTTATTGGAAGAATCTAATTGAAGAAACAGAACGCCAAAACTTTAACAAAGGCTTTTTTTCTTCTCCCATCTGTTTGATCAGGTGTCTTGGTATAGAAGGTGTTTGAACAAAAGGTTGTGCAGATGGTAGGGAAAACATTCAACTGTTTGACTAAAAATCATTTCCTCTCTCAAAGAGGGAGCGCTTTCACAGATCTCATTAGTTCAACTGTTATAACTTCCAGGAGTTGCCACAGGGTACAAAATGCCTGGGTTCGGTGGCACAAATTTATAAGCAAGAAAAAAACTCAGCGAAAGAAAAAATAAGTGAATGCTCAGATAGCTTTAATTTTGGCTTATGCATCCAAAGGAATTCCATGCTTCCTCATTTGCTCTATAAATATTATGTATTCCTTTATTTGCCACACCACGTTAGCTCCAATACTGCTTTGGCACCTCTGTTGTGTTATAGGGGTGTTGATTGTGGCTGGCGTGGCAATGCATGCAGGCAGTGCTGATTCACAGGGCTGCTGCCTGCTCAGGGCTCCTTCATTACCTTGTTATTTTGCTGCAGTGGGATCAGCTCCGTGCTGGTGCTGTGCAAGCACAAAGACAGTCTGGAGGAGTCTGCAGTCTCAGACAGCCCGTGTGCCTTACTCCAAACTGTAAGGTCTGTCTGATTCTGCTGAGTGAGTCACAGTTTTGTTTTGCCATATTCAGATGACACCTCCTCCTCTCAGTGAAAACACGCTGGAATAGCCTGGCAGCATAACCAAACAACAAAAGAGTGCTGCTGATGGCTGACAGCTCTGACAGGTGCATTTGAGACTGCAGTCAGTTTTGTCATCGTGCACAGAAAGGAGCATTGACGCTGGGAAAATAAGTAGATTTTTGAAATGTAATTTTGTAACTCTGCCAAAATACGAACTCCAAACATTGCGATCTTCCAAGCGGGGTTTTTCAGATGCAATTTGTTTGTTTTGTGAGGGCACTTCAGTATTTCATTCTTTAGCAGAGTTAGCAGAGGATTTGACGTGGCTGCTGGGAGAGGATTTGAGGAGAGCAGGATGACTCTGGGGTTCTCCAGCGCTCCGAGCGCGCTTCTGTTCCGGCCCTGTAATTTTTCATCACAAATTGCCTTGACTGGTTCAATGATTTTTGTCATTGTACAGGTCACTAACATTCAGTCATAATCTGAAGCAGAATCCTTGTGTTAGCCTTTTGTAGACTTTGGGTTCATCGTGTTTGTGCTGTGCAAGGAAAACAGGAACCCAAAGCCCTGCTAAAATGCCTTGGATGACAGTTGTTTTATTTTTTTTTCCCTTTTACCATAATTTCTCCTTATAAAGTGATCACATGAGAGAAATTTAGAAATTCTAAATTATTAGAGATTTTGTTTTACCTGTAATCTGTATTCAGCTGTCTGGAAAGATCTGGTTTTTGAGGAACCAGATCTTACAGGAACCAGATTTTACAAGAACTTTAAGATCATTAATAAGGTCACTTGGCTTGAGACACAGATGAACCAACAAGACACTGTCTTCAAACAAATGTGCTAAAGCAAATGGAATAAAATATATTTAGTGTGTTTTTGGTGTAATTCTGAGGTATTGGTGAATTTAGGACAAGCACTGACTATGGAAGGGTCTGTCTTGAATTCTTCATGTGCTGAGAAAACATGAAAACATTTTTGGTAGAAAAGGTAGGATGTTAGTTTGATAATGGTTTGATAGATTAATAATTTGTGTTCGTCTCACCATCAGACATACAAGTCTCCATAAACTGGGGTCTTCAAAAGACCCTCAACTTTCTAATATTGGTGGCTTTCCATTAAAAGAGTAAATTAACAGCATTAGCACCAATATGAGGCTTTGGTTGTCATTTTAGGGCGATCACTTCAAGCATGCTCCCCTCTTCCTTGGAAGATTCAGCCCTCCCTTTCTGCGTGTGAAATGGTAGAATTTTACATGTCTAAAATGAATTAATTTTTTACCCCTAAGTGTGAATATCTTCTGAGCATGCAAACTAGTCAGCTAAATTAAGGTAGGGACCATAGCATTTTTGTTTGGAAATTTACATCTAGTTCTTTGTAACATTGGCTCCATGTTTAAAGAAGTCTCAGTGTATATTTTTACATGCACAATTCACAGCTGCAGACAAGCCTAACTAGCATTTGGACTTGACTTTCTTCTTGAAAAAAATCTGACTCTCAAATGCATTCTTTTCTTGTGAGGCTTAGGAATATTGATTTAATTTTTTTTTTCCCCCTAATGACTTATGTGTCAGACCACCCTTTATTTCTAGCACTGAAATGAAGTGACAGTCTATGGATGGCTGTGGAATAAGTGATGTCTTGGTCACGGCCCAACACAGATTTCAGGCGCAGCACTTCTGCCTCCCTTGCCAGCCTCTGAGGCTAAAAGTCTGCCTCTGTCCCAGTATCTCATCTGCTTTCTCACTTGGACTCAAAGAAAGGTCAGGCCTTGGCTTTACAGGTCAGTGCAACGAGTGGCAACAAACTACGCTGAGGAGGGCAGAGAAAAACCCTTTAAATTTGTGTGTTGGGGTCAGACCCAGGCAGGACACGAGGTTTGTGCTCTGTTCTTCCAGCACAGGCTGACTTTCCCTCCCTGCTCTCCACACTCTGAGGGGCTGGGGGCCTTTTGCTCCCAAATTCTTCAGCACAGCCAATTCCCAGTGACTTGTCCAAGCATCCATTGGCCCCCCATGGAGCAGCAGTGTCTGTGTGACAAGGGGCTGCAAAGAGGGATTTGGGAACACAGAACATTCCTGTCTAATGAAGTGTGTGATATTTTAAGGCCAAGACATCACTTTCATTGTTTGCTTTATGAAAGTTCTCTGTCGCTGTTTTATCTTTATTTCCATTTGCTTAAAATTCTCCTACCTGGAGCTCTGAACACATATGTACCTGTATATATATTAAATATAAATATATGCATACACACACGTACTATGTCAACATACAGAACTCTCATTTCTGTATTTTAAACTCTGCCAAAAAAAGCAGTTTAGAAGTGAACACAGACAAATTCTTCATCTGAGCCCAGAAGTGCCTGCAGACTCTGTGATTATGCCTCTCGTTCTGCTCAGTAAAATGAGGCACAGCTTGGCTAAGGACGTGCTGAAGGTCCTAAACAAGTCTGGCAGTGCTGAGAATCCCGAGGAGGTGTTTTGCTTCTTGGTACATTCATGTGACAAACTGTTGGCTGTGGTGCTTTAAGCTAAAGAAGGGCTTTGCAAATAAACAAGGAACACTGAGGGAACAAACCCAATGTTTTATAGAGTGCTATGCAAAAGGGTATTAAAATAATCATTCTGAGTAAAACAATATAGTGCTTTTGCTATTTCTCTGGAGAGAAGTTCAGAAACCTTCTAATATTTCCTTCAAACTTGGGTTTATCAGCTGGTTAATGTGGAATTAAACAGAGGAAAAAAGTCACCCAAGTGGAGAGAAAAAGATCAAATGTTGCCTGAAATGTGAGGAAATGGCTGAAATGGTGTAGAGCATTGCCTTATTCTCCTAGTTTGAATATTATGCCTCCCAAAAATAAAGGGAGAGGGAAGCAGATGTGAAAAGCACCATGTGATGATTGTCCCATCCTGTTGGGCAACTGATGGAGACTCGGCTGTTTGCTGCTATCCAGCCCTGGGATTAGAGGATAAACATGTCTGGGGTTTAGCATAGGCAGTGCAGGGCTGGTTCCCATGCTCTGGGATGGGTGTGCAGAGCCTTGCTCTGTGAGTAGGGAATGGGGTAAACAGTCCCAGTCCTGTCCCCCTGGGTACAGCACTGGGAACCACAGCAGGGAATGCAAGGGACACCCAAAAAATCCAAGCTACTGCCTAAACCACTGCAGAAAACCCACTGAACATCAGTTCTCTCTTTATCTGCTGGTTGTGACCTGAGTTCTCAGCACGGTTTTCCACCAGGCTGCTGTTCCATGGAGATCTTTGCTGTGTCACTGCAAGGAGAGCTGATTTGAGTGGTTTGTCCCCCAAGGAGGCTGCACCTTTCCCTGAATGCTGGCTGTAGGTGTGTTAGAAGGTGCTTTCACACAAAGGTAAAATAGGATTGTGCTGCCTGTTAGAGGTAAAAACTCCATAAGCCTCTTTTTAGTTAATCCTAGAGCACAATGTGTCTAGGGGGAAAATGAATTACTAGAGCCTTTCCCCTACAGTATAAGAACTTGAGGAAGGGAAATTCACTCATGTATCGAGGAAAGTGGGGAAGGAAATGATACCAGGAGTTAGGTTTGTTGTGTTGCTGCTGAGCCAATTTCAATCCCACCATGGTCAGATACCAGAAATCTGAGTTGTCTTCACTTCCTGGGAGTTAATTTATATTTTGGTGGAGTTCAAGGAGGACTTGTAGGACAAGCAAAGCAGCTCTCTACGAAGCTTATGAAAACTTGTGATGTATTTTGTAACATCCACACACTGGATCCAAATCTCAGATATCCCATTAATTATAAATTTTTGCAATGTAGGCAGCCTGCAGTGACCCAATAATGACTAGCACAGGGGCAGGATGGTCCAGGAATTTCTTAGCCACAGATGAAGTTTGGAAAAGGAACTGGATGCATAATCAGGCTTTCTTCCCAGTAAAGTGTTTAAATCCTGACATTTTAAGGAAATCAAAAATTTGCATGAATATAAGTTTGGCAGATAATTTATCTGACAAAGTAAAGAAAAGAGTGGTGAATGCTGAAGTGTTTTCTTTTTTAAATTAAAATTATTGATTTTCATTCCAGAGTGACAGTTTTCTTTGTTAAATAATTGCCATAATTCAAAGAACTATTCCCTTTTCAGTAAAAAAGAATGTTTCTGTTTGAATCAATTATAAGGCGTGTGTGTGTACAAATATTTCTTTCACTGAGCAAAAATTGCAATAATTAGAGAGCTTGTTTGAGGCTGTGATTCACATGCAACAGAAGGTCTTAAAAGAAAAGTAGCAATGTTTTGTCTTTTTGCATATGTTTATTCTTGCTTTTTAGAATTTATTAACAGGAGAATAAATACATTTTCTGGGAAAAGGGGAAATTGTTTATGAGAAACCAATGGAGATTTCTTATTTTTTCCTTGTGTCCATTAGGCAAATATGCAGATTTTCTTCTACCTCTTGTTTGCTTTCTTGCCCCAAATATTTACAGAATGAGTGAACTGCAGGATATTTTTGCCCTCTTATGCAAATTACATGTGAGTACATAATTACCTGTTACAGTAATTGCTTGGTTCCTACACAGAGGTAGCAACTATATGCAAATAAAGCACTCAAATACCAGAATATTTTGGTATTTGTTTCATGTGCATGAAAATATGCGTCACAGTTTCTGTGTAAAGATGATCATCTCATTTCTAGTGAAATGCAAACGAGTTCTGAGCAGCATATCTCGAGATCTAAATTCAATTAGACTCCTGTAATGATCTGTCAGGAGAGTATTACATCCAAGGTTTTCTAGATATCAAACCCCTTCTATCTTGTATCAAACACTTGAACAAAATCATTGTGAATTAGGAGTATGAAGTACAGTCTGCCTCAGGATCGTGAGATTTCCTCTCCAGGATGCTCCCACAGATCTCACAGAGGAACAGGGCATTTATCATCCTACCGATGATTCCTTCCCCACAGAAGGATTAGATGAGGACAGGCTTAAAAATCACCCTTGGCAGAAGTCAGTGCTTCGATTGGGTTCTCCTGATCTGGGTTATTCCAAGTACTCTGTAATGAAAATGTGTCTTTTGCTGTATTTCTTGAAGTCTCCCTATATCTTCTCACCTCTTACACCCCAGACAGCTGCAAAGTTTCATATATTTTCTGGTGTTTGGTGCAGATTAAATAAGACACAGACCTCAGCCTGACTGCCATGGGGAGTGATAGATGCTTGGGATTGTTCCCTTTTCCCTGAAAACACTCAAGTGTCCCCAGGATGGCTCCAGGATGGAGGGATTCCCCATGGCTCATTCAGTCTAGATTGTTTATCTTTTGAACACCACTGACCACAAATTACCTGCTCTTCCATGGGCAGTAATTAATAGACTCCATTAGTGAGCAGCCAATTACAGGATGATTATTTTTCCCTTCCACCTTGTATCCTTGGCTCTTTGCATCTGTGCTCTCTTCGTCCACGAGGCAGAGCAGGGGATGCAGCCAGCTCAGATCCCACGTGGGACTGACCCCATTGCTGCTGTACCCTCACCTGTCCTCATTTTTCCGGTGCTTTTGATGCCATCACTCAGCTCCTACTTCCTAAAATCTTTGTATTTTTGCTTTCAGTGCCTTCACTCTCACAATTGTCGCATTGCTCACCCTGTGTGTGTTTTCCTGTAGGTGTGTCTCTAGTGATCTCTGAAAGTCACCTGCTCTGTGATGAGAAAAAGAATGAAGGCATTGGTTTTATTCTTTCATTTTTTTATTCTTTGAAGGGGTTGGTATTGAACATGGAAATGAAAAGACAGCAAGGAGTCTTTTGCAAAGATAGTATCTTATATCTTATGAAAAGATGGGAAAAATCCTTTCATTAAATGAAAAGATAAACAAATCTTTAGATGCAGTAAATTCTGAGCTTTCAGCCATTCATTTCAGTAGCTGGATGGCTGAGTTGTGGCAAGCTGGCCCAACATGTCCTGGGAAGTTATGGGAATGATGTAGAACAGGGGCAATGCAGGTGAAGGAGGAGTTTCTCGCAGGCTCCCAGTGCAAACTGGTCCAACTGGAGGCTGGGATGCTTTTAAAGCACCCTGTTTCTGGGAGGAGCAGTCCCCTAAAGCACCTGTGTTCAGCCTTTGAAGAATTCTTTGCAATCTGTGAGCACAATCTCACTCCTGCTCAAACTGCAGATTAAACCGAGGCCTGAGATTTGGTGGCGTGGTGGCAGCCTCTAAAAGAAATGATTTATAAACACAAACTGTAGCTAAATTTTTCAGGGAACTGGATCTGCAGACATCAATGGCACGATTAGAAACACCGTGGGGAGTACATGCATAAAGCTTCTTTTAATTCTGGGCTTTTCAAGCGTTTAATAGCTTGACAGCAACATTTTAATAACAGCCGACTAGGCCCAGTTTTGGCATTCACCACACACGGAAACAGCTCCTGGAACCCGTCCATGGAACAGTGAATTCTGTTTCTGCAGGCTAGAGCTCATGTGGAGATAGAGCTGAGATAGAGCACTTGGAATTCAGGACACTTCTCCATCCTTGGGAACGTTACACGTCCCTGTACCAAAGCCACCCCTCAGCAGGGGGCTGTGCTCCATGAATTTTTCATTCACACGTTTTTCTTCCTGAGCTGACTTCCCCGAGCAGTGCTGGAGAAAGTTGTCGAGCAGCAATGAAGTTTTTTGGTTGTGGAATTTTGTGGCGTGCTCCGAGCCCCCGTCAGTGACAAGGCAGAATGGGGGCCACGTCTGGAGCACTGCTGAATACCAGGGCTCCTGTCAGGAGTGACTGCCTTGGAAAAAAGGAAAAGGTTTGACCCTTCTGAACCTTGGTTTTAACCTTTAGAAGGGAAAGTACTTTAAGAAGAAGAAAAAAAGGCAATTTAAACTTAATAGAGTTTCAAAAGACTCAAAAACTCCCTGTATTTCCTGATAGTGCCGTATCTTTGATTCTTTCTTTTGTTGCATCTTGTACAATGCTTATAGCTCTGAAGGAAAAATGTAAATATGCTTATAGTTATTCAAACTGATGCTGATTGCTATGGGAACAGTATGTACCAATAAATACTTTATCCAAGGAAAGTGAAAATTAAGAATATTTAAGCTTTTAAAATGGAACCGCTACTTAGGCTTTTGCATGCAAGAAGATTCCAGTCTTCCATCAGAGTCTAGATGTAGGCTTAGACCAAAACAATTATCTGTATAGTGCTTTTTTACTTCAGTTGTTGTTCTTTGGTTTCTCTTTGTGGGATGTTGCCTGTCTAAAATGAGAAAAGAGGAAACTGAGTTTAAAACATGTATTTCTGTTGAAAGAAATTTCCAGGAGTTTTTTGCTTTTATAAATTCAAAATCCCCATCAAATTTGATACTTTTTATATCCTTTCCCAGAAGGTCAAAAAAGACACTTTTGTAACAAATACTACAGTGGAAATGAGATTCACAAGGTGTTTCTCAGGGTTGTGTGTTTTTACATTTGAAGGTGTAAGAGAAATAAACTGCTTTGATTCACCACGTTTGCATCTCACCACGGCAGAAATCGCTCACCACTCGCCCAAATTCATCCACTGACCTTGTTAAATATCTGTGTGGGCTTTTGCAGGCAAGCAGCCTAAATATAGAAGCAAATTGCAAATGTTGTTTGACCAAATGGTCTCACATTGGCTGGGCAATTCTGCACATGCTGGCTGCACCAAATGCTGGGAAATTAATTAATATGCCTGTCATTGAGCTGCTAATGTGGAGCAACGCAAGCAAACAGAGATAGCCAAAGACACAGGGCATCAAACACTTCAAGTTTGGTCTGACCTATGCCAGGGGAGTGATTGGACTCTAAATTTTGCTCTGTGGAGGTTTCCCCTTCTCTTGGCTGGTTTCCTCCTGTGTCTGAGCCCTGGTCACAGCTCATCTGTTTGTCAGGGCTGCTCTGGCTCGGGGCTGGCACAGCTGCCTTGTGGCATCTCCTCGTCCAAAAACATCACAAAGAGCAGTTGGAGATGAAGATCTGCACCATCCCTTCAACCCCATGGTGCCTCTTTAAGCAAGTGAAGCAGATTGTTTGAGGAACATGAAAAATTGTGGATAGGGTGAATAATTGTGCGAGAAAATGGCAGAGCAGAAGGGGAGTTCATTCAATTGGATTATGAGGGTTTTGAGCTTAATTTTTAAGGGAGATTTCCCCCCACCCTGGGTTCTGCTATTAATGAAGAGCAGAGGACATGGTCCCTCTGGATTCCTGTGCAAGTAATCAAACATAATATCTTCAATATTGAAAAATGTCAATGCTGCAGTCATTGGTGCATATGCTTGTTTTTAAGCATGTGAATGATCCCAATACCATCAAATAAAAGTCTCCTTTGCAGGTGCCTGGTTTGGTTTAGTTTTCCACTCGAAACTGGAAAAATTCAGGTGTCAAAAGCTAGCTTTTTCTTATGTTTTTCTGGCCAAAATCAACCATCCAACACAAAATGTGCTGACGTGCACTCTGACTTCAAAACCCACGTAAAAAGTGGGAGCACCTTTAGTTGAAATTATGTTATTACTTTATATGCTGACTCCAAATATCAGCAATTATTTCAGGATCATTTATCAATTATTTCCATTTCTCCATGTGCAGCACATCCATTAATGTTAGTGGTAGGTCCAGGTTGGGGTCATTCCCCTCCTGTGCCAGAGTGGGCCCTTGGGGTACAGCTCATTACTTTGTTGTCTTCCACTGAGTAGAAGCTGCAAAAAAGCCTTCAAAATGTGCAAAATAGGAGGACTACACATTTTGTAAATGCATTTTTTATTTCTAGATGATAAAGGAGCATTGACATCCTCACAAAAAAACCCTTGACTTGCATTGGCAACAACACATTTTAAAATACAGGTAGTTTTAAAGATATTTTTCAACCTTTCCATCTGGATTTCTCCCGGGATTAAGCTGCTACACTGATGATTGCAGTGGTTAGATTAGTGATTTAGGTGACTGGTTTTGAGGTATAGAAAAGTAGGTTTTAGATGTTTATTACATTTCACTGCTCCTTTTAAGGTAGTAAAGCCCCACATTTCAATGTAAAGATGTTTACTGCAGAAAAATCAGGACCAAAATAAACAGTTAAGATTTGAACAAAACTGATCACTCAACAGCATTTATACGATCCATAGACTTTAATCCCTCTTACCAGGGAATCTTCTCTGGGTTCAGTGGCATTGTTTGTTTTAGTTCCCTAAAAAATGCACATGATGGGAAGAGGTATGTTGATAATAATGTGCTGTGAATAGCATGAAGGCATTCTGTGCACAGCGTATCATATCATCCATCATTAAGTTTTTCTTCTCCCTCTCTCTTGCTAATGGCAGCAAATCAAATATTTAAATGCATTTGTTAGTCCTACGTGCAACTGTAAGAGTATGTGGAGCAGGAAAGAAACAGATTGTGTAGCACAAAATTAGGCTGTAAAGTGCATTTTAAACTGGAGATTTGGTAATGGACGCAGAGCAAATGAACGCAGAGAATTAACATTAGAATTTGCACTTTAAATGCCTCCTAATTGGCACCTCTTGGGATCCATTTTGAACTCACCCAACGCGATTTTTTTCTTTTTACTGAAAACAGTCAGTTTGGGCTGACAGCACCTGGGTCATAGTGAATGAGAGATGATGATGTATTTGGCAGCTTTTCTAGTTGAGCACTGACAAGTCTTGTTCTCTAAAGAAAAAAATCAAAACATATCAATCCACATGCTCACTGTACTGAGGAACTTCGTTGTCATATCTTTCAAATTGTTTTAATGTTTCAGCACTGCAGAAGGGAAGGCATAACAGAAGGAGACAACTATCTGCAGTTTCACTTTGTTGAAAACAACTACATAAGGAAAGCAGAACATAACTAGCAGAGTCCTGATAAGGTCATGTCAAACAAATTAACAGGAGATGGAAAAGAAAAGCTTAAAAATCATGCTTTTAAGATGATAGTCCTGCTGGATGGAAGGTGGGCCAGCCCATCCCGTCCTTCTGTTGGCTTCCTGCCTTTTGTGTCCCCAGGATTGTGGGCTGTCGGGATATGAGTGTATGGACTAACCCATTTCTGGAGTATTTGTGTGTGTGCTGACCCCATCTGCCACCCTGGCCTCATTGGAGCTGTTCACTGACTGCCATCCAAGAGTCACATCCTGCCCTCTCTCCCAGATGACAGAAAGACAGGACAAGGTGACACCAGCCTGGCTTTAGGTGATTTCTGAGTGCGGAGCTCCTGGCTTTGCAGAGTGTGCACCACTCCCGTGGCTCTGCAGCTGGAAACTCTCCTCCCTGCAGGGAGAGTTTGTGAGACTCAGACAGCTGGGGCTGGTGTTTGGTGGGGTTTGTGCACCCTGGTGCTGGATCTCTGTTCAGCTGCTGACCAGCTCTCAGTGGGCTCCTGTGGTGCCATCACAGGGCAAGCCAAGCCCACAGACAGAAGAGCAAGGATGTGCAGGAGATAATCTGCTCATTCCTTTGGGAGAAGGGTTGATTCCAGCCTCAGCAGGGGGATAAATGCTAAGAATATGTAAAGACTTGGGGGGAAGGTCCCTTGTCCTCTCCTTGCCTTTTGGTCTGCACCAACACAGGAGAGAGATGATTTCCAGCCTTACCTAAATGCTACACACCCAGGCAGTTCCTTTAATTCTGGCTTCTGGGTGGATCACCATACAGGAATTCTGTCTTTTTCTCACAACAGAACTTTACAGTTTTATTTATGAATACTTAAATTCTCAGTTACAATGAAGAAAAATAGTTTTGAATGCAAATATGTCACAGGCTTCTTTTACTCTTTCAACACTAGGGGCCAAATCTGCAAGATGTATTCATTAATATGGCCGATCTTTATTGAAAGACTTAATTAACTAAAGAATAGGATAAATATATAATATTCTTTTTTTTACTATTACCACTTTTGTTGTGAAGAAATTGCAAGTCAAGGAAAAAGAGGATAGAACAGTAAAAGGATGCCCTGGCATAAAAAGTTGTAACAACAATATCTGTGACCTTGAATTTGTTCATTCTGCCTCATTCTATTAAACTGACCAAGGATTGCCTATTTTAGGAATCTTTTTTTTCCCCTGCATTGAAAATAATCGACTCAATAGGTTTGTGTTTAAATACAGCCTTGTTTGCTTCCCTGTAACCTGTTGCTTAGTTCTACTGACTAAATGTCCCGAGGCACAGTCTTCTCATCCTTTTGTCAGTGGAATCTACTTAATTATTCACCTTAGAGCAAAGATGTTACAATTATAGCCTTCCCTTTGTGCAAGTAACCAAGCATCTCTTTGACTGTTATGTTAACTGTTTAGGAATTAAAATATCTGCCTATAAATCTGGCCCCTTTATTCATGTGAATTCATGGGGCTGTGTTACTAAGCTGAGAAGTCTGGGGTTTAATCTGATAACCACCATGTCACAGATCACATAGATGAATCTAAAATTCTGATTAAAGGAGTGTGGGAAAGCATTTATGCATTTATTTTAGTTGGTTTGATTTTGTTGGCTTTTTTTTTTTTTTTTTTCCAGAGGATTTCTGTGGGCTTGGAATCTGACGCTCTCTTTTTCTTCTGTAATGATTTACAATTATCTCCCTTCTATCCTCAACAAATACGTGTGAAAGGAGCTGCCACTTCCAATAATTCCCATTCCTGAACCTTCCAGTAAATTTCCCTGTGTTTCCTGACCTCTCCCTTCTAGGAAAGAAGGAACCCAGAGTGTATTCCCTGTTGCTTGCAGCAAATACTTATTACCATCAATGCTTATTAACATATTTACCATCGTTGGTCCCTGTTTACTCAGGGTGGGAGGGGGCACTGCAGAAACCCCTCTCACACACATCTCTAATCAACCCCACTCGGGTAAATCAGTGATAAAATTATCACTGTTTCTCCACTGAATTCTGGCAGTCGGGGTTTATTTGTGTGTGAATGCAGGAAAACAAAGTTTTGTAGGTTTCCCTGTAAGAGACTTATGAGTGTGACAAAACACCTTAAGCTGGAAACTGTGAAAGTGAGAGCTCTCCAAGTGGCTGTGGGTTTTAAATGCCTCATTTTCGGATTTTAATTGGGACACTACAAGCCCCCGTTTGGGACCTGCAGGAAATGAGGACTCAGCACCTTGGGAGGACTGGTCCCTGATCAAACAGCGCTGGGCTCATTGAAATCATTCTCTGTGCTCATGACACCATGCCATGCTTTTCAATCCCAAGGTTGTTTTTTGTATTTAGTATAAAGGTCATGTTAGGATTAAAAACAATGAGCAGCTCACAGTGTGTCCAGTGACCCTGTGAGAGAAATGGTAACGCATTTCTCAGTAAAATCTGCGTGTGCTGAGCACGGAGCTGTGGCCAAGAAGTGGAATTTTCTAATTACGTAGCCATTTTGAGAAAGAATGTGCTTGTTAGAACCAGGCCAGGTGTGCACTTGTGATGGGAGTTGGGGAGGCTGTGTAATTACACACCTTGCATAATATAAAGTTTACAATAGCCATACAATTGATGCAGCAAGATGTAAATGCAGCAAGTTAAAGTGTCTGAAAGGACACCTGTAATCTAGCCTACAGCTAGTACAATTACATGTGAAACAGTCTTGTGTCAAGATTTATTACTGTGTTAAAGTTGCCACTATTCTAAAACAAAAAAAAAGGGAAATACTTCAGAGAATTTCAACAACATGTTTTCAATGAGAAATGGAAGTTATTTGAGGAATCTTCCTGTAGTTTCATGAAAAGTCACACTGAAATCACATTTCTTCAAATATTCTTCCATTCAATAATTATGCAGTAGTTTTCAGTAAATTGGTTTTATATTTGTAAAGGACGTTGCATAGTGTGTGTCTGCCCAAAAGATCACCGAAACTTTTGCCCCTTTGCAACAAATTAAAAACATCAGGGCAAATTTAAAGAAAGAGAGAGGAAGGGGGGAAAGAAAAATATTTCTACATTAGATTCTGTTGGGATTGTGGCAGTTTCCAAAGCACTTCCTTTGTAGAGGTTTAAGCTGAAACATATCAACAAGAGTTCTCCAGAATTAGTGAAAAGGTTTCTTGTAAAGGTGTTGTTCCCACTTAGCAGTGCCAGGTGACCCCCAGGGACACTCCTGCAACAACAAAATCAAACCAACTACAATAAATGCCTAAATGCTTTCCCACAGTCTTTAATCAGAATTTTAGATTCATCTATGTGATCTGTGACATGGTGGTTATCAGATTAAACCCCAGACTTCTCAGCTTAGTAACACAGCCCCATGAATTCACATGAATAAAGGGGCCAGATTTATAGGCAGATATTTTAATTCCCAAACAGGTAACATAACACAGCAAGGTGCCCATGCTCAGCTGGGAGGAGATGCAGGAGGGGTCCTGGTGTCACCCCCTGCCCAGAGCAGGGAGTGCTGCAGTGTCCTGCTCCCATCCTGGGCACCTCAGATGGCACCAGGGACCCTTGTGAGGAGTGCCTCAGAGCCAGCACTGTGTCCCGGGGCTGGGCAGAGCCTGGGGAGGTGCTGGGACAAGCAGAGGGGCTGGGAGTGCCCGGCCGTGCCCGCTGTGCCACAGCCCTGCCCGGGCAGGTCACCCCAACTCGGGGCCACCCCACACCTGGAAATGCCACACCTCGGTGAGGGAGTGAGTGAGTGTGTGCAGGTGTGTGATGCATAAACATGAGGGCTCTGTGCATGAGCAAGCAACACCTTGGGAGAGGCTCCCAGGGCAGTGCTGGGATAATTCTGTGCTCGCTTTGTCACTGCAGGCCTTGGTGTGCATTGAGGACCTGCTGGTAAAGCTCTCCTGTTTCACTGTCCCTGCTCTTGCCCTCCTCCAGATTCACTGGGATGATGCTCAGTTTGCTGTAGGATACACAGCCCCCACCTGCCCCCCTTCAGCCATAAAACTGGACGTGCTAATTACAAAAAAGGGGAAAAGGAGTCTATTTGTCTGATGGAGGTGGGAGGTTACTGCTCCGTTTTCCAGCAGTTTGTTTGCTGCTGCTTTGTGAATAATAGAACAAGCCTCCAGGACAGGAACTTAGGATGCTCACAGCATTATTTCCTCCCCTGGCTGTTTGAACCACCCACCAGCTTTCCATGCCCTGGGGTAGGAAAAGAAGCCTTGTGCTGGTGACCCATGGCAGGCAGGTACCAGTGACACCACCAAGGGCTGGTGGAGGGGAAGGCGTGTGCCAGAGGGGTGAAATAATCCAAAAAACGGCTCTGGGTGCTCCAGGCAGCGCTGACAGGAGAAGAGAAGGGCTGTGTCCATGCCCAGCAGCCTGCTGTAGGCACAGAGCAGGGGAGGAGGTGGGTGCTGGTGCTAGGTGTTTGCAGACACAGTGACCTGCATTTCTCACCTTCCCCCAGGCACCACGGAGCGATTTAGCAACGGCAGTGGGGAGGGAGGCGAGCAGCAGGGCCGGGCAGGGTGTCAGGGATGCCCAGGAGGCTCAGAAAACCCAGGTGCCCCGAGAGAGACCCGTCAGGGGCATTGCCAGGGCTCCCGGAGCTCAGGCTGCCGTCAGCAGGGGATGGGAACTTGGCCGCGCCGTTTGATCGCGATCCGTATCCAGCAAAGCGGAAAAATGACAAACAAAGGGATCTTTTTTGCTCATAATTTAGAAGGAAGTGTAAAATCTGGTGTGACAAGTTTAGTAAAATAAAGGCACAGGAAAGAGCCATTCAGTGCTCGCATGCATTTCATGAAGAAGGGCAGCTCGTCTTGGCTCTGACCATTGCCTTGTAAATTTAGGAAAATAGCTATTTTGCAAACAAGTAATTCTTTGAGTCTTCCTTATTATCACAATAAATTAACTCATCTTTCCTTTCTTTCCGTTTGAACACAGTTTTTGAATTGAATGTGACTGACACGTAGGCAAATAACCTTCAAGAAAGAGCAAGGATTTGTTGGGAAAGGTGAAAGGAGAGAAACATGAGAGAGAAAGTAGGAGTTTGTAATGGAAATATGGAAACCTGCGTGAGAAGGCAGCTGGCAGGAAGGTGCCTTGCAGAGGATTTGTACAAAGCTTTGTGAACCATCCTTGCTCTTTTGACCTGCACTAACAACTTCTTCTCATCAGTGCTCATTGTCATTTTGGCTTCATTTTACAGAAATTAGATTGAAAATTTAAAATTAATGATTAGCACCATGTAATTACCACTAGAGGATGATTGCAGGGATGACATGCAAAACAGCAACTTCCCCCTGACCAGTTGAACCCATGTTAAAATTGTGGCTGATTTTTATATGAACTTTGCCTGCAACAGAGGGACCTTCATTGTGTCAGAGTATGAAGAGTAAAGAGAAATGAATTTTTTGGTTTGGTTTTTTTGGAAGAAGTGTGAGAAGCTCACAAACATTGCTGTATTTGTGAAGAATATTTCTTGTGAGAATGAAAAGGCTTAGTCTGTTATGTTTTTTAAGAAGGGAGGTGGCCTGGTTGCATGTCTGAGTGCCTCCAGGGCACAGTATGCAATATATGTTTCTAATCTAGTGAAGAAAGACATGGGAAGAACCAAAGAGTGGAGGAAAAACCCATTAAGTTTACCTTAAAGGTAAAGCATCAAGTAACCGGGCATTGAGCCTTGAGGGGAAAAAAATTATGAAGTGAAATAACAGTTTCACATCTCGTTTAAGATGTTATTCTAAAAGAGGAGTTTTATTCAAACGTAGATGATTAGATTTAAAACAGATTACAACAGATAAAGGGAAGATCTGCAAATTCAGGGGTGGCCTGGTGGCCCAGGGTGGCTCTCTGTGGCTTTCCTAAGTTGATTATGGCCTTAAATAAATTAGGGACATGTTAGATTGGAATAGCAGAGCTCTGACTCTCTTCCTTTGCCCACTCTGACTCATACAATCTCTGCAAGGATATCTCTGTTTGGAGGGTGGGAAGAGAGTGCTGGGCCTTCAGTTTACCAAACCTGTCACACTGTATTTTACCCTCTCCTGTCTATTATAAGAAATCCAAATCTTACAGTTGTGGCCGGATTCCAGTCCCTTTACATCATTTAGGTGGATAATTTGTTCCACTGTGTTTTTCTTTCTTCTCAGCTGTACTTTCCCTTTGAAGCCTCCAGCTACTGGATTGGGGAGGTAAATGACAGTCTGTCTTAGGCCTGAATTGTGCCTCTTGTTCCAGTTTTTGGAACTCACATAATGGATTCATCCCAGGATTGCTTGCATTCAGAGGATTAAATAACTGGGACCCCTTTTCACAGAAGCTGCTGTGTGAAAATTGTTATGATACTTAAAAATGATCTTTTAATACTTCCTTTCTTGAGGCTACAGGAGAAACAATGTTTTCTCTGTATCATTAAGTGAAAAAAAAAGGTACTTGCTCAGTTTTCAACATGTTTTCTCCTTGGCTTGATGCTGCTTTTTTGGTGCATGTGCAGGTTCACAAGGGTAATCTTTGCTCTTTGTAGTGGCAGATGGAGACACCTGTGTGAGAATTTGGCCCTAAATACTCATTGCAGAATCACAGATATCTGACTTCATCGGTGAAATGTTCTGGTGACAATGTCTGTGGTCATAGCAAAGCTGTAGTGACATGTTTAAAGGGGATTCCTTTTGGGATTTTATGGATATGTTTTTTTGTTTTATCATGTCTCCAGTCAAATCTCACTTAGCTTGGAAGCATCTGGAATCCAGCAAAGATTGGTGAAATTATAAAGAAGGAAAAAAGCAGCTTTGAGAAATAATGAGGGTTTTCACTCCCTGAACTTTCCTGGTTTCCACAGGCAGTTCAGCCTAATTCCCTGCCACTGTTTTGGAAAGTTTTTAACCCATCAGATACCTCTGAGTGACCCATCAAAAATGGAGAAAATGAAATGTGATCCTTCTGATATTTTAAAAAAGGAAAACCAAGGGAAATTCTCTCCCTTTTTAGAACTGAACTGGAAGGGTGAAACCCTCTCAGTTTTGTTTTTTATTCTTTTAAAAGAAGGTGACTGGTACAGCTCACCCTCATACCAGCCTTGGGAACTGCAGAGTGTCTTTATCATCTGCTCAGTGTGAACATCTCTTTAATGCTAATTAATGCCTGTTTGAGGTGGGCACCTGCAATCCAAGGGCTGGATTTTTTAACTGCATCATCGAGTTCTCCATGTGAATTTCCAAGGAGCTGCTCCGGACAGATTTATACCATTAATGCATTTTTCTATCTTGCACATATTTAGATTCTCTGTGTCCTAAACACAGACGTATTTAGAAGAAATAAAAATGCAAATGAAGAACTGGTTTGTGTTTGGTTAATGAACAGAGCAGGAAGTGGGGATGTGCAAATGCCCAGCAGGCTCAGGGCTTAAACCTCCTCCCTTTAATTTTTACAATGGGTTCTCAACATCCATTAAAAACAAAACTCAGCAAATTATTCCTTGTGCTGTGCTCAGTTGTCCAATCACACACTCCTTTATTCCTTATTATGTACAGACTGCTTGAAAAGTAATTGAGGCAACTGGGAAAGTGCTGTGTGAGATGCAGGGGAAGTCTTAACCACCAGGAATTAAAATGTTAAGCTGCACAGTGTACGAGTCACATAACCAGGAAGTTATTATTTTAATCAATTCCTTAAAGTGTCCCAGACCTGAAGGAGAAAGTTCATGTAAAAGTTACAAAAGAAGCCTCTCAAAACCATTATTGGGGGTGAAACAAAAAATAGTTCGTTGTGTATTTAATCTGTGGTGGAATTTGGTGTGTAGAGAGTCCTAAATATTGATCATGTCATGGTGGCTCCTGCACATGTGACAGGAGATGGGATGGGATGAGATCCCACTGAAGAATTTATTAATGAAATATTGTCTCTGCTGTAAAGAGCTTGGAGCTCAAATTCTGCGTTAAGTTTTCAGAAGAAAAGCCTGAAGTTATGGATGAGAACAAACCACTAAAATCTCTCTGCAGAGCTGGGGTTTATATAACTGTGGTGCACCTTGGGTGGGTTTGAGGCAGGTGTGGTGAATAGGTCCAAAGGGAAAGGAGGGATTGGTGTTGGACTGGGTCAGATTATCAGCACAGATATTCTGTTCTATTGCAAACAGATACCTGGTGTCCCTCAGACCCACCACAGTCACCCCCACGGGTCTGATTTGAGGGCAAGAAGCTGCTAAATATCAAAATTTTGCATGTAGGAAATCTATTTGGGAAGCCCTGATTGAGTTCTGCCACATTCCTACCACTCCAGCAGTTGAGTTTGATGTTGGACTGGACCAGGAAGACACAAAATTCACCCTGGAGCATCTCAGGGAAGGGAAGAACAACATGATCCAGCAGTGGCAGGTTGGCCCTGCAGAGCAGATGGTCTTTGAGGTGGCCCAGAGTTGTGCTTCCAGTCTCACCAGTGAGCAGAACCAGGAGCTTCTTGAAGGGAGAGGTTCCTGGGGTAGGGTGGGAAAAATCACAGGAAAAGGAAATAAAAATTTTAAAATCCCTGCTGTGGATTTGGCAGGCAACAAAGAAAACCAAACTGGCTGAAGGAAAACTTTTGTCAAAAGTGTTTTTTGCACAAAAACATGATTTTAACCAAACCTTGGGATGGCCCAAATTACTTCCCCCCTGCTCCCTTACAAAAAAGTGGTGGCCTTCATGAAATTTTATTCAGTGAAACTAAGAGTGGTACACTTTAAATTTCAGAGCAGCTTTTTCTTTGGAACATTTGTATTAAAAAAAGGGTAAAACAGTCAACACTGAGACACTCCTCCATTGAAACAAAATACTTTGACTAAACTGAAATTTTGCTCAGAAATATTTCACTTCAAGTTCTGTTGCTGTTGATATTTTGTATTTTTTTCCCTGGTCCCAGATTACTGTGGTTTTGTTTAACTTATGTGTTTTAGCTTGTAAAGAGTCCTTTATCAGCTATCTATTCAGAAACTGATTTAGTCCAGCAGAGTTGAAGCACTACACAGCACCAGCGTGCACAGAAGGTTGTTCTTGAATTTCCTTTTTTATTTTCACTCTTGCTCAGCTCTCTCAACACAGCAGCTTCAAAATGTGCATTCTGAAAGCGTCCACAATGGGCCAGAAAGGCCACCAGGAGCCAGTTTAATGTGGTTTTTAGAAGAGGGATGCTGAGGGCTGCAGTGGGTGCTGTGGCAGAGCTGCAGGTGGTGTAATTTAGGATTGAAGGTTGGTGCCCAATCTTATCCCCCAGCTGTTAGCAGCTGCATTTAGCTGCATTTTCCATGGGATTTCCTCCCTGCCCCTCCTGCAGCTCAGCATTGTTGGTCTCTCCCTCCCCAGCCAAGTGGCTCCAAGCCCAGGCTTGCTCGAGCGCGTAATGTGCAGCAGAAATGTCAGACCTGTGCCATCACCTGTGATCAGTCACAGCCCCTCAGAGGGGCTGCAGCTCCACTGAAATGGGGCTGGAGAGCACACGTGGTGCAAACACCTTCTGTGCATCTCATAAAGGATTCTCTGAGCTTGAAAAGCGCCTTCAAACCAAGGATTTTCACCGAGCTCCTCCTCGCCGTGTCTACTGATTCCTTTGTGCAAAAGGAACGTACAATCCTTGCCCATTTGAGAGAAAGAGCACACCAAACATCATCCTCAGGATTCTGGGGCATCTTCTGCTCATTTCTCAAGGCAGTGTTTCTGTGGTGGGTTGAGATGTTGTGGTTATCATGTCAGAGGCCAGACACAACTCCCAAAGCCTCGAGGGGAAGGTGAACAGCATCAAAGGAGGTCTGCCAGGACCTCGTGCAACCCCTGGGCAACTCCTTGTGCATCCATGCTTTAACAGCTTGCAAGCTTTCTTTGTTCCAAGATTTACATTTTGTTTTCTGCAGCAGGCTTTGTTTCTGCTTGAAGAATTCTTCTTCTCCGTGGTTAAAAATTCTCTTCGTGCTTGCTGCTGGCTGTGCAATGCCCGGTGAATGAGTTTTGATAATTTCTGTTGGGATTAATTAATTAATTGCAAATGTCTTCAGGCTAAATTGTGAGTTTGCATGTCAGGATGCTGTACATAATCAACAAAATCACTCAGGGGCTTGACATTATGGAGGTTACATGGAGATTGTGAGACTAGCACATTCATTCCACATTAGTCAAAACTTTCTATATGTTATTTATAGAACAGTTCTTTTATGAATTCTCAGAGTCAGAAGCAGAGATTTAAGATGAAATGTAAGGATAATAACAGAATCAGGGAGATAATTCCACTGATTGATCCTATTTGATGAAGTTGCAAAATGTTTGAATAGGATGAGTTACAATTTTAATGGGAAGTCTGACTGAAATAAATAAATAAATAAATAAAGATCCACAATAACATTTCAGAGCACTGCTCTCCCAAATGAATGAGCACTAATGAAGCATTGTATGAGCTTCTAGAGACTGGCTACACCAGCCAAGTGAAGGGCACTGGGTGCATTTTAAAGTCAGAGAAAGATCTCTAATTTGGATGTTATCACCACCAACTGACCCATGAGAATAAACAGTGCATGAGGCACATAAAAAGCATTTCTTAAATCTGTAAACCTGAACGTTTTGGCTTCTGTCCCGATCCTAGATTATTGGGTTGTGCTCTTTTTTTTTTTAGTTTAACTGACATCTCCTGCCTTATAAAAAGTCTATTCAGAAGCTGCACTGAGTCCAGCAAAACCGAGCCAAACCCATCTACACAAAGGCTTTATGCTTTATAATGAGTCAGGAGGCAGATTTCCCAAATGTCTTTCTATCTGTATTTTGAAATCACCACTTTAAATCCCTTTGGCAATGAAAGCATTGCTGCTTCTGCTGGATTCACCACTTCTCATGCACTTGGTAAAGTGACCTTGTTGGTTCCAGGAAGTGCTTATGGCTTCGATCAATAGTACATGGAATTTTGGGGTGTTTTTTTCCTATTAGTGAGTGCAATTCATTGGTCTTAAGTCAGCAAGAGTCGTAGACCAGTGTGTTCCCAGTCAGGCACCAGTTTTGCCCTGTAGGGCTGGGAATACCCACCAGGCTGGCTGCCTCCCCCTGATTCATTTTAAATGTTCATCAAAGCAGACTCTGAACTTCCACTTGGAACACCCAATGAAGCAGCCCAAGACTTTGCAGACCTTGTGCTATTTACCTTTCTGGCTGGATATTTGGGTTGCATAATCAGGTGCACATGGAAATCTGGCATGCAGCAAAATGCTGCAAGCACGCGTGAAAACGCAGCAGCCACTTGGTGAGGCTGGACAGTGTCTAAAGGTGATCTCTGCTGCCTGCATTTGGGGTTTTAAGGATGTTGCTGTAATAACAGCAAAAGCAAAACTCTGCCTGGTTGAGGTGAAAACTGAGCTCCAAGAAAGTAGCTTTGTCTTGGCTTTTGATAAGCAGATTTTGTTAAAAAGGGAGGTAAAATAGTAATGGAAAGTGGGTTTTATTCAGCTTGTGGGTGTTCTTTCCTCCCAAGCACCTGACTGTCTGAAGCATTGTGGATTGGTGGGAAAAGTGTGTGGTGATCACTAGAATTGGCCAGTTGTGCCTGTATTTGTTTGATTTATATTTACAGTCATCTCTTATGCATGTGGAAATTAGACGTGTCCTGCGAGTGTGTTGGAGCATAAATCTCACTAAATCAAAAGAAGTTTATGTAAATAGATGCCATAGTAAAATCTGCTGTTAAAATCCAGCACAGAGACAACATTCCTGGATATTCTCCAGAGATGTTAGATGCTCCAGAGATGCAGCAGCAGAGCTTGATCTCCCTTTTAGCTCTCTAGAATTTGCTTTTCAACAATCAGGGCCTGGACAGGCAGAAATGGAAGCAAAGAGCTGCTCCTCAGCTCTTGAGGTGTAAAAGGGCTGGAGCAGCATGAGGGATTCCAAGGAATGAGAGGATGGAGCAGCATGAGGGATTCCAAGGAATGAGGGGATGCTTCCAAGCCAAATAATGCAAAAGGTGGCCATAAAACTGCCTCTGGCAGGCGTGTGTTGTGCATTGTCTGTGGGATAGACATCCCTGGAGCATCCTTTGAAATCACTGTCATCCTGATAAACACTGATTCCCAATGGATTTTTGGGATTGCTCTCTGCTTCTTTACTGATTTAGAGTTTTGGGGGTATAATCTTTGATTCTTCCTGATCTTTCACGTTTTCACTTGGCCTGCAGTACCATGGAAGAGTTGAAATGTAACCTGTCTCTTCTTAGTCCAGATCTGGATCACACTCACAGTTGGGCCCTCACTCTTTAATCAATTCCTCTTTGCAAAATCCCATCTTCACAGTCTTCCACAGGAGGGTTAGTTTTTTTGTTGTTTGTTTTGTTTTCCTAGGGGTTTTTTTAGTTTTTATTTATTGTTGGATTTCATCTGCTACAAAGGTTTAAACTACAGAAGTAATTTAAAATATTGTGGCATTTCCTTTCTTAATTAATCCCAACTGTTTGCCTTGGTAGTACAGAAAGTATCAGTATTTGATGAGGACGTTTTGCCTTCATCACTGGGGCAGTGGATTCTTCCTGCCAAGTCTGTAAACAGCAGACAAGCCACAGAGTTCAGCCTCCATGTTCTGGTTTTCATTAAGCCCAGACTAGAGGAGCACCCAGCTGTGTCTTCCTGTAAGGTCTGTCAGTCTTCCAAAGCTTGTTAACATGCTAATATAAAAGGAAATAGGGCTGACTTCAAGGAATTTACAACTAGCCTTAAACTTCAAAGAGCAGAGCTACATCTCTTCAATACAACAACAACAACAACAAAAAATCCTGTAATAAAAGTTCTATTAGCCACGAGAACAGATCTGAGTGCATTGAACACTTCAGCCATAGTGCAGGATGCCACATTTTTTGTTGCAAGTTGCAACACAGAGCCTCCTGCAGTTGTGAAACTTTGTTCATAGCTGGTAGGTTCGATCAGAGACAAGATAAATTGCTGTCCAGCCCACAATTAGGATATCAGGCATGAAGTTGTCAATCTCTCCTTCCCTGAACCTGTTTTCCATGTAAATGTTTGCAGGGGGATGGTGGATCAGGTTGGAACAGTAGGCAGCATTCTCAGGTGGCAGGAGTTGGAAGGACTCCTATGACTCCAAGGGGAATTACTGAACATCTGAGCAGCTGGCCCGGGCTGAGGAAGCAGCTGCAGTGTCCTCTGAAGGTGTTCAAACAAGGTGGGACACATTCTGTGGATTTTCATGGAAAAAGAGAGCGCTGCTGTGTGGAATGCAGGAGAATGACTCAGTGCCCTCGCCCGGGGCTGGCAGCTGGGTCTGCAGGGGGGCTTACAGACATGGGGCCAGCAGGGATGCTTCCCCAGACTCCAGTGGTCTGAGGATCAGGGACTTCCTGAATTGGGATCAATATCATTTATACATGAAGCAATCCATGATTGTTTCCCCCCCTCTTCTCATTTTCTTACTACATCTCTTCTTTAGATGAATGGATAACATGAAAAACTCACTGAAAATGCCTCTTTGGCCCCTTGGAGGGCTCTCTGCTCCTGCTGGAGCCTATAGGATATTCCAGGTCTTGCAGGAACCTGGTGAGATGAGGTTCTGCATCCCTGAAGTCTGATTGGAACATTTCATCAGCAGTGAGAGCAAATTGCTGTGTTTATCACCTGTGGATCAGAATTCTGATAAAGGAAAAACACCTCAGACATTCAATAATGTACCATTATTTTGATGTTTGAATAGATTTCCTTTAAAATTCTCCTGGAGAAGGCTGAGGAATTTGGATGCATAGAAATAAGGGTTGTTGCACAGCTGAGATAATTATATATTGAATAGCTTTGGCAGGGACCCTGAGCAATAAATGTGCCAGATGACACATTCCGGAGTCATTTGAGGAGATTTCTTCATGGGGTAATTTTTTAAATCAAGATTGAACTCTTTGTGTCAAGGAACTATAAGAATTTGTGTGCATTCCCTTGAACTCAAAATTCATTGCACTGGTCACCCAGAAATATTAAAAGCAACTCAATGCAGGAATTTTAAAAAAGATTCAAAAGCAAAGTAACATATTAAATAAACTGTGCTGTTATTCACACTGTTCTTTCTCTGACAGCTTGTTAAAAATGTTGGGAGAATAGGTGCTGCTGTTACACTTTCGTTATTTGGTGCTAATTAGAACAGACTTGCACAGAACCAAGAGTGGCTTCTAAAGGGACCTGATGGTTCAACAGGAATTAATTGAAAATGCAGCTGCCAGTGGTGCAGGAGGGAGCAATGCACACCTTTGGGTTCACTCAGCAACGTGTTCTGTGCTCCTTGCAAAGGGAGTTGTGACTGCACCCACCCTGAGGCAGGAAGGCTGACGACCTGAAGGGCTGGGCTGGAACCAGAACCAAGCCCAGCCATGTCCCAGTTACATTTTCCAGCTTCCTTTCCCCTCGGAAAATGCGGAGATGTGGATGGCAACAGGTTGTTTATGCTGCTGTGTCCAGAAATAGGGTTTGCAAAGCAAAAACAACTGGTCAAATATCCCATAAACTAATTTTTACGGTTATTTCCTTTGTGTATTTACACCATTCATGGCTGCAGTTTGCATCCTCAGGTCACCTAGGGGTTCTCTCATGTGTAGGAATTTCTGTTCTTTCTGCTGGCTCCTGTTGGTCTTACCAAGGGTCTCTGGGAAATAACCCCTTCCAAAACACAAATAGAAGAATCCTTATTTAAAGAAACAAACTGCCCCATAAAGCCTTTGTTTCTTTGACAGCAAATCTGGGCGTTTAGGCAGTGATGTGCCATTTTTTTCAATGCTCTTGAAAATCCCATTTTAAGAGGGAAAAAAAATGATAGGAAAGGCTGCATCAGTCTTGTTAAATTCCTGGGGATGGAGCTAAACATGATATGGTGTGTATCTATTGCCTTCTGCCAAAAGCACCTCAATTTTGTCAGAGAGAAATGGTAGGAGACACTGTGCCATAAGCTGATAAGGTCATATTAAATCAGCTGTCCGTTGAGTCTCACATATTTTATATATAGACATCCCCTGAGGGGGTTGTGTTCAGACCCTGGGACAGCCAGCACATAGGTGATGACTGACAAGCACAGCAAATCAGCTAGAAGGAAACCACACTTTTTTCTTCTTTTATTTTTTTTGGGGGGGGGAGGGGTGGAAAGTGTGCAAATTAAACAAAAAACTCCAGATGACATCATTTAGAATGATGATTATGTGGCATTATGAGTGTTTGTAGCAGCAGCAGAGAACTCAGCAGTGAAGCCTTTGAGGTGAGGGATCCATAACCCAGCTGAGACTCTGGAACATGACAGGGATTTGGGAGCAGGAGTGGGAGTGAGCAACAGCAGGAAAACAGGGAATTAATGTTAAAAAGGAAATCAAGTTCCGCAGTGAAGTTATTAAAATTATCATAGAATTTGCTTTGGAAAAAAAAAATGTTGCTTAATATAGCCTTAAGAATCTGGCACATTCTCGATGATGTTAATCCATCTGCTGACATTTCATCTTGCTCTTATTGGTTTTGTTTCCAGTTTTTTGATACCTCCAGCATTTTAGATGTTATGTTATTGAAGTCATGGGTCTTGTAGAAAACAAATTACTCCATAGACTTAATTGCACCCATCTTGCTCTTTATCTTGTTGAGGTGAACTTCTTATCTGCATTTCATTGTGGAAAAAAAAATATCTGTGATAGGAAACAAACATACAAAAAGGGAGCAGGAGTTGATCGCCTCTTGCCGTTTTCCCAAGAGCAAAATTAACAAGATAAGCCGTTATTACCTGTCAGGTATTATCTAAAGACCAAATATTCCAAGCCCTGGGAAGACCTGAGGAAACCTTGTGCTTTTGTGGCAAACTATAAATTAAAAAAAAAAGTATTCCTGTTTGTATTATTTAGAGAGTTAAGTTTGAGATCTTTTTTCCTTTTTCTCCCTGGGAAACTCCCTTGGTGGAGAAAGATTGTATTGGAGGGAGCTTGGTGCATTTATCATGCTGAAATGTGGAGCTAGAGAAGGAATACATTTGAACTGATCATCTCAAATTCCAGTTTCACTGTTGTGATTTCGAATTTTGACTGAAATTGAACTTGAATCTTGGTTTCCCAGACTGATCCCTTTTCCCTTACTGTCACCTCTGTGCTTGAATTCATTCAGAATCTTGTTTTACTGGTGCAATACTTCCAGCGTTGTGCTTTTGTGGTTTTTTTGGTGCTTTTGGGTTGGTTTTTTTTTTTTTTTGTAGCTGCTGCATCGTTTTAGACAGAATAATTCAAGGAGCCAGCAGATGAATGGCGTGTGCTGTGCACATTTCTCAGGGTGTTCCAGGCTCCCTCTTTAAACAAGCATGTGCTTGTGTGCAGTTTTGTGCTCACGGAGCTTTGTGGTTGCTGTCTATAAGTTATTCCACTTGATTATGAATTTATGGATTCACTGCTGGAATTAGCGGAGTGTGTGGATCAGGGAAGTCAAGGCAGGAGGGGAATCTGCGGGGAAAACCCAATTGAGTGGCTTACCCGAGACTTCTGAAGCAAGTTCCTTAATTTCTTTGTGTTTTCTCTTTCGCTGCAAGGTTTTTCTTTGTTTGTACGTGTTTAATTAGTATCTCAAAAGCCTATGCAAACGAGCTGTCTGGCTAAAGGTTTTGGAGCACACGGGAGTGGATGAAAGTGGTTGAGGAACACAAAGGAGCACCTACAGGGAAAACGTGCTTCTACCTCCTGTCCCTTGGTTGCCAACAAGCCAAACCCCAACCTGGCTCTGCTGTAGCCAAATCTAAAGCTTTTTGTGGCCAGGCTTTCACCTCAGGTTAAAAGAGATATTTGAAAAAGGTCCAACTCTTGGGTTGGTTGTAGTGTCCCACAGAGACTGCTGAGCTGCTTGGTGGGATGTGTCCATAGCCTAAATTATACTGTGGGATGGTTCCAGGATGGCCAGGAGGCACTGCTAAATCTGGCCCTTAGGAAAACTGACACTCTCTATGTTCCACGCAGGTTCTCCCACTCCCTTACTGTCAGAAAATGCCGAATTAGAAAGCTGTTATAAGATCCATCTTTGTTAGAGAAACGTATTCAGATAACGGGGAATTCAGGGATTTATTCACCGGATGATAGTGGATGAATGGTGTCTGTTTTCTGTGCATGAATTGTAATTGACTTTATTATGAGGTTCTCAATGTATTCGTTATTTGAGCTGATTTCCTGATGCATTCTTTGTCAGTGGATTGGCTGCCAGCACTTCATTGTGGGTTTCCAACATTTAAAATTTCAGCTCTTTGTAATGGGTTCTTCACATGGCGTTCTTCTTTTTCCTGGTTGGAAAAGGGGTTGATGCAAATACTAAAAATAAATGTGAATTTAAAGTTCACTTTTTAAAACACCTTTAAAGTACATTATTTTTAGGCAAAACTTGTCTTAGTGTAACAATCTCAAAATCTGTTCCTTTTCCTTGTCCTGATCAAGCAACACACCAAAGTCTTGAGTGACACACAGGTTTTTGCTCTGGTATTTGCACAGATTGATGTGTAGGAGCTCACTTGAAGAATCAGGTTGGAAAACAACTTGAATGCAGTGAAACAGAATATTCACAGGCTTATTTGCAGCTTTCTCTCACTTCTAATAATAAGTGTAAGTGTGGATCACTTGAGCTGTCTCGCTGTTCCCAGCTCTCTGCAAGTACTTCAGGGATTTATTTCTCTCTCTCTCTAGGGCTGCCTGTTGGAGAACGGGAGGCTCTCAGGCTAAATTCACCTTGCACACATGCAGTGTTGATTTCTTATCACGTAATCAAGTTGTGACTCAAGACCAAATGCAACCCACACTCATTATTTGACCCTCTGGAATTCTGCCTCCCTTTGAGCAGCACAGTTCTGTGGGCTGGCAGTGCTGGGTGCTCCCAGGATATTCTCTTTTCCTCAGGTTTCTCTTCTCTTTGCTGTAGATTTATGCACAGGTGGCATTTCTAGGCATAAAATATGTGATGTAAAAGTGAAATGGAAGTTGACCTCTTTGGTGTTTGTATCAGCATCCTGAGATGTGAGTTCATCCTAATTTTCCTACTCTGGTCCTTCATGGGCTGGTCAGCTGCTGAGTCCGGGTGTTCACAGCTGTAGAGGAAGACCTTGGGATCTGAAACCACTCCAGGATAAATTGCTGTATTCCCCCAGTCTTTCATTCCTCCATTTTTGGGTCAGGAATAACATGGAGTGGCATTTTGGTGAAGTAGGATGCAGAAAGCTTTGTCTAGCTCCTGATTTTGGCATGGAAATTGAAATGCAACCAACCCTTGATAGAATTAAAAAGTTGGCAATGCTTTTCTGCTGCATATGTGTAATTGTCAGCTGCACTGGATGGAGAGTTTTGATATTCAGAGCCATAAAACCAGTAGTTTGAGCATTTCTAGCTCCAGTTAGGGGTGAGTTGACTGGGGAAGGAGGTTCATGCATCTGTGTCTCACCTTCCTTCGGGGTCGTGGTTCTTTGGGAAACTCTGGAGCAGAGAACAGGTCGAGGTTGAAGGTGACTCTGATAGTCAGGGGTGCTGTGAAGCACAATATTAATGCTCTGGGCATTACCCTTCATGTTGATTCTGGGATCTCCTGCCTCATTAGGGATCTGTGGAATGTCAGCATGTCCTGGGAGGCAGGAATTCACCCCATGTCCAGGTAGAGTGATGACTAAATACAGCAAAGCTTTTGTGTGTGCACTTCACGAGGAGTCTCTCACTGACCATTTTCATTAACAGGCAAAATTTTTCCATCAACAAGAAAAAACAAGCAAGTCTTGATTAGAAAAAACGATCAGAGAATGACAATAATAATTTAAAATATATGTTCATGATGGTTTCCTTGACATGTCAGAACAATAATTGCTGGTTTTATCTTGGTATTCAAAATGTTGGAGAAGAAAGGAAGAAGTGAGGAGACAAAGCCTCTCAGAAGAGTTTCACACTTTAAGTGTAGATATTATTAATAATTTTTATTATTAGTAATCCAAATTTTAAGGGGTGTTCCTCAGTCCTTGTAT
Source organism: Dicaeum eximium (assembly GCA_013396995.1). Lineage (NCBI taxonomy): Eukaryota > Metazoa > Chordata > Aves > Passeriformes > Dicaeidae > Dicaeum > Dicaeum eximium. The sequence continues at coordinate 1,022,281 of VWZP01009913.1, read as the reverse complement.
CTGAGTGACACAGGATTAGAGCTGATCTCCAGTAATTTCTGTCCCTAAAAATGATTTATTTATTTCATGTACAGATAGAGTGTGAGAGTTCAGAGAGATTTAAAATTCCCTCCTGCAGGAGCTCTCACTGTTATGATGAAGTCTCAGTTTCAGGGTAGTCCCAGGTGCAGGATCCTCTCTCCTTCGAAGATTTTCTTCTCTTCCTACCCTAACTGGTCCTACTTGTCTTAGTGTAAATATTCACCTGAACTCTTTCTATAAACGAAGGAAAGAAATACATGACAAAGCTTTCTCAGCACCTTTTTTTTTTTTTTTAAATAACAATATGGTTAATTATCTTTAAAATCTGCTGAACAATTAAAGACATTCCCATAAACAGCCCAGGCACTCCTCCAGCCCCCGTGCATTAACAGCATCTTGCAGCAACTTACATGAGCAACACAGCTCCCAAAAATGTGCAATTTGGCCCAACTGATGAGTTGGTAAAAATCCTACATTCCTCTTCTTGCCGAAAATGGCTTTCTGAGCAATTCCAGAGAGCAGATCATTTGCTCAAACAGCTTCAGGAGTGGCTCTCAGAGAGGAGAAAATCTTTGCATTTGGATAATGCAGGGGCTAACTCAGCCAGCACTGTCCACTTTGCAGGTTGGGAAAGTGAGGCATAAAAGGACTTTATTTTTAAGCTCCAGCAGTGAGCTGGTGGCAGAGGAGGGAGGGAAGCCCAGGTGCAGGGAGCCATGTGCTCTCCTGGATACTCCAACTGCAACATTTCTCTTCACCAGTCGGCCCTAGGATGCCACATTTTATAACACATATAGAAAATGTGTATATTTATATATATATATAACTTAAAAGATAGGTGGATTTTTTTCCCCTGTTAAATTTATCGGTAATTTACATAACTAATTTGTAAGCCAAAGTGTAAATGATGCTCAGCTGAAGTGACCATTTTGACAAGCAAGTGCAAACATTGTCAGAACATTGGCAGATCTGCTTTGGACAAGACTGAGCTTGACAGCTTTTTCTGTGTTCATCTGGATTTTCTGGGGGGGCAGCAAGGGGGGAGCGTGTTTTGTTTTCTTCTAAGAGCTACTTAAGCTTATAGCATTATAATGGTCTGTTTTTTTAAATTTTCCATCAAGAGATGTCATTTAAGATATTAAAAAAGCTGGCAGGAAAACCAGAAAGCAGTGTTGTTTTTGTTTTTTTTTTTCCCTGTGCTTTTTGGGCCCAATACTGTTTAAACAAAACTACTGTGAAATGTGGAATGCTCTCAACCATTTGACATAATAATTCAGCTCTGGTTAAAGATGATGACTTAAAGAAAGCTTGCAAGACCCCTTACACCAATGTTGGATAGGGATTACAGGGATTGGGAGTGGGGAGATCAGCATTTTAAAATCCCAGAAATATGCAATTTTTTTTTTTTTTTTGAATCTTAAAATACTAAAATTGAGGATTTGAATGTATTTATATTCTGGAAATTTTAAAAGCCTACAACTTGACATAAACCCCATGGAGAACTCATGGTGCTGTTAATTTTTAAGGGTTTTTTTTTCAGCCAGTGGATCAGTTTCTTTGTTTCCATCCTTCTCAGATATCACTTGGACAGAGTCTCCTCCTATTCTTCCAGCCCAGGACATGGTGGGAATCTCTCCTGCAGCTTTGCAGTGAACTCTGGAAATCTGGGCTTTCACAATTCCCCCAGCACAGGCCAGCTTACACTGACATACAAGAAACACCACAAGAAAACGATTTTATTTCTGTATGGGAAAAAAAACAAAACCCATACAGTTTTTAAATAGAATATAAGTTAGTTTTGGACATTTAATGGCAAGTAGCAAGTTGGGATTATCCAGGCTTAGAAAAACATGATTTTCCCATTCTTGCCTTGCCCAGGTAGTGTGATGTCTCTAGGTCTAGTGGCTTTTTAACTCCAAAATATACAAAAGGACAGATTATAATTTTGCCTGTGGACCATTATTTATCATTGCTCTTCTTAATGATCTGCATCTGCTTTAATAAAAAGAATATTTAAGAAACCATAAAGAAAGCTAACCCAATTCTCTTTTAATGCAGCATGTAATTAAATCTTTATTGAGATTTGAGAGCCGTGCAACCACAAAAGAAAAGAAAACAAAACAAAAAAAGAGGAGTGATTTTGTCTTTATATCCAGACACATATTGGAAAAAAAAACCTGGTCAAGAAAACATTCTATATAAGGTCAGGTAAAAGATTGTGACTATTCCACAAGTCTGTCCTGCCTATATTAGGATTGCATGTGGNTAATTATATTATAATTATATTATATTATCTGATTATTATAGTTCTCTTATGGTCAGTATGATTTCTCTTTCATGTACCTAAAGACACCTGCCTGCAAAATGAATGTCTGGATATTTTAGCACCAGGTTTTGCTGGAGTGCACAAGTGGATGTGCCCTACTAGTTAACCCCCACTTAAAAGGTGTAAAATCTCCCCACTGGCTCTGCTGATTTGCACCCAATGATAGGATTATTAATCCTCTTCGCACTGAATAAGATGCCCAGAACTGAAAAATCGTTAGTTTTTTCACAGAGGTGTTATAGATGATAAATATTTTGGATAATGGATCTGTGTTTTATGACACAGAGACAAGCTCATGTTTTCAGGAATAATTTGTTGCAGTTATGAAGCTTGCAGAACAGAAATCTTCCCTTTTTCTGCCATAAGAGTTCACTGAGAAATGGGAGAAACCCCCCTCTCCAGAATACAAGTTATCTTGTCTTTTTGCTAACGTATATAATTACTGATGTGGGTGTTCCCACATCTTAGAATGGAAAAAGTGCTTGCCAAGATTGAAAAACCATAGTAAGCAATATAAATGATTTCTCTCACACACCAGCGTTTCTTGCTGAGACAAGTGAACTGGAACTGTGTTTAAAACCATATAATTATACTCCTATATATCATTTATTAAATCAGATTTCCCCCACCCTCTTTTCTTTCAAGTCACTTCTGAAAAACCTTGTATTCCAAGAGGTCTGAGAGCTGGGGTCCTCCCCTGGAAGGGCACTTTCTTAAAAATGAAACCCAACAAAAATGTAAACAGCACAAAATCTGGACCCGTGTGATGCCTTGTCCCTGTGCCACCACTGCTCTTTGCTTTGATCTTTGCCATAGCTCTGGTGTCACTGAGGTCTGCTCAGCCCAGATATGAGGTGGTGTCATTTGGGGACTACCCATGGAGCTTTTTGGCCACCCAGCCTGGTTTCCTTCATGGCACAGGCCATGAAATTCCACCTCTTGTTCCTCACTCACCCAGAACTACCTGTTCAGGTAATCCATCGACTGTGGAAAGCTGCTTGTGGATTTCCTTATTTCACACTCATTTCTATGCTGTTTAAAACACAAAGAAGCTGACCCAGTGTTTTCACACCCCTGCAATAGGAGGACTATTAAATGCTTTTTCCAGAGCACACAGATTGTGTATGCAAAGGTCCAGCACGCAAATCCTGACTTGTTTATGCCTCGGGTTGTGCATACAAAAAGCTGTTTAACTTGGAGCCAATATCTCTCTCTTTCCAGCACCCACACCTCCCTCAACCCACCTCCTCCGAGAGAGCCTGGGGCAAAGGCTTTAGAGCACTGCACCAGGCTGGGGACAGGGCTGTGTGGGACACAGGGACCCTCTGAGCATGGATTGGTGCCTTGGCCATTCCAACCCAAGCAGAGGCTCCAGCTGCTGCCTTAGGAGCAGGGTCCTACCTTGGGAAGCTTCACTTTGTGTGATATGGGCACTGTTGCTGTTGAATTTGTGGGGTTGGGTGGTGCCACTCGAGCCCTTAGAATTTTCCTCAGTTCATCCTGTAAATTGCTAATTAAGATGTGGTGGCATCTTCTGGGCCTTTCACTCTGTAGCTTGAGAGTTTAAGGGTTTCTCAGAACTGTTGTTGTATTCTGAGGCCCTTGCACTGCAGGTCACAGAGTCTAGACAGGGTTTTTTCAGGTTTAAATGTTAATTCACATGAGCAGGGGTTGCAGTTTTGTTTTTTTGTTTTATTGTGCTCATTTTTCCTTTTGCTCATTCTGTTGCTAACAGTCACTGAGAAAGCAAAGTTGGATATTAATGGTTTGATATATCAAGGGAAGAAATTCTTTTACAACTTCACTGATATGTGCGCATGATGAAGATGCATTAGATTGCACTCTAAATTTCCCATCAATCTTTTCTTTTTCTATTGTTTTCTCCTCTTCCACCTTCTCTTCTATCCTAGGCTGGTTGTGTTTTGCTTGGGTTTTTTTTGCCACTCTTTGCTTTTACTCCTTTTCTGTTCAATCCTTTTGAAGTCTTGTCAAGCAATGCTCCAGGTCTGCTTGAACTCTTTGGTCTTCCAGGATGAGAACAGTGCTCCAGCAGTTCCATGTGGTGCTGCTGTCTCCAGGATTCCTAAGTTCCAACTCATGTATTTAAGGAGGTGTTTCGGTTTTTTTTTTTTCCCTTGGAGCTTAATTAATTTGTTTAACAGTTCTCTATTTTTGTGCTAGCCGATTTACCATGTGCTTTCACAAAATATAATATGAAATAGAACAAAACCTCATTATTTGAAGGAAGATGCTGAGAAGTATGAGAGTTATTTATGCTGATTGTTACTTAGTGACTACTTGAAAACTGTGATACTCAGGGCTATCCTTGTTGAGGAAATACTAATTCTCATTAATAAATGGTACAAACCATACAAAAGATCAAGAAAACAAACCTGGCCATCAGCAAAACAAACGTGCACTGGGTGTTCTGCTCGTGACCTACCATGAGCAGAAATCTGCTGAACTTACAGCGATGTTTGTCATAGGAAAACTTATAACATATTGTCCTTTTATTGCATTTTATGCCTTTTATTAGCTTGCAAATCTAATTAGGAAGCCAATTGGCACCCAGTATGCAGTGACGGAAGCAGCACCACCTATTCTTGTGGCAGCTTAGGCTTGGCTTTATGGGTGGTCTTTGTTCCTAAAGCCTTGTATGAATACCACATATTAGCTGAGCTGGTTCTCCCCCTTGATGTCTGTGCTGTATTGTACACATGTTGTCACTGTTTGACACTTAAACAATCCAGATTCTTACCCAGCCCCTATTTAGTGCCATAATAAACTTGTGAGCATATGTTTTTGAGAGCAACAGTAACATCCATCACCGCAGCGTGACAGATAAATAAGCACTGCTGGAGAGTGTCCACATCTTCAGAGGGCAGAGCTGGACTGCAAGGTGTGTGCCAAGGGGATGTGGTCATCTGCCTTGCCCTCACTGAGCTCTTTTTCTTCTCCTTGTTTCAGTAAATCAAAACAGTTTCTGAAGAGACCTAAAAAATTCACCCTGTCCATGTGAAAAGCACGTTGTTCCAGAACTCTTCTAGGGAAACATTTCCTGTTTGGGGCTTTGGCTGGACACACAGTAGATGTAAGGCATAAAGCATTTCTCTTCCCTGTGCCTCGCAGTGAGGAGCTCTGTGGAGCCTGCTCTGGAGCCCTGGCAGATGTCTTGGGGATGTTGGAGCCCTTCCTGCTCCCGTGAGTCTCCTCCTGTTTGTGCAGAATTCCTGTACTGGAGCGCTTTTGTTCCAGCAGGAGTGGAGGGTTATTGTGGGGTTTTTGGGGTTGTTTTTGGTCCTTGCTGTCGTTTGGGATTTTTTTGAGGTGGTTTTTGCAGAGCAGAAGAGGGAAGCACACGCGAGGAGCTTTGGGATTTGTGCTGTGCCTTGTGCTCTCTGAGTGAGGCCAGAGGCTGACAAAGACTAATGGCAGCACCAAAGGTTTAAAGTGTGGTCATGTCTTGTCTTAGCTGGGTAAACACATTCAATGAGAGCTTTGTCTGAACAAGGACAGAGAAGTTGAGCCTTGAACAAGGAAATAATTTATGTAAGTTTTAATGAATATTTAATGTGGAATGTTAATTATAAAAAAGAGGGTATGTATTTTGATGTCGTGCCTCTAAGTGTCAGATCATGCAGTGTCTCCCTGGCCTGAGGAGGACCATCAGCTTGCTTGAATAATTACATCAATTACAGATGTATATCAATCCAGTGAGAGTACCCTGCCCTCATACCAATAGCTCTTTAAAGAAACAGGTGGTGTAGATGCAAAAGAGAAAATAGCTTTAAAACCAATATATGAGAACCATCTGCCTTTATTTGCTTTCGTTTTCCTATTTCCTTTCAGTTTCCTATTGGTCAATATTGCTGAACACAAGAGAAGAGTTATTAACAGAAGATAAACCAGAAATTTCTTAGTGCCACCTGTTTGTAATATAAACACAATTCTCAATATTTTATTATGATATGTAAATGTAAGAAGCCTTTTGGGCTGAAGTAGTATTTTTCTGAAGATAAGTGGCATTTCTGAGGTAGCCTCTTTGTTCTGTACCTGCATACCCTTCCACCCTCTTGGACCACGTGGAAGGAGACCCCTGCTAACCATTCCCACCTTCCATGAGGGGCCAGTGGGGTGGTTCTGCAGGCAAGGGGCAGCAGATGCAGCTGAGGCTTCTACCACAGTGAGAATGAAAAAAAAAACCCCAATAATTAAAAAAACCCAATAATTTTTTACTCAGCATGTTCCGGTGCTCAACAACAGCCCATGCTGTGAACTGAAACACAAACAAAGGTGAAGTTGGCAGATGCTGTCACAACACTAAAAGGCTGTTTTAAGACTGACTCTTGGAGTCCCATTACAAAATCCAGGTGTGCATCAGCAGCGGGTCCTACTCATAAAGGGACATTTGTTTATTTCTGACCTTGGTTTGACGTTTACCCGTCCTCGTTAGGAAAATGAAGCCCAGCACCACTGACTGACCCTTCTGTCTCCCCCAAAGCACAAAGATGTGAAGCTGCACCCAGGCCTGGGCTCTGCCCCGATTTCATGCTCTGCATGTGTGTACAGCGAGTGAGAGAGCAGGCAACACGCCTGGGAATAAACCACGTCAGCTCTCAAAGGCAGATTTTAAAGTTTTAATATTATGCTTGTCTAGTTTGATCTCGTATCTGGTCACTGAATTGTATCATTGCAAGGAACACGAGAGCAGCAGCATGACCATGAGGTATATTGTGTTACAGAATGAGGTTACACAGCACCAAAGCACCACCATATTTCAGTAACAAATGCAGCTTCTGGGGAGTTTTGTTATCATTGCATAAGCTTCACTGCTCCCTGGAAGATGACACTGATTCAGACAGAAAACACTAATTCAGTTCTTGCCAGCAGAGCCAATTGTCTCTCTGATTACATTAGACTGACAACTGGTTTTCAATGTCATTGTCAGCCGCAGCTCCTCGTACGTGGTGCACTGGAGCATGAACTGGGCTCCCTTTATTTAATTATTTCTGCCCATTTCTGTGCTTGTGAATAAGGCAAATGTGAGCCTCCCATCTCGTAGATAGAAAAATGGCAGGTGTTTAGATTACAAAACTCAGGCATCAGCAGGGGAGGCCAGCACCTCTCAAAGGCAGACCTTGAAAGTGTGTGTCACTCTAAAGAATTAATTTGAAACCATCATATCTTTTTGTGTGCGTTGGTTGACTAGAAGTAGCCTAGGATTTCTGCATGAAAGAGTTGTTTCATTAAATAATTTACTGAATATATTAATTTTTTCCTTAATTAAGTGGTAACTGGAAGACTGCCCATGAGCTGCCCGTTGCAGGCAGCTGTTATTTTAAATTTGCTGTGCACTGCTGGTGTCTTTGGGCACAGGAGCCCTGTGCTCACCCTGGCTGGGGATGAGTGTGGAGCTCAGGGGGTGTCTGTCCGTGCAGGACCTGGCTGGGCTCTGTGCTGTCCCTCCTGCCCTGAGCTGATGGTGGGGAGGGCTGGCCGTGGAGCTGTCACCTGGCAGGCAGGGCAGCAATGTGGGCCGTGCTCCTTGGGGCAGCACAAGCAGCGTGTGGGGCTCTCTGTGAAGCAAACCTGCCTTGGTCCAACCAGCTGTGCTGTCTGACAGGGGGTGATGGCCTCTCCATGTCACCCCAGCCATGGGCTGGCACCAGCTCCCTCCCTTGTGAGCAGCCCATGGCCAGCTGAGGTACAGCCTGGCCACCAGCCAGGAACTGTGTTCTCCTTCCCTGCTCTCATGCCCAGGCTGGGGTTGGTTTGTTATCTGGAGCACAGGACTCCCCATGGATCTCTAAGCTCACTTTCACATGAGTGTGTCCATGATCACCTTTCCCCTCCCATGTGTCACTCCACAAAAGGGGGATCAGGGAACCTGGAGCTTTTTATGGGGTCTCAGCACCATCTGCAGAGATGTTGCTCATCTGGGCAAGTTCTTTTCAATACCCTGCTGGTCACTGCTACTCCTCCTCAGCAGAAAAGGGATCAAGTGTGGAGGCACCATTTTATTTTGTAAAAATCTTTTTCTCCACCTTTTCTTGAATAGACCTAGATTTTTTTTTCTTTTAATGTTTTCATTTCTGTTAAGGTCATAAATGCATTTTAAAAGATAAGAAGCTGAATTTTTCACAAGGTCTTGTTTCTAGAGGAGCTGTGTGTGTAAGAAAAGCAAGAGGTTGGCAATAAAATCAGGAGAGGTATCAGCAATGAAGGTTGCTATGCCAAACAAAATGCTGTTAAAGTAGTATTTCTGCATTAGCTTTCTATGCTTTTATTAACAACACCCCAGAATATCTTAGAAGAGCAGGTTGTCAAGGAGGAAGCTCCACAAGCAGTAGCTGTGTGAAATGAAGCCCCATGAAATGGTTGCTGCCAACTTTGTGATTTCTCCACGCCTGCAGAAGAAGAGATTTATGCTCTTCAGAAACGTGTCTCCTATTTCTGAATTCCCTTCCACTGCTCCCGTTGCCCAGAAGTCAAACAAAGCCAACCTCCTCCAGATCCCAGAGTGAAAAAATGCAAACACGCTGCATTTAAAAGTAGATTTAGCAACTCCAAAGTGGGCGATTTGGTTCCACCCATCAAACCTGAGTTCTCTGATCTGAAGTCAGATGGGTGCTACTCCTAGCGAGATGTGTGCCAAATCTAATTAAGCTTTGCATAATATGCATCTTGGGTGATTTGATTTATTAGCTTTGTTTGAAGAAAGTAATAATAAAAAAAGAAAATGGCTTTGGTAATAGGCTGTTTGAATTCCCTGTGCAAGTAGGCACAGTCCCTCCTGCTTCTCTCTGAAATGCTCTCAGGGTGCACGAGCTGCCCATGGACTGATGCTGGGAGCTGGAGCAAAAAAAACGGAGCTGGAACGGGGTCCTGCCTCCACTTCTGCCCTGGCTTTTGGCTCAGCACAGGTGTTTAAGTATTCCCCACTGGGAATAACGATTCCCATTCTCACAAGCACCACAAAACCCTGGAAGCTGTCATTTGTCACCATTTATACCAACGGAACCCGGTGCTCAGGGATTGGAGATGGCTGTGGGGTAGCACGGCAGAAATTTGCATTTGCACTAAATGCTGGAAAAATACTCTCAGAGCCCATGCTGGTGTAGCAGGGCTGCTTTTGATCCCTGGAAGAGCTGTGTGTACCTCCTCTGTCAATTTTTGAACCCGATACTGTGTGGTGCAGATGTGTCCTGTGGCTGACATCCTCAAGATCTCAGGTGCTGTTGATTGTGGTGGGCCAAGTTCTGGTGGCTGGCCACGGCATTGTCTCATCTCCTGTGGCATTCCTGGAGCTGGGTTCCCACTTGCCATCCCAATATCTGCTGGTTTTCTTGTCTTTGATGCCTTGTGGGTTACAGAGGAGGATTTCCTGCAGGGCTCCTGATAAGCCTGGCTCTTCTCCTGCTGCTGATGAGATCCTTTTCCTCCCCCATCCCTCAGAGCCCTGACTCGTAGATCATTGCAGCACGACCCATGGTGAATCTCTGTTTGTAACCATCACTGGTGTTCATCACACACCACGGAAAGATTTGGAAAATTTGGCAGGTGCTGGAAATTATAGATGCTGCCTTGGTGGCTGCAACACTGCCCTGAGCTCAGTGGGAAAGGCAATTCCCTTGGGATCAGATCAAAGGCAATATTTTGGCATATAACTGTAATTGAATGTGAATAAAAGGCAATAATCTGGGACCTGAATATCAGGGCATCTCTTCCTAATCCCACCCCTGACCTGCAGCAGGCACAAAACACAAGCAAAGATTGGGCATCTGCAATTTCTGTTTCCAGAGCAAATGTCTGTACCTTGTACTTTGCATTTATGATGAGAACAGAGCCTTGAGGACCAGCAGTTGTGATGTTATCCTGGGACCCAATAACGACTTGAAAATATCCTAGAGAGGGAATGCTCCTACTGGAGCTTAAAGGGAATTGTGTGTTTATCTTCCCTCTTTTTGAGATGACCTCTCCTAAAAATCCCTTTCACATTTTTGCAACTTGGAAAATGGGAATTAGGTGCAGGATCAGATTTATTCTTAGTTGATGAAACTTTTTTTTTTTTTTTTAAGTTATGTTAAACACATTTGAAAAATTTGAAGAATGGAAGAATTTTGGAGAATATCCATCTGGTAAAATGATTCAATGTGAATAATTTTTGCAGATTAGTTTTTTCTGTAAAAAAAGTAAATGTGGTTATTTGGAAAAATCAAGCTTTGGGATGTTTTGGTAGCTTTAATGAGAATAAATTCTTTTATTCTTATTGCTAAAAAAAGAAGAAATATTTTTCTTTACGTTGGAATAGTAGAAGAATTAAGGAAAATACATGGATTAGCATCAGTTTTATGCAAGCTGGATTTATCCAAAATTTGAGTTGCCCGAAAATGCTCCCTGTGGTTTTAATCATGATACTTGCTTAGTTTTAGTTTTTGCTTTTCTGATCAAACGTACAGCTGAACCTTGTGGCAGAAACATTCACCTAAAATACTAATATTAAGCAAATATCAGTAAATACCACCAAAACCAGTGAATACATATATTTTCTTACCAGAAAAGGATTCATAGCATTTTGTTACAGCCAGGCAGAAGAAACAAGCTGTGCAGCCTCTTGTGTGTGATCCACCGGGGTTTGAATTTTGAATATTAAAATATTTAAAATTTACTTACAGACCTTTAATATCTCCCATAACTTATCTGGCAATTAATTTCGAATGCCACATCAGTGGCAGAGGGGATTTAATGTGTTTTGCCGGTAAGTTTGTTTTTTATCAGCGATAGACGTTAAATGGTTTGCTATGAAAATTTCCCATTTCCATGCAGTTGGGTATGAAATGAAAGCTTAGAGAAGAAATGAAGGAGGTGATTTCTGCTTCCCACAGTGCCAGTGGTTTACAGCAGGCACCGTTTGAGCTCTCCAGCTGTGCAGTGACTCTGGCGTTGGGGGAAAACCAATGAGGCGGCTTTGGGGGAAGTTTTCTGTGGTTGTGCAGAACAGAAGGGTCCCACCCTACCTATGTTTGCAGCTATGGACCCTCGCTGGTCCTGAGAGAGCACAGCAGCAAGGCGACAGCTCCTCGTCTTGGTTTAACGCTAGGACGGAGCCTGAGATGTCCAACGGCACCTGAGAGCGCGAGCGCTGCGCTCCCGTTGAATTTTAATGGGTTTTGAATGCTTGGCTCCTCCAGACTCCTCTGGAAACCTCAGCTTTGGTTCCTGTGCCTGCTCAGGGCCTGGACTGACACAGTTTAACCCAAGGGGCAAAAGCTCTTTGATGCCAGGCGGGCGCTGCGTTCCAAAAAGCCGCCTGCGTGGCGGGAAGCGGCAGCGCCGGGTGTGCACAGAGGGGCCTGTGGAGGGGCCAGGGGAAGAGGAGTTTATCTTTAAACTGGTTTGGCTGACTTGCAGACACAATGCAGCTCAGCATCCGCCTCTGCTGACTCTGCACGCTGCGCCGGGCTCCGGCTCTCCGTGACTCAGAGGCAGCAGGAGCGCGATTACAGCTCCTGGCTCCAGCCTTGACTCTGCTGGGAGGAGGAGAGTAATTCATTAATTTATTTGGGACACTGGATGGTTTCCTCGCTGTCTGCAAGAGCAGGGTGTGAGCAGTCCCAGCTCCAGCTGCTGGCAGACGGGTTTTGCAAAGCCAGTGTTCCTCCCCAGCACCCACCAGCTGGAGCGGCCGAGCCAGGACGAGCCTCTCGTGCCAACCTGGAGGGGTCAGGGGGCTCCTAATTAAATTCTTACTATGCTCGTGTGTTCAGTAATTAGAGATTCAGTTTTTCAAAGCCTGCTAGGGGAATTTTCTGTAGTGCTAAGTCTTTTTTATTTTCACTAGAAATGATAGGGCTGAAGTGTCAGAGCTGTTTGGTCGGGCAGGGGTTTGCTTGAGAGAAAAGGAAACCAGGTGGGAACGTCGTCCTTAGGGGTTTGGCAGCCTTGTGCTGGGAGCTGGTGTGGCCAGTGGATGTGTCCCTGAGATTACCTATTAATTGATGAGCTAAATAACCCCAGGAACCTGCAGGCTTACATTCCTCCTGCTAGTGCAAACTGGGAGCTGTTCCACTAAAAGGCACACTGGGATTATTGCAGAACAAGGCACAAGGAGAGTTTACTGTGATTTTCTTTTTTGCTGTGTGATAAAACACTAAAATAATGTAAAAATTCCCTTTATGGTAATTGCATTTCAGACAGATGATTCTCAATCCTGACAAGAGTTTAATCTTTTCCCTTGAACTCCCAGGGAGCTGCATGGCTGTGAATGCAATGTCACGGGGGCAAAGCCACCCTACAATCCTGTATATGCAACTAAATTTCCTTATTCTGTGAGATGCAATTGCCATAAATAGAAATCTACCAACACGTGCATTATTTAAAAGTAGAGGGTCACTATCCTGACTGGAAATTTTGTGTACTTGTGTAACATAAATATTTATTAATTATAACAGTAAGAATGTCTTCTGTTTGCTTTCTGAATGTTTGCACTAATAAAAAAACTGTAAAATCCACATTCCTGCAAGGACTAAATATGAAATATGCATTCCAAACATTATACTTCAAAGTTAGCAAGTATGGAGTACTCAGAGTAATAAGCTTGGGTATTAGAAGACATTATTTCCCAAGACATTTAGAGAGTTCATTTTGTCATCAGTCTTAATCTCTGCAGAATGCGCTAAAGAAGCTCGATTTTGGCAGTTTAATGCTTCCAAAGAAAAACACTTTGCAAAAAGAGGGAGTTTTGAAACCCTTTCATTTACCAAAGAGAATATTTTCAGGCAGGGCGGATGCTGATGTGATTGATGTGTGCTGGTCACAGCTCAGCCTCTTTCCCAACCTCCCAGCACTCCCAGAACAGCAGTTTGGGTCTCGTGGTGGTATTTTGGGTACAGCTGTGGACAGAGCAGTGCAGCCTTGTGCTACAGCAGGAAAACCAGCCGACACAAAATGCAGATGCAAAGATGCATCTTGGCTCCAAAGTCCATTTTTAAGCTTGATTTCAAGAAGTACTGAAGGGAAAATCACTGCAGGGCTATGTATTTTAAATATCAAGCAGGATTTTTTAAAAAGCATCTAAGTAGCTTCTGAACATAATTGCACTTACTTCTAAATGAGGCTGGTCCTGAGAAATTTTAGGAGACTTTTCAAACTTACTTCAGGAGGTTAAAATAACTTATTTTCATATCTTAAGGAGTAAGATATTAAATGTTAAGTAGCTAGCATGAAGGATCAGTGATAATTGCTCCCCTCAAGAGGATGATTTTTAGCATTTAAGCAAAGCATTGGATTCTGTTATCCCATTGTTCCATGGACCTACCTGAGGAACAAGCTCTTACTGAAGGCAGTTTCAAAACTCAGATTTAATTTGTGACTCAGCTGCAATGGAGCCTGTCAGAGGCATTTGCTCTTCTGTGGGTGGCTGAAGCACCAGGTCTTTGTTGGACTGAAATTGTATTAAGTTTCACCAGCTTATTCCATGGCTGATTTTTTGGGTCTAAAATATGGCAAAAACATAAACACAACTTGGCATCTCCTCCTGGCTTGGCTTGCACAAGACTTACGTAATTGTACTTCACTTTTTTTTGCTCCAAGGAATCATTTTGAAGTGATAATGGTTTTCTTAAGGAGATGCTGTGAAGATAAGCATCAAGTATTTATTTCCATAAAAACATCCATTCTCAGCCTTGAGATGAGCACCACCTTCATTTATTAAAACTGAGAATTTCTTAATAATATGATTGACTAATGAGCTGTAGGACCCTGCAAAGGGGAGATGGCACCTACTCCTCTGTAATTACAATCTGGGATGAGGGATTTGATCTTGCAGTCATGCAAAGGGAATTTTGTGTGTGAAATGAAGTGGGGCAGAAACGAGGATGATTGAAGTTAGCAGTAGGATGGCATTTTTTCTTTTTTTTTTAAACTATAAACTGGAATTTAACATCTCTAATCCCAGACCCCAAACCTGTACATGGAAATATGACTGGGGCAGTGCAAGAGTGTGGGTCTCCAATGATATTTTCCAGTGATTCTTTAAATAAAACAGAATTAATTATAGATTAATTTATATTTTTTACACCTTAATCAAGACTCTTGTTCATACCTCAGAAAACAAGCATATTTTGGAGGTGAGAAAGGGCCAGTGTCTCCTGTTCCCTTCCCATCTCCATGACTTTTCTGGCCTTTAAAAAATGTTTATATTGGACAATTTTAGCTATTCCCCAAATCTAGGTGACACAGTCTCTCCCTGGAAATTTAGTTTTGCAAGTGAGACATCCATGTGTCAGACAATTAATTAATCAATCACAATTCCACTCCCTAAAGTAAAATTCTGACTACTAACACATTGAAACAATTTGTGTTGTTGTCTTCAAATAGCTGCATCCTATTTATGATTCTTAAGGAGAAGGTTGAAATCCCACTGGGAAAAACATAAAAATCTCCCACACTTTTGAATGAGTTTTCCTCTGGATTGGTGCTTTTTGTCTTCTTCCAATGGGCTGAGTGCAGTTCTTTATTAAATATTTCTGTTTTCTTGTTATGGGCTGGGTTTTTGGAAGTTGTTGATCCAAGTCCCTGCACTGCTCCAGGTCTGGAGACCCCAGGCTGGAGGTCACTTCTTGGGACAGGACATCCCTAATTTTTGCACACTGTGTTTTCCCCAGTCACAGATTCCAGGGGTTTGAAAAATCTGATGAATTTCAGTGCCTTTACTGGGGAGATCCAAACCAGTTCACAGATCTTTGGCACTTGAGGTAGGAGGAAGGACCGTATTTCACTTTTCTTTCAGAGCAAGAGAAATGTTTTCATTTCCAAAGATCAGTATCAAGGGAATTGTCTTCCAAAAATCCCTGCTCAGGACTGCAACCACCTGAAAATGTACTCCACTTAATGTACAGCCTACAGCTCAGCAAAAACTGAAAAATCATGACAATTTTTCCCTAACTTGAATTTTAAATGAGACTAAAGTTAGGTTTTTCCCTTTTTTCTAATTAATTGCAGGGTCTTTGACCATATGTTGACTTGTATTAATTACTTCTCCTGGACAATTTTAAATTTAGGAAAACAATTAATCCTGGTAAAAGGTATTAAAAAAAAATCTGAAGTATTTTCAGCAATTGAAAAGTTATGGAAGAGCTAAAAGAAGTATTTGGCTTGGCCCAAAGTAAAACAGCTTCTTTATTTTTGAATACTTAACATTTATTTCTATGACATTGAGGGAAACGTGAGAATGAATGACTGCTTAAGAAAGAAATGAATTATTTTAGCAAACGCTGCAATGAGACATTCTGGTTTTCAGGGAAGCTTTTTGTTTGTTTTGGTCTCTGACAGGAACGCTTGGCTGAAACTGGCACAAAGGGCTGCTGAATTTGCAGTTTTAGTCTGAGTGCCAGGCACTGTTTTCCACGCTGCTGGAGAGCCATGGAGAGCTCTGGAACCTTCTCATGGATGTTCATGCAAGGCCTTTATCACCTCAGTTTTGCCTGTCCCCCCAGACAGAATCCTTTCACTGCCGTACCAAACCAACAGCATTTACACATCAAAACAATAATTCATTTTCAGATTCAGCCCTTCATTAAAAAGATAAGTAGGGCTTAATTGTCATCCAGTGCCTGTGTAGCTGCTCTGTGCTAGAGCAGAGTTAAGTGGGGTTTCTCAGACAAGGGCCTTGGGCGAGCCCTCTGTCTGGGATGAATTTCTCCCCAATTAAACTCATTTGTTTTCACATCCACATAATGGCACCTGAGATATGGAATGTCTCAACCACTTCCTTCAGCTTTTTTTTCTGAGGGTGGGGAGTTGTTTAAATCTGAGCTGCAAACTTATTACAGTAGGATATACCCTGCAAATAAATGTCCAATGTGCTAGAGGATTATCTGATTAAAGAGGTTAAATTATCCTCTTATTACTTTAATAGTTTATCTTTTCTGAGGTTCAGGTAGAATGATGTTTTATTGAAGATATGCCAAGGGGTGGAGTTTTGCCTCTGATGATGTTTTGGATAGAAGTTGAGTTTGAAGCAGGATCAGGGGTGCCAAATCTTATGACCTGTTCGTGCCGGAGTGGGGTTAGGGTGGTAGGAATTGAGGAGGATTTGCCTACTCAAAGGCTGTGGAAATACTTCTACAAAGAGCTCTGCTGTGTCTGGTTTGGAACTGGTCATGCCCAGAGGAAGTTCAGAAAGTCTAGAACAGAATTCAGAGAGGTTTTGCTAAGTGGAGCCTTCCTCCTAAGCTAGCTCACAGCAAGACCTAGAACCAAGCAAAACACAGCTCTTTCATCTTCTCCAAAATTTTTAGCTTTTACCTTCTCTATATTTCTAATTCCTGTGGTTAAAACTGAAGGGAGGAAAACCAGGCTGATCTACAGAGGATTCTCTCAGTCTGATCTCTGGACACTCAGGGCCACACCTTAAAAGGCCTTTGACTTCCCAAAATCCACAGGCATTATTGTCCCGTTAGAAGCACAGTCTTTTTGGAAATCCCAGGCAGACACTGGTGTAGAAATTAAATTTGTTTTCAAGCTCTTTATTCTGCACTTACCTTTTTGCTGAGAAAAGCAGCATCCTCTGTTAAAACCAAGAACAGCAGGTTCTGGCTTTGCCTCTGTAATCTCTCTGTGAAAGTCTGAGATTAGGCACAAAGTCCAGCTCTGGGCTGAGCTGCTCTGTGGGATTGTGTTACCTGAGCACAGGCTGAACGAGTCTGGAGCACACCAGAGGTTGGGGAGGAACTTCAACCTGTTTTATCCCTTCTCAAGGGGCCAAAAATGTGGCTCCCATGGGCAGGAGTGGGATGGCAGATCCTGCTGCTCTGCTGGAAGTTGCACAGGCACCAAGGATGCCAGGAACATCACCCCAGCCCCTCTCAACTGCTCAGTTTTCTTTCACCACAAAACCAAGGAGAATAATTCTGAGTCGTGTTTGTATTGTGCTTTGAGACTTCTGGCTGGGGAAAAAAAAATATAGAAGGATTTGTATTATTCTCCTCATGAAATTTCGTGGTGGGACTCATGATCTCCTTGCCCTCTTCTGTTGAAATCCTGCATCAGGAGGCGTAACACAAACCTCTGTCCTGATGGAACGAGAGAAATAATGGAATATTGCTCAAAAGCTGTGTCAAAAAGCTCATCTTTCTTCCAGTTTGGCATTCCTCTGCATGTTAATAACCACAAGGATTAGTGATGGAAAGATCTAATGTTGCAAGAGCAGTACCATGGGAAGCTGTGGGACATTCCCTGTCTCCATCTGTATCGGGGAGGCTGGAACTAAACTGCAGTTTGGCCATCAGGGCAGATGCACAGCATCTGTACATTTCTGTACACCTCAGAGGTGTCCTGGCTGCTCTGGAACAGTGTGGTTAAACCATGGTGCTGGACCTATATGGTCTGAACCTGTGCTCCAGCAAAGTGAACCAGGGGGAGTGTCCTTTCTGTAGTGTTGCATCCATGGTGGCTGCAACTTAATGTATCACAAAAACCTGCACCTTAATTAAAAAAAAAAAAAAAATTAAAAAGAGCAACCATGCAGGCAAGAAGAAGCATCTGCATTTGCTTTACTGGATCTTTTTGTCAGGCATTGTGATCAGGCTGACAGTTAGCCCTGAGGAAAGTTATAAATTCTGCGCTGAATTGCGGTACAATCATTCACCATGGCATTTCTGCCCTCTGGCCACACTCTGGTTATCCATAATTGTGGCAGATAATGGTTTTTTATGGCTGGAAACATTCTTTGCAGGCACAGGGACAATAACCAGGGCTGAAAATGTAATTAAAGTGAATGGATGAACTTTCTTAAAGAAACAGTGTAGATTATTACTGGAGCTTAACACCTACAAAGCCTGGGGCAAAATGGCAGCATCTGAAAAAACTTGTATAAATTTTAAATGTGGGGCGAGCTTGAAGGTGGATATTAGATTACAGAAGGAAAACTGAGACATTTGATGTAAGAGATAACTAAGAGCTTAGATCATCTCCAGAAATATAAACTAATGTAACTTATCTTTCTCTGTCAGTTGGAATATGTTATTTGTGATAAGTGGCACCTTGTTTTCATGAATCTACGGAGAAGTTTGTTGCAGGTTTTGTCCACTCAAGCAAAAAGCATCTTCCTTAAATAATTGGAGTAGGAAAAAGATGGGATGTCTTCTCTGTAATAGCTGTTTCTTATCATGGAATGAAACAGATTTAATCTTTTTCCACATAGTGCCATTAAAGTTCTGGAAATCAGGTTTAATTGAACAGTTCTATAAAGGCACAAATTAATAGAAAACAGCAGATTTCTGTTTATTGCAGCACTTCTGCTGCACCATATGATCTGTTTCTGGTTTAGTCACCTCTTGGGGCAGTGTTAGTTACCTGCAGGTGTTCCTTGCCCAGGTGGAGATGCTCCCAAACTTCTGATAAACCTCATTCTCCTGCATCTGCTGAACACCAGAATGGCACAACGCATTAATTATTATTAACAAAGGCTTAATACTTCTTCAGACATGAATAATGTCTTCTGCTATTATTAATTTAACCATTCATGAGCTGATAATGGGCAGTCTAAATGTTAGACTTGGCTCTTAAGCTTCCTCCACTCCTGCATCGGGGCTGGAGTTGGAAAACCTTTGTTGTTTTGGGAGCAGAAAGGCAATTTTAGAGCTGTATGGCCTTCTGAGATGACATTTCTGAGCTGCTCCCAGTTTGCATGCAGGAGAACAGGTTGTAAAATTTAGAAGCCAGTTGATTTTTTTCCCCCCCTGTTCTATTTTTAGCGCTCAGCTCTATTCCCACAGAAACGCTCCCGCAGCCACACCGGGACAGCAGCAGCAGGAACAGGCAGCCTGTCGTGGCACAGCTGGAACAGCTGACTTCCCCACCAACTGCAAATTAAAGCAGCTTTCTGTGTGGGATAAAATGAGAACTGGCAAAGCTGCTTTTCTGTGTTTTAAATTACCTTCAGAGCTGAGGGTGAACGATGCTAATCCGGAGCCACAAGCAGTGCAGGCAGCTGGATTCTGCACACCTTGTACCTGGTGTGAGTGAGCTTGGCCTTGGAGTTAGGGCTTATGTGATCAAGCTGAATTTTGGAGCCTTGTGCAGGTATTTGGGATTTCTCAGCAAATTATTTGCTGTTTTATTGTGGAAAAGTGAGTCCTGTGAAAAGCATCACAGGCCAAAGGGACAGTGGGGACCAGAACAAGTGAAAGCCACTCTGTGTTGGAAGGGGCATAGGGAAGAGACCTCAAAAAGATTATTTGAAGCTCTGCTAGAACAAGTTATTGGCAGAAACCTCTGCCCAGCTGGATTTCCTGGTTACCAGCAGGAGAGATCACTTTCTTTCCACAAGAACAAAAGAAATCCACAGGGATTACAGAGGCTGGCTGTGAGAGTGCCATGCACTTGTATCTCTGAGTGGAGAGAGAAATACCCAACCCAACAGCCCAGGTATAAAATTGGCTGCACGTGGCCAAATTCCATCACCAAGTCCTGCAGCAGAAGGAGAAGGGTGTCAATGGAAGCAGAATTTGCTCTCAGACCCTTCCTCAGGGCACAGCAAAGATTTCAGACAGGTTTCTTTGGCCACCCATCATGGTTTGGGCTGCCAAGGGTGCTATAACACATCACAGACTCTGTGAATTTATTCATTTATTTATCCTAGTCTCTAGCTGAAAGATTACCCCAGACACTGCTCCTCTTGTTGTGTTTCAGTGATAGAATGAGAGGGAAAATCAGTCAAAGGTGATTCCACAAACAGAATTTTCAATTTTCTGAGTTTTGTAGAAGAAAAATACCATAGCAACAGCTGAGCCAAAAGAAAATGGTAGAAAAGCTCTCTTTCATTTTCATCTAATGGCTTTCCTATTACTGGTGCTCTGATCCACCCACACAAAGCACAGATCAGTAATCTGGGCTTGGTAGAAAGTTCTCTGTGATTTAGCCACTGCTCATAAAACAGACTTCTTTTCCCCTTGAAAAAGAAGGGAAGAAAAGGGAAAAAGTCAGGCAAGATACTGCTAGAAAAATCTGTGTCCTTTTGCTGTATTAGTACAGTCAACTTATACATGGCTGATTCACATTATGGCATAAATATCACTGACATGATCCCACCTGACAAGATCATGTGATGTGGCATATTAAACTTAAAGAAAAGAATCTTTTAGATCAGATGTCCTCCATCAATTTCAATTTCCAAGTAATACAGCTTAAAGAATTTGGCATATGAAAGAAATGCTGGTGTCTAGAGGAAAAAATGTGTATTATAGTTACTGCACGGGGTAGGAATGAGAAAATTAATTTTCTAAAAATTGCAGTTTTTTCAATGGGGAATTTTAAGAAACACTGGCTTTTTTCAGTTTAATTTTTGTTAAAAAATGCTAACCAACTCAACAGAGGGAGCAGAAGTAGCAAAACGCTGAGCAGAACGTTTCTCTCAATTAACCACGCTGTTTATCTACACGTGCAGCGTGTTGCCACATGCTTTTGATTAATACAAACACACAGCTCCTGTATGAGTTTGTGTGCACATGAAAGTGCTATAGAAATCCACTCAGCTCAGGAGAAAGAAAAGAAGGTTTTCAATACTAAAAATATAGAAAAAGGACACAGCTTCCAGTTGGCTCTTCTGGGTGCTCCCTGTCCTGGTGGGACTCCAGGTTTTACTCGTGTCTGGGACTGTGTTTATTCACAAAGGTGAAACTTTTGACTGAAAATCTCCATTTTTCTGTAAATCTTTCTCTTTTCTGAGAGATGGTTTTGGAAGTTGACTTCGTTTATGCAAGAAGTACTTTTAAAAAAGAGTTCTGCTGGTTTTCCTTTCGTTCATGTTGACCATAGTCATCTGCTGACAAATGAAATCATAACTTTAAAGACAAAAAAATTTGATAAGTACCTATATGCAACTTTACCTTTGCAAAAGAATTAAGATTTTTTTATATCTTGTGGGGAATTCGTGGTGGAATTTCCTGCTCTGCTGGGAATGGCACAGTCTTTCCCACCGTTGCCCAAATGCCCAACAAAGATGGAAAAATCCAAGTCTGGCAAGGAAAAGACCACATTGGAATGGCCAAATAACTGAAATCACTGAAAGATTTTTTTCCCTGCTGCTCCCATTTGTTTTTTCATATTTTCCAAAGCTGCCCCTCCAATGAGGAGATCATTTGATGGATGAGGGAGAGAAGGAAAGGGCAGTTTTGATGAGCGAGTTCAGGGCTGCCGGGGTGGAGCCATGGAAGTGCCCATCTGCCACCCTTGGTGTCCCCAAACTCGACGTGGGGATCATGGCTGGGTCACCCTCTCTGCTGAGGCTGCTGCTCTGCTCCTTCAGCCCCAGCAGGGGCACCCAAACCAATAATGTAATTAATGGAAAGGAAAAGAGCCCCACCAGGTACAAAGCAAGCCCCTGTGAGAAGCGAGGTCTCAGTGGGCTGCAGAGGCAGCAGTGCATGATCCAGCAGAGATGCTCACAGAGATCCATGGCTCTGAACACAGGCACGAACCACAAGTGGAATATAAACCCCTCATTTAGCTTGAGGTAAAGAAAGAAACAAAACTGCTTCTTGATGCCGTGTCAGAAGAGATCATGTCTGGTTCTGATGTGCTGCAGAAGAAATTTTGCATGTGATAGAGCCCACAGTTCCTCATGTCCTTCATGCCTTTCAGGCACAGAGAGGGGCAGAGAGTTGGGCTCAGCACAGTGCTCTGATGATGCCAGACAAGGATGGAGAGAGGGGAAAGTTCTTTTGCTCTGGGCAGCTGGAAAGAAAACAGAACTTTTGTACAGCTCGGCTTTGCTGTGTGTGAGGCAGCTGGAGGGCTGCTCAGGCAAGATTTATCTGTGCAGAGCCCAGGAGATGGTGCAGGGCTCTTGGTGGTCCAGAGATGAGACCAGGTTTTCTAGGAAAATAAAGGAGTGTGTTCAGGGCTTTAGAAAATAAAATCCTTATGCCCGTAGATATAGGACTGAAATTAAGCTTGTCACAAAGGGCAGCAATCCAAGAGTTTTCTGCCTGCACTTTCTGGCCCAGCTGTTAGACACAGGCTCAGCCAGGTTTGCTCATCCAGCCCCTGTTCAGGTGCAGAGTTTGTGCCCTGACTTCCTTTCCCATGGTTTAAACAACAGTAAGAGCTCACCTGCCTCAAAAAGATGCTGCAAAACAGACCTTGGGAACTGAGAGAGGTTGTGCTTTAGGGGAGCTGAATAAGTAAAAAAAGCTTGGCACACATTTTTTGACCGTGTTTCTATCTCCTCTGGCACTTCCTTTTAGAGAAAGAAAGCTTGCAATCAAAAGAGTTAAATGAGTTAAATGTTGCAAGAAATGCCTATTTCAACTTTACGTGCCCTAATTTCACTGTTGAAAGTTTCTTTGATCTCTTTTTTTTTCAGTTTAGCTTTAGTAGGAGAAACTTGTGCCTAACAACAGCAATGCAATGTGGCCAAGTCTTCGGGTAATTGGTTCAAAGTAGAAAAGCAACGAGCAAGGGTGTCGGAAAAAATTTCAACAGGATCTGATGCTGCAGCATAGAAAGGTTTCTGTTTGTTTAAATTGGTTTTGGGGTTGTCAATAAATAGATCCCAACCCAATCTTTCAAGAATTGTGCAGTCCGTGGGTGTTTCATCTGTAACGTGGGATGTGGAAAGAGTTTGCCTTGGTTTCTACAAAAGATGAGTGGTTAATTTTAATGGCAGCAATCATAAATGAGTGGTCATTTAAAATTAAATGAAAATTTAAATGAAAAATTATTTTGAACTAGGCTTATTTCACTTAATCATCCTTTAGAAAAATATTTGTGTTTTTAGCTAGCTATAAAATGCTTATAGTAATTGCTGGAAAAAAAATCTCTAATATTTATTTTTAATGGTACATAATTGTCTTTCAAGAGACTTGGTTGTTAGGCTTATTTGGCAGTATTTGCAACAAGAAACTTTTTCCTAGCAAATTCAAAACATTTCCAAAGAAGAGAGAACCACGCGCTTGTCGGCGCTTTAGCCCTTTTTGGGGAAGGTTGTAGGGGAAGAGAATTAAAAAGAAAATGTCAGAAATGTTCCTGATACTTTTGTGTATCATTAGAAAAATGAACTGTCGCTCCCCAGCGTTTGGAGCCAGGCGTTGGGATCGTGCTCTCAGCACTCAGAGGTCTGCACTGATGCGTGCTGACATCTAGCAGATCTCATTCCTTCACTTCCAAAAATCCAACGGGAAAAAGCTGCAGAAGCCCACAGGGAATTGCCCCAGAATCACAGTGTTTGCAAGGAGGGCGAGGAATATCCCGTGTGGGATCCTGTTGGTTTGGATGCTAAAGCCATATTTGTGTTTCAGTGAATATTAAAAATCATTTGTGTCATGTGCGTGAGGTCTAAACACCAGTGAAACTAGTGAAATGGAAGGTTTGTAAAGGTAAAGATATTATTCTGATTTTATTTGTGTCATTCCTACACTTTATTCAGAAAGGGAGCAGATGCTGGGAGAAGTATCACTGAAAAAAAAAAAACCAAGAGCTTTTCTGGGCAGCTGTTCTAGGGCTGGAACAAGATTCAAGGAGAGAAGGATCTTTGATAAGGAATATTCTGATATCAGCCATTGGTCCATGCAAGCTGCATGAAACTGGGATTTTACTAATTAGATGGACTGTGCAATTTCACATTTTTTTAATAAAGTCTGCAAAGCAGTCGTGAAAGGGTCCAGGGAAAAGGGAGGGAGGGAGTGTGTGAAAGCAGCTGAAAAAAAAAGTCTGAACATCTATGTAATTTATAAAGTCCTTAATTGGAACCTATTAAGCGAAAAACCTCAAGATCAAAATACTTCATTATTGTAACGGTGGCAGTAGGGATGGAAAGCAAGCAATGAGAATGCTGGTCTGGATTCTGTTTCTACTAAGGAGTTTCTATATTTTCTGACTTAAAAAGTTGTAATACCTTTTTACACTTGTTGGCAAAACAGCAGCTCAAAGCGATCTCATCCCTTTATTATTTCTTAAACTTTATGCTGCAAAAAGCAAAGTCTTTCTGGATGTGGTTGTGCTTCAAGCTAGCTGCAATATTTAGGGGAAACAATCCCAAATTCCAGTCACAGCTGTGTATATAATTACTTTTCTGAACTGGAAGGAAAACTGGGAAGAAAATGAGTTGGTCTGAAAGAGTTTCTTTTTTTTCTTGTGTTTCCTTCCCAAATGTTTTAGTGCTTTGTTGTGTTTAGTGTTGCTGTGCTTTTCCTGTTGCAATAAAACCAAAATCCCTAAAAGACAAAATAGACAAGAAAAGAAAAGAAATAAAACTATATGTTGCAATGGATGGAAAACTCTAAGCTAAATGAAAGGCATTTGTTGCATTATTGTTTCCAATCTCAATGAGGATCCTTTAATTTGGTTAATTTTAAAATTAAAAAAAGATGGTAGTGCCCTCCACTGCCAGTGATTTCTCTGAAAACAAGAGGAGTCTGATCATTGTAAAATGATAATTAATATCAAAGCACTTCTTCATTGTTCAGCCAGCCAGGAATTGTGTCTGCAGGTAAAATGATGTTGGGTTAAATCTTAATTCTCTAGAAAGATTTCTGGGCACTGAACAGAAAACTGTCAGCAGCCACAGTGCTTTCAAGCACTTCTAGTGCCCAAATACTTCACCAGCAGAGGTGCTGCTGGAGAGCTGGCAAGGAGGAAAAAGCACTCTGAGAAAGGCCAAAGCTGCCTTTCTTGTTAGCCTAGAGAAGACCTAAAAGTGCAGGAAAAAAAATATTTAAAAGACATGAATTTTTGCTTATGATTAGTTAAGGTGGTGCTCTTCTCTCCCAGGGAATTCCATATCCCATTAATAATATCTCCCTGCTGCTGGAGATGGCCAGCAATGTTATTTCCCGTGGGGTGGGTGAGCACAGCCCAGCAGAGTGGGTTTGGGAGCAGGAGGAGTTCCTGTGGCTGGAACTGGGTGGCTGTGGGTGGAAATTGAGCATCTCCCCTCTGGTAGCTGCAGCCTCCTGCTGCCCTTGGATCTGCTGGAGGTGCCTTTGGTTGGATAAGGTGTGGCTTCCAGAATTTCTGTTTCCAGCCTCTTTGTTGAATGCACAAGAGAGACCCGTGCTCTCTTGTTTTTCATTTATGTTTTTATTATGTTTCCATGCAAGGTTTTGTCATAAAGTGGCGTTGCCAGGAGGCAAGCTGTACATGAAGAATTCTCTGCTTTAGTGGAATAGCAGAGTATGTGCAGGATTCCAGGATGTGAGAGGGTGCTGAGGTGTGTCTGAGTGAGGTTTGAGTGCCGTGGATGCTCTGGGGAGGGAGCTGTGCTGCTGGGTGAGCAGAGCCTCACACCGTGGTGCCAAGCTCTCCTGGGGTCTGGAAAAGCACTGGGATGCAAAGCCCAACCTGCCACTCTGTGTGTCAGAGCCCAATTTGTTTGATTTTCCACAAAGGGTATCACAGGCCTTCCAATGGAATTCTGCCTTCTCCATAAAAACCTCAATCTGTGCATAGGGACCACCCCAGAGCCCCTCTCCCTCCTGCCCTGCACACATCCCTGGCAGTGAGATTGGCAAATTTATCCACAGGAGATGGGCTCCCTTCCTTAGGGGAAACTTGGTGAATTGATGTGACACAAGTGAGCTGCCCTACAGAGCCGTGGGAGGCTCTGAGGGAAGGCAGCTCTGTTCTCCTCTGCTGGATTCTGCCTCAGCCTGACATGGATTCAACTCCAGTTTTTAGGTCACCCTGCTGTGGGTCATGTACTTTGGTCTTCAATATTTTGTTTGGGAATTGGCATCCACTTGGAAACCTCAAGGCAACACCAGCCGACAGCCAATTTCTTTACTGATAAAATTGAGGGTGTATTCAGACTGGGAGTCAGCTAGCTAGCCAATGTAATTTTATGCATTAAAATTCATTATATACATTATTTTTGAGTCTGTAAACACCAAGAGCTAACAATGGTCTGGTTTAAGCTTCTGGCCTGGGTCTATCTGCATTAAAACTCCTGATTGTAAAGATTTTTGTGATGTCCTTGCAGCTTAGGAGCTATCAGGAGCCAAGGCTTCCAGCACCAGGTTCCAAGAAAACCTGTTCTTTTTAGAGCTGATTTTTTGGAAGTATATTTGAGGGAATAGGGAAGGGAACAATGCAGTTCTCTTTGAATGAAGTGGGGAACTCTGTAGCACATAAAGAACCTGGCAGGGCTCCATGAAAATTACCATCAGAGATAAAAGGGATCTAAACCATTGCTATGCTGGGAGAGTACAGTGAAACCCTGATGTTGGGCTTTTGGCAGGTCTAGGCATAAGACAAACACTGATGCCTAGCCCAGGCAGACCTGGCATCTTCTCCTCTGGGGCTGCCCTGCCAGCTGCCTCAGCCATAAGTGGGATCCCACAAACATGTACAGTCAAGGATGAACAATGGGAAAGGTGAAATGTATTCCAGGGGTTCAGGAGGAAGAGTGGGATGTGGAAGCATTGCTTTGAGTGCCGGTTTGGCTTTTCTGCATAAGAGCTGCAGTGGAATGGGGGGAAATGGATGGTCTTGGACATACAGAAAACTGGAGATGCCGGATGTTGTCTGTCCATGCCATCAGACATAACCACATAAACTTGGCTCAAATCACTGACCCTGCCCATGAGACCTCAGCTCAGGCTGGCTGCCAGAGAATATGGAGGTCCCTGGCTGTGTCTGCCTCACCAGAGGGACAATGAGGGAAGGTGAAGGTGCTGATGGTGCCCAGTGGGCACCTGGGGCCGTGCAGAGCTTGTGGCGCATTGGCTGGGCCTCAGAGGACAGATGTGCACTGGTGGGTGACCACAGGTCCCTGAGTACTCACTGGTTATAAACTCAGAGGTGCTGTAAGGAGTAATTAATCTGAAATACCTCCAGGAAGGCTTTAAACATGAAAAGGATCACCTCAAATTTGTTGTAAAATGAGGTGACAAATCATTTGAGCAAATGTTGAGTACCTGTCATAAGACATCCTCTCATAAGAGTGAGAATCTTCTAATAATCATTAGCAGCTTATTTGCATGGAGTTTTCCTGCATTTGATGTGAAATCTTGTTTGGCTGGATGCAAGGAAGGCTAAGTATGTGCTGAAAGCCAGTAATTTGATTATCTACACTCTTTCTGTCTAGTTATATGATCCTCGCAAAGTCCTTTATTAAACCCCATTTAGAAAGAGTTGCTAAACCTTGGTGGAATGCCAACCATGCTAATACAATCTGGCCAGTGAAGAGTAGGTGCTTATTGAACAGAAAACTTTAATCTTGTTAAGACTGGATACAAGAGGAAACGGTAATAACTGGGTTGTGCTGAAACTGTCGCTCAGACAATGAAGGTGGCACCTAGGCTGTGGTGTGGACACACCTGTCCTTTTTCATACTGAAAAACTCTTCTTTCATGTAGGATAATCCTAATGGATATAGGATTCCAGGAGAGCTTTTCACAGGCCATAATTATCCTCCGTGCCAGCAGTTCCTGAATAGGCTTCTTGGTCACTTCATTTGTGTCCTCTGTAGCTACCATTTGTTTCTTCCAAGGGGAGGGATTCCTTTGAGGCAAGATTGGTTAAAAGTTTCTATCTTTCAAAAACAATTTTTAGAGCATGGATAGATGCTGTGGAAAGCTGTAGATAGCAATAAAATGGTATCTAAAATAAAATGTGCTCTTGGCATTTTGTCTGTACGTGTTAGGGTGCAGCTGGGGAGGCCATGTAATTTGAAGGCATCAGTAGAGGCTGGGCAGTGATCTGCCAGAGCACATTGAAAAGAGTCCCCTGTAGGGAACCTCAGCCCAAATGTAAGAGGTTTGGATGGGGACGTGTCTCCAGAGCTGGGCCACATTCCTTCCAGGGCCATAAACTGCTTGTGGAAACACTGGAGAGCCGCACTAAAATAGCCAAGCTGAGAAGGGCTGAAAGCTGAGGGTGCTTCCAGTGAAAGCTTTGATTAGGATGGGGAATCTGGGCCAAGTAACAGCACAACAATGCTGAGAGGAACTAGGAGATCTGCTCTGCTGTGAGTTTTGTTTAAAGACCGAGTCAGGGCTAACACTGCAGCCTGAAGAGGGAGGGAGTGCAGGAGGGGACTCTGAATGAATGTCCAGAGTGGCACCTGCATGCACCCAACTCACTGAGCTCACTGAGGCTGGGTATCTACACTCTGTTATTGCCCCAACACGACCCTGAGAGACGTTTGTGCCCAACATTTGAGCCATTTGTGCCCAATATTTGCATTATCAGAGGGGACAAACCCACTGAGAGCGAGGGGACTCACCTCCCCATGCAATGTTACACGTGGTCACAGGTGGGACAAGTGACCCCAGGTCATCCCTTGACTTCAGCCAGCCTCCAGCCTCATGTGGTCCTTTCTGCTTTGGTAAAGGCCATGATAAAGTGACAGCCCCCTCTGCTCTTTTTGGGGGGTGTGCATTGCTTCTGTGTCCATCATTGGAGTGACCATTGGAGTGGCTGAGGCTCTGCATTTTCTCTTCCAAGAATGAGTGGCTGACATTCATGGCAAGGTCATGTCTGAGCATAGACTGATTAAATCTCATAATTATTTTAAGCTGTAATAGAAATCAGGCTCTTATTTAGTGGTTAAAATGAGCTTTCTCCTTGGAATGAGGAAAGAATAAATACTCATCATTGTTTCTATGTACCATTAAGCAGAATATTTGATAGAAACCCAGTTGTGAAATTAGACTCTGTCAGTATCTTTTCTGGTCTCATTTTACAGTTATGTGCATTGACATCTGTTATTGCTAATTATTTCTTCAAACTTCAGCAATGATCCCTTGCACTTCCTGTAAGAAATGCTGAAAGCTTTTAACAAACAAATTAATTATGTATAGTCTTTGATGCAAATTAGCCCAATTAGTTGTAGCATTGATACCTTCTTCATGTAAAAAGAAAAAAAAGAGAAAGAATGATCGTATACATATTTATAAGTACCTTTTTGACAGATGATGGTAGGTCATGACGAGGAATTAGTTTAGATTCATGGAATGACTTTATAAAAAAATGACAAACCAAAGTAACAGTCTTGTGAAAATGTGTTGACTTCACAAAATATGTTGAATATTTAAAGATGGTTCATGCTGGGAGACTCGGTGTAAAGTGATTGTTATTCTTCAGTCTAAGTGACACCTTAAGTAAACAGAATAGTGTTGCACTGTGTGACACTAACTTGTAATGGATATTGTTGATCAAATGGGGGGTTTTTTTCAGCATTTCATCCTAAATGTATCTGAACTTCACCCATTTGGGGTGGAAATGGTCTACAACAAAGAGACTTGAAATTTGACTGACAAAATCTGTGACTTTGTTAGGAGAGGGAGGACGACCATGTCAGCCAAAAGGACACTTCATGGCCCCTCAAACACCAATCTGCCTGGCTTTTCCTTTCAGAAAATAGAAAATTCACCTTCCACCCATGGATAGGTCAGCCCTTCCCAGGAAGAATGACTTGTTCAATCCCCACACGTTCCTATGGGGTTCAATCACTCCCTTATAGTTTTCCCCTCTGAACACATGAAACTTATTGACTGAATTTGAAGATTTTTTTTTTTCCCTTCCCTTTCGATTGTTTCTTTTGTTTTCTTGCATGTTGAGGAATGTGAATGACAGATTTTCTGTGGTTGGCTTTTGAGGGTTGGCCATTGTCGAGAGCGGGTGTGGCAATAGTCACTGCTGGAATGTGTTGGGAACTTAATTCCCCTGCTGACTACTCTGCCCAGGTATTTCATTAATTCCTACCAGGGCAGCCTGTGGAGAGTTACAAAACTGGGACTGCAACCTTTATGAAATGCCAGTTCCAGGAAATAACTGGTTTGCTTTCAGTCTGCAGCTTCCAAAAATTACAGCACCAACCACGTGCTAAAGAGGGGCACTTTTTGCATATTTCATTTCTGAGATTACATTTTCCTGCCATAGAGCTCTGTGAAATCAGCCATAACTTGTGCTTCAATATGTCAAAGAAAGAAAAAAAAGTCATGCTTTGTTTGAATGGTTTTCCTCTAATGGGACAGAGTCAAAAAACTGTGTTTGCATGTTTTGTAACTCCAAGGCAAAACTCTAAGAGTGTTTCAGCAGAAGGATGGGAGAGAAATTGTACTTCACACTTTTGGTTTTCAAAACTTCAGTGTTTGAGGTTTCCTCACAACTGTAAATCAAGTTGCAGCTTTTGTGATTTTTGTGGAAAAATAGGAATATCATTTGAAAAACTACTTTTTATATTGAGATATTTCAGTGAGAGAAATGTTTGACAGAAATGCCTGGTCGAGGACAGTGTGAACTTAACCACAGAGAGATGCTACAGAAACTGGCTGTGGTAATTTGGGGAAAGAGCATTTACTTCATGGTGTTCCTTATAAAGATGGGACGTTGCAAATTTTCCACTCTCTAGAAGTAACAAAGCAAAAGCTCATTGGGATGAATATTGATATTTGCTTTTTCAGCCCACTGAGATATTGTGAAATTCTGTTTTCAGTTTTGTAATCAGCAAAACTTCACTCTAATAAGCAGAAATGAAAAGTCAAGTCTAGTGTCAGGTACTCCAAAAAGACCAGTTTGGGAAGGGAGAGTTACAGGTTTGAGCCCTTCTGCTTTTTATTAGGTTACAAGTGCAATAAAATAAAATGAACCAAAATGAGTGCAGTCACCTTACCATGCAGGTGTGCAGGCAGAGAATGTGATGACACACACTTGGGCACCCACTGGGTTTGTGTGAGGAATCTGTGGATATAATGAGGGGTTTTTTTTAAACCAACAGTTGCTAGCTTTAAAATTCCCAGTGTTTCTACAGTGGGACCATTCAGGAATCTTCCTTCTGCAGCAGATTTTGCCAGACCAGGGGGTGTGTGACACACCTGGGAAAGCTGCAGCCTTTGCCTGAGGTTTGTCCTGCTCCAGACTCCATTCTGTCCCTTACTCAGAGCCTCTGTGAGTCAGTGACTGGGCATCCAGGACCTTGCAGGTCAGGGCAGCCCTCGAGTACCCAGATTCCCATCTGGAGGTGGCAGTTTTGCCAGAAAATTTGCAGGGGCATCACACCTTCTTCTGGGCAAATTTCTTAGGATTGAGGCATTACTGGGATTTGTAGTTCAGGACAGACAGTCCTGTACTGATCACTGCAAATACAGACACTGAGGGGCTGGAGGAGGGAGCTGAGCCTTGAATTTTGGTTGTGTTCGTCCTGGGTCCAGATCCCAACAGAGAGCCCAAAGGCCCCAAGTCCTCAGCCTGTGCCCTAACTGCAAACCCAGTTTCTTTTCTCCCAGTTGCATTGTTTTCTCTTGGATTTCTGCCTCATGTTTTCCTAATTATTCCACTGCAATACTCAACCCAATAGTTGCATGAGGAAGCCGATCATAACGATTTAAACACTTCTACAAAAGACAGATTAGCAGATTTGTGACTGCTCTGGAAAATGTGCAGCAGTGCTTGAAAATTAATCCTGCTCTTAATGCAGGGAAAAAACAAGCAGGCCTGTTATTAGTGTTTCCTATTTAAAATACACTTCAATTTCTGATTTTAAAATTGCAAATGCTGTAAGAATATGGTGAAGTATGTGTTCTGAAGAAACCTCTTGAGGTTTCCTTTAGCTAATTATTTACAGTATGAAGATCTGGCATAACAGGTACAGGCATCCTGACGATTATGTATGAATATAATCATGGCCTGTCAGATGTTTTTAATTAAGCTTTCCCCAGTCTGAGTGCTCTGAATGGTGATGAGCATTAACATCCTTCAGCAGAGCAGTGCACAACTTCCTTGCAGACTGTGACCATGTGCTGTGCTCAGTGTTAAGCTTTGAAGTGTGGATTTAGTTTGAAGTTGGGTGAAGTCAGGTCCTGTATTTGTGCCTTGGTGATTCCTGCTCCCAACTTTAAGTCAGTTCCATCTGACTGTAGACTAAACTAGGTGTAAGGAGCTTTTCTGCAGCCAACATCTCATGATCTCATGGAGGGATCTAAAAAAGACAGCCTGGATACATTCCCAAGTATACTCCAACATCAGGTTCTGCAAGGTGAACTCCAGAGCCAGCTCCTATCCCTTCCTTGTTCTCAGGAGTGCTGCTCAAGTGACTGACTTGCTGCCTGGTGGAGGGTTGGAAATAATCTGGAAAACTGAGTGATAGGCTTGATGAAGGCACTAGGTACAGGAAAGTGAATTTTCCCTTCTATCCAGCAGTGGTGAGGCCACATCTGGTGAGCAGTGTCAAATCCAGGGATCCTCAGTGCAAGGAAGGCTTTGGCAAACCAAAGGAAGACCTGCTGCTTTGGGCAGGAGATTGAACCAGATGAAATCCAGAGATTCCTTCCAGATTCAGTTGTTCTATAGTCCTGTAATACCTCATGAG
Organism: Dicaeum eximium; assembly: GCA_013396995.1. Taxonomy (NCBI): domain Eukaryota; kingdom Metazoa; phylum Chordata; class Aves; order Passeriformes; family Dicaeidae; genus Dicaeum; species Dicaeum eximium. The sequence goes on along the minus strand of VWZP01009913.1, from coordinate 989,621 downwards.
GGGTGAGGGTATTACTTTTCCTAAATAATTCTGTTACTCTAGTGTGCTTAGAGCTGAGAGCACTCAAACTCTGTTGGAGTTTTTCTGTCTCTTCAAAGCAATTTTTTGGTGTCTCATATCAACATATTGTGGGGAAATATGTTGTTCTTTATATGGTGATTGGGGATGGCATCTATACACCTGAACATAGGTACAGAGGGGTTTTCTGCATGCCCAGGAAGAAAGATTACTACTTTATAACATTCCTGCTTTTAATATATAATCAGTTGGCTATTGCTTGCTGTATTAGCAAGAATTCTGTCCTACAAAAGGACTGTGGGAAGTGACTCCTTGATCTAACTAAAAATTCTGTATGTTCAAAACCAAAAGTATGGTTTCATACCTAGGAAAACTGTCCTAGGATGTGAAATATGTTAGAGTGGCGTCTCTAGCTAAAGGATTTGATGGAAGGCCATTTATTTTATTCCCCCCCATAATTCACCTCAACAATAGAATGCAGGTAGCTGATCACAGCCTTTCCAGCTGGAGGGCAAACCCTCAGCAGAAGTGCATCACAATAACTAAACCAAGCAGTTTGTTTTCTCCAGCTGACTTTCAAAGGCCACTTACTCCAAGGACCTGCTTCCCCTGCTCCCTTAGGGGCCACCAGCCACGACCACAGTGCCTGGGTGAAGGCATTTATTAAGGAAGTTGTTCTGAGAGGAGAGGGCTCAGCAGACCTGCAATGTGGAGTTTTTAATATCTTTGAATCTTCTATAATCTGGGATCTAAACAGCTCCAGATCCACAGAGCTGTACAAATCAACAGAGTGTGCTGGTGCCCCTGGAGCTCTCCTGTGCATCCAATCCAGTGTGTCCTCTTTGTTTTCATTTTGCTTTTTCTTTTTCCTCCCTGCTCTTTTTTTCTTTTTTTTTTTTTTCCAGAAGACTTGGGGAGGGGGTTGTGTGTCCTGCTTTTTAAAGAGGGAAACTTCTGGCCATCTGCATGTAAAACAGGTTGTTGCTTGCATGAATATCTATGCGTGGTCATTTAGGAATGCTCATGCATTTCCCTGTTTTGTGTACAAAACTGAATTGCATGCAATTTAGGCTAGGGAGTGCAATCCTGAAGTATTACTGCACAAAGTATAGCAGCTCAGCTTTTGTCAAAAAATGAGCTATGTAAATAAAGGTAATACTGGCAGAGATGATGAAATTAAGATTAGCAAATAATGAGTAAAATTATTTACTTGACTACAAAGAGAAGCTGGATGAGAAGCTTATCTGGGAAACAAATGTAAATCCTCAGATTCCATTAGAGATACATCAGGGATTGGTGACAGCTCCCAATCCCATCCATTAAATATCCATATTAGCCCTGAAAGGGCTGCATTACAAAGATTCTGTGCAGGGCTGGTTACACTGAGTCCTCATTGGTACAATAAAAAAATCTTCTATTACTTAACCACTTCCTGCAATCATCATCTGCGATAGTAACTGTTTGAAATTAGCTGAACAGGATCCTCTTTTTTGTTAATTTGCTTATGATTATAACTGAGGGAAAGCCATTCTTTTTGAAAACTAGTTAGTTTTCAACTTCAAGCCAAAACCTTCCCATTATCCAAATGAAAGAGCAGAGATAAAATATTTTCTATTTTATTCAATATCAGCTTCTTAAGTATTTAAATTTTTTTTAACAAATGCTTAAAAACATAAATCATGCAAACTTGTGATTATGTGCTCGCATAGTGATTTGTAATGTCAAATTTTTGGAAAATTATTATTTGCATTCTTGATAAAGTAAATGCTGTCTGTTATTATACCTGTTTCTGATATATGGAAATCACAGCGCTTAAACAAACTGCATTATGAAAAACATGTATTTTGAGAACCTGTTCTCTAAAGATATTTAATTTCCATTTAGAACACTAGCTTTAAAATTAATGACTCTGCTTCAAAATGCAAATTCCCCTTCTCTGTTTCAAGCAGACAAACTGAAGTTCACTGACTCCTGAAATATCGCTGCTTTGTCCCTAGAAAGCGCTGTCTTTTTAAATCTCAGCTCTAATTCCTCTTTGATTTTGCATCAACACCTTAATGGGGAAAAAATTCGCCACAAATCAGCATCTGATTAGCCCAAATCATCCCCTCTTAATCCCCCTCTGAAAAAAAAATACCATTTGCAAAGTACTGTTGTGCGCCTATGTATCATCTTTGTAAATTTAAAAACCCAGGTGTATTGATGAAAATGCATAGAACATTTTAATTAAAACTCATAAAATTGTTGGACATCTGCTCCAAATTGTTCAACATTTTAGTGGTTAACAGATTTTGTGCACCTAGATAATGAATTACTCGTTATTATTGGCATAAATAGTAGCTGTGGGGCTTTTTATAGCAAGATCAGAAGCCTCTTTGTGCGAGCTCTGGCTTACTTTATAGTCTTTTGGCAGATGCCTATTAGAACCAATAAGTTTAGCTAAAAAAAGGGAGGCAGAGTTAAACACAGGAAACAAGAGTTGAATGTCCGCCAATAAAAATGATCACAAATCAGGGCTGCTGATGTCATAACCCTTGAGGTCAGAGGTTGGGCGCGGAATAAATGGCTCTGAAAGGGGCAGCCTGTCTGGAGGGCTGAGCTGTTGTTGGCAGGCAGGCACGGCCATGAGTAAATGGGAGGCACAATGCTGCCACTGGGCCTCATTAGCGGCCGGGCCCGGTGAAGAGAAGTGTTTGATGAGTCCTGCACGTCCCACTGTGGCACTGTGTGATGTAAATGGAATAATTACTATGATCTAATGGGCGTCTCTTTTGCATGCGGGCCCCCGGTGAATGAAGCCCCTCTTTTGTGGCATTCAGCCCGGGTTGTGTAAACTGTGGGGTGCCGCTGGGGATGGAGCGGCGGCAGGTCCCGCCGACCCGCTCGCATTCACCCTCAATAGAAAGGGAAGGCCAAGTAATTTACTCCGCTGCCTTTCACCATGAGAGTGGCAGATTGAAGGTCACACTCGATTTGGCAGGACTTGAGTCGCTCTCTGTGCTGAGACAGATGCAACATCTCTACGCTCTCGGGACTTTCGGGGACGGGCCGTTTAATTGCGTGCGTGCGCGCCCGGCCGGACAATGCGCGCGGGGTATCCCGCTTTTTGGGGAGCAAACGCCGTGGGATTGAGCTGCCTGCTCCCTTTTTCATCAGTCTCACGTGTCTGGGCGCACCCCAGTCCATGTAGGGTGGTGTTGGCTCCCGAGGTCTGGCCGGGCTGGGTGGAACCCCGATTCAGCTGGTAACAAACAGCCCATTGTCGTCTTTATATAGATCATTAAAAGTCTGAATTAAAGTAATCGTGTCTTGCGTGGACGTACTGCTTTTTTGGGCTGAAAAGATGTGACATTGTCTAAAATCTGTTAGGAATGCCTGGTAATGATATTATATCGATTGTGTGATGCTCCACGTTCTGTCTGAATCCAGGCTGCCGCAGTCCTGACATAAAAAGATTTCATTGTGGCTGATTTCAGATGTCTATATTAACAATCAGCATAATTTCCTTATTAATTACATGCTTTGTGCATCCATATGGCTTAAATTAAATTTCTCAGACTTTTTGTTTTTTAAGTGGGATAGTATTTTTCACAAACTCACTCACTCCAGAAATGTTTTGTGCATTTTTTCCCCAGCAATTCCCTGTGGGCATGCTTTTTAGGGAACTTTAGACCAACTTTTATTTTTTGATGTTTGCTTTTATTATATGCTCTGTGTATGGCTAATGAAAGCCAAACCATGGACACAAGAAGTCAATGGAAAAACTCTCAATGACTTCGGTAGGACCAGGATTAAAGTGTGTGGTCTACACAAAATTCAGTGGAATCCAGTCTCTTGGAAAATATTTTTCCATGGGATATTTTATAAGGTCATTTTAATTATGACCTGTACAGTATTTCTGCTGTTTGCGGTCACACGGAATCCTCGCTCATCATTTGTGAAGACAACACAATCTTTCCTTTAGGCAACATTTTTTATTTTTAAAGAAGGAATAGATTGTGGATACTTGGGAAGGTCAAATCTAGGTCAGCATCAGTGCTCTAAGCAGTACTCTAAACACATGTTTACATCATTTGGAACCCATTATTCATGGTTTTATATTACTTATTGTGAAATAATGCACCAACAGTTTTGCTTTGTTTTGTATTTAACTGGTAATATTTGAGTGTTAAACTTCACATCAGCGGAGTGTGGGAGAAACAAACATGTACAATTACCAGACAAAATAGATTGGAAGTTGATGATCTTCTGTTGCCTGTGGAATCACGGAAGCAGTGATGTGGTTTTCTTGGCTACTTCAAAGGAATCCACAAAAAAAGCACCTACTAAAAGCAAAAGCTATTGTCAGGAACTGTAAATTGTCTGTACCTGGGTCTGTGTGCTTAGGTCTTTCTAACAGTTTAGAAAATTATATGAGGTCCACAAATTTAAGAAGTCTGGAAACCCCTGATGTAGTGCCTGTCAACGTGTTATGGATTATTTGCCATCATTTTATGGTTCCTTTCCTTTGCTTCTTTGGCTAAATCTGAATTAACCTGGCAGCAGCCATCCAAACCTGCCCAGGGCTTGGTCAGTGCCCTGAAAGACAATGACTGTGCTTTTCTCAGCAGTGCCAAGTGTCTGACACAGGTTTCACAAGCACATTTCCAGCTGCAAGCAGAGCCAGCAGCGCTGAGCTTTCCAGCCAGGGAGGCGGCAGGAGGCTCAGCACTTCTGGCTGAAGCACATCCTCAGGAGCCACCAAATCCATGGATTTCCCTCCTGCCTCACACCAGGCTTTGGTGTGAGAGTCAAGAGGGGTTTTGTCCTTGGGGCACGGAGCCCTGGGCAGGTCAGAGAGGATTTTCTGACACTCAGCAGGTGCAAGGGGAGCAGAGGATGCCCAGTGCATGGCAGAGCTCACAGGCCCTTCCTCTGCAGGTTTGGGGTGTGCCTGGCCACAGCCTCCCTCTCTCAGTGTCACCGGGGCTGTCCCAGGCTGTGTCACCCAGGCTGTCCCAGGCTGTATCACCCGGGCTGTCCTCAGGCTGTGTCACCCAGGCTGTCCCCAGGCTGTCCCCAGGCTGTATCACCCAGGCTGTCCTCAGTGTCACCCAGGCTGTCCCCAGGCTGTCTCCAGGCTGTATTACCCGGGCTGTCCCCAGACTGTGTCACCCAGGCTGTGTCACCCGGGCTGTCCCCAGGCTGTATCACCCGGGCTGTCCCCAGGCTGTGTCACCCAGGCTGTCCCCAGGCTGTATCACCCAGGCTATCCTCAGGCTGTATCACCCGGGCTGTCCCCAGGCTGTGTCACCCAGGCTGTCCCCAGGCTGTCTCCAGGCTGTATTACCCGGGCTGTCCCCAGACTGTGTCACCCAGGCTGTGTCACCCAGGCTGTCCCCAGGCTGGCTTTGCTCTCTGTTGGCTCCACAGGCCGTGCATCCATAAAATAGGGGAGCATCACACCCACCCCATCTAAATTCAGCCCCTGCTTCTGGTGCCTCCCGTTTGTTGCTGTCCCCTTGCAGCCAGCAGGACACAAGGAATGTCACACCTTGGTCCGAGGCACCCGTGTGTGGCCAGAGCTGGCATCTCCCGGTTTCCCTGAGTGCAGCGAGCAGGACTTGTGCCAGGGAGTTCAAAGAGCCCTAGAAATGAAAGTCTCAACCAGATTTCCCAAGTTGCTCAACACTCAGCAGTTCCCTTGCTGAGTCTGCACCTGAATAAGTGGCTTGATTTTTTTCAAGGTTATTTGCCGGGCTGTAACTCTCACTGCTCCTCATGATAAATAAAATTTCAGAGGGAGTTGCTGTCTATGAAGTACCTGGGAAACCTTCCCTGTTATACATACTGTTATTAGAAATTATTATTCTTTTATTAGTTAAAGCTGTTATTTGTTCCTATAAATATTCTGTGGTAAATTAATCCCACTTCAGGAGATGAAGCAGGTTTGGCTCTGTCATTTAATATACCTGAAGGTAAACATTGCTGATAGAAATCTGTCAGAGGCAGGAAAACACAAAAGCCAGTTCAGAGTTTCAATTGTCTTTCGGTCAGTATCGATCCTCCTGAATCTGATTTTCTACTGTTTCTCGCTTTTTTGGGAGCACGGCAGCACCAGCAGAAAAAACAATTACAAATCCCATCATCCCCCACCGATCCCCTGGAAAAAAAAAAAAAGGTTAAATTTAAATAATCATTTCGAGCGCTGTTCCTGTTGTAGGTGGGGTTTGGAATGCAGAGCACAACAGACCCTCGCATTTTTCACTGATTATCTTTAATTACTTGTGAGGGCTGAGCAGCTCGCGTTACCCCCGGGCACCGCAGACTGACAAGGAATCTTCTTTCAAGCCTTTTATAGAGCATCGCATTATCAAGTAACTAACAGAGCAAAACTGACACGAAAAGAAAGTTCATTATTACTTTCATTATCGTCAAAAGAGTTTTATTTACTTCTGAAGCCCTACTTTTAAACACACTTTCCACTCGGAAAGTGTTGCCACTGTGGGGCTGCTCCCCTGCCCTGGAGGAGGCTCGGGAGCCGCGGAGCCCAGAACTCCTCCGGGAAAAGCTCGTCGTGCTTTTTCAAAGTACCCCCATCTCTAATTTGAAGTATTGAAGGTATTCCTTTCGCCAGACTTTAGGTGGGATAAGGAAAATGGAAAATTTTCTGTACTAGGAGGGGTTTTTTCACACTTTTTTTTTTTTTTTTTTTTTTTTTTTTTTTTTTTTTTTTTTTTTTTTTTTTTTTTTTTTTTTTTTTTCTCTCGTTCTTTCTGCGTTTTCAGATGATGCGGGCTCTGCGCTGGGAGCTGGAGCTTGGAGCTCCGAGCCGAGCTCTGCTGCTGCTGTGACTGTCACAGCTCCCTCAGAGGAAGGCAGCAGGACATGGGGAGCCCGGAGCTGACAGATCTGTGCCAAAGTGTCAACATCGGGCACCTAAAATCCCAGGGTCTCTGATGGGAACCTTATTTGCCGGGGTTAACAAAGCATGGGACAAATGTACCACGGATGGTGGGAAAGGGGAGGTTTGATCTGTACAAAAGCATTCCCAGTGCCTGAATTGGGAACCTCCAGCTGTGGTTTAATGGCACAAAATCCCAACAGAGCACATGGGGGCAGTGAGGAACTGAGAGGACATTAAGGGTTATCAAAAAGTTGGAGTCCGAGGAAGATGAGCCAAGGGCATGTCTCTCTTTCTCTGAGCCTAAGGGAGCACCTACACCCTGAAATTCAGCTGGGCTTACTAACCAGAGCTCACAATGTGAGAGATGAGTGCTGGGACTGCTGCTTCCCCCAAAATACTGCTCCATCCATCCATCCATCCATCCATCCATCCATCCATCCATCCATCCATCCATCCATCCATCCATCCATCCATCCCCTGATTAACCCCTCCCAGACTGCCTGCATGCGCCACTACACGGAAAATTCCAAACCCAGCGCCTTCTCTTGGATGTTGGGATTTGAATCAATGCTTTCTGCTTCCTTATTGCAGAATAAAAACTGCTCAGTGCTCCCAGAGGGCAGCGGGAGCTGTGTGAAGTCCCAGGTGTAGAACAGCGGCAGCCATCGGAACAATTTTTTTCCTGAGATTAAAGTTGCAAAACACATCTGCAGCTCAGAGCGTGCAATTCCTGCAATTCCATGTGTCCAGGAAAACCTTGAGAGGTATCCAGTAACTGGCACTGGGATACCAGCACAGATTGTAACTTTAACCCCTCCACATTTTACAGATGTAATTTAAATTGCTAACGAAAATCTAGTGGCCAGAAATTAAGACAGTGCTGCTGTATGGGTAATTACTTATTAATCTAAGCATGTACTTATCCTTCTTTAGCAGTGCCAGATTCCATATGTAATTTATTTGACCTATTTGCTTTTAAAACTGAACTTATTTAATTTTTTTTTACTGCATCTGTGGGAATGTTAATCGAGCCTTAATAGGCAGATGGAAGTATTTGCAAACCATTTTATTTGTCTGATTTTCAGTACTGTGGTTTGTCAAGCAGCTGATGAGTAAATTGAAAAGCCATTCTGTGTATACAGATAATTTTAATCACAGTATGTACTGAACACTTTGGGCAGTGATGTTTTAAAATAATTTGTTGTCTGATCATGGGGTTTGCAGATAGGAATGATGTAAACGTACCCAGATATAGGTAAAATGTCACCAAGCCACGTGCCCATGTTGTGCTGTCAGCAGCAGTTTCAACCTCAGCATTCTTTTCAATGGCTCATTCCTCCTCTATATCTCATAATTTCATTATTATTGGGGTTTTTTCCTTTCTGCAAAGGCAACCCAAGTAACAAGCAATCAGATGGACCTGTGGATTTCATAGATAATATTCTGGAAACATTTTTCAAAAATAGAGCTGTGAAACAGCTTATTAAAACTCCCTGTCTCACAGTACTTCTGCCTATTTCTTACTGAAGGATGGTTTTATTTATGTATTTTCTAATCATGGGAAAGACCAAGAATAAGATTGGGGCAATCTTGTGAAAATGCCAGAAAAATGGGATTCCTCTCCATATTTAGCAGTGAATGCTTTGGAACAAGCATTCTCTTTCCTAAGGATGTAAAGGCAGTGCAAGCATTTCCACCTGACAGCTTGTGAGTTTTCAGGGGCCAGAATTGTGCCAAAATTGGGCACTGGCAGCAATTCCTTCACAAAATCAACTCTTCCTCCTCTTGGAGCTGCCCAGAAATTCCATCAGTCCAAAATTCCCAGACACTTCCCCACAGCTCTTGTATCTGAGAGCAATTTGGTCCATGAAGCTGCTCTTGGGTTCTGCTGAATTGTTTTAGGGGTTACGTTTGGTTTTTGTTTTGGGGAGTTATTTTGTGATCATGGAAAGCCAGAATGGTGCCTCTGACCCAGAGGAGAGGTGTAAGAAGGATTAGACAAGCTGTGCCACAGAGCTACTGCTGGGGGAAGGCAGGGTGTATTATCCAAGTTGAGTTGCATCTTATATTAGGATGGAGTCTTGCAATGCCAGTATAAATAAAGTGAGTAGGGCTGCCAAAGAAAACAGGCTTCTCCTTTATTAGTCAACCTTTTCAATTCTAATTAATTTTTTTTAATATAAAAAAAAATAAAATAGCTAATGGCCTGTAGCTACGGGATGGGAAGATAGGGCTGAGATAATGGGAACATCATTATACAAAGTAAAATGCTGTGTAAAAAGGGGAGATAGTAAAGGTGAAGCATGTTTGGCACAGGAACTTTACAGTATCCATTAGCTGCGAGCTACTCAGATGGGTCTTGACTGGTTCTCCCAGAAACTTTGGCAACTTTCTTCTTCTCTGTTTTGAGAGAAACAAGTGCCTGTGCTGGGAGAACTGGGCTGGGCTGTGAGCACGGGGCTGTCACAGCCACACTCCAAAGGAGGGCTGGAAAATCAGGGCTTAGTGGCCTCAGTGTCACCTCAGGCTTTGAAACACTTGCACAGGGACCTCACTAGAGGTCAGGAAAATTTGTGTCTGCCTGGAACCACAAAGCTCTGGGCTGTGCTGCTGACCCACAGCCATCCCTGATGCAGGAGCGGGTTTGCAGCTGGGCAGTTTGGGAATATCCACGCCAGCCATAAACAAGTTAAACTGGATGTTTGAAGCCTTCCTCACACGGCATCAGGGCGCTCCTAGTGGGTTCATTTGCCTTTTGGGAAAACAGAGAATTTGGCCACATGCAGCTCTGAGCCACAAGACTGCGTTGCTTCCACTTATCCCGGCCCGTCCCTGGCGCACTTAAAAGCTGCCCAGCTTAATAACTGTTAATTACCACTGGGCACCAAAGGAAGCTTGGACTGCTCTTTTGTCATGATATTACTTCTCCATCTTCTGCCAGTACAGCATCTTCTGAGTAGGAGAAAAGAGAACATGTGTATTTTAAATCCCTTTGCTTTCTGAGCAGCGAAAAATGAAAAATGTCTTAATCCTTACTGGACACAGAACAAATCTAGAGGTGTTTGTGTCCTCACTGCTACAAAATGGTTTTTCCTTCTCAAGCACAGTCTCCCCACTACCCTTCTGCTTGACCTGATGTTTATTTTCAAAGCATTTTTGCCTCTAGCTGTCCCTTGCCTGCCCTGCCCCTGTGTCCCCAGCAGCCAGGTAGCCACTGCCAGCAGTGACAGCAACACTCTCCAGCCTTCCTGCTCAAGTTCCTGAGCAGCCTTAAATTGTTTTCTGTGTCAGAGCTGCAGACATGATAGTGGCTCTGAATAGCCTAAAGAAATTCCCCCTCTAGGAAGGCTATTTCCAGATTAGGTGAGGATCAGACCCAACTGAATATTCAGATTTCTTGATAGTTCTATCGGATTTTATTTTTATTATTTCACAGGGGATCCTGCTCATATTGGAGACACCTAGACATCTCTCTAATGATTTGGCACAGTGATTTTTCATTTAAAGAATGAAAAAATAATGCATTGTACAATGCAGTTTATTTTCTGAAAGAAAACAGCTAATCACATGTGAGACCACTCCAGAGTGTGCAATTAAAAAAAAAAAAAGAAAAAGGAACCTAAGTAACTGTTACATTCTCAACAGTATAGTCTTGTGAATAACTAGAAGGACCTATTCATCTGCCTCCAAATATATCTCCACTCAAATGATTCTTCTGTTTGGGGGAATCCCTATTAATAGAGACCAAGGAAAATAACGTCCTCTTTGTCTCTTTCTAAGACATGTCCTTATTGTGTTTTGGACAATTGGGTCATTTATGATGATGAGGTAACTTGTTCTGAATCCTGAAAATGTAATTTCAGATGAACTGTGAGTAGTTTTACTAGTTGTTGAAATGTCTTTGCAACCTAATTTACAATTTACAACAGGCAGCATTCTAACTTTGCTGTAAACAGCAGCTCGAGAATCTCTCCTCTTCCTTGAATGGAAAGGGGATAAAAAGGTTTAAAATAATATGTCATGGTTGTGAATTCTGCTCTTTTTCATGCATCAGGTCCATACATTCATCCTGGGAGAGCAGGGCCAGGTGACACAGGGCGAGTCCCTGAGCTGGGCAAGGTGCCAGGAGTGCAGGGGCTGCTGAGCTGTGCAGAGCAGCAGGTGATGGACAAGCTTCACCCCAGCCAAAATCTGCTCCTAGGATGGCAAACAACAGCCCAAAACTGATCCTTTAGCTCTTCCAAACCTCACAGCAGCAGCTCCCCATCCTTGACAAGCTGCTGATTCCTACCTGAGAGCAAAGCTTGGCTCTGTCTTTCTCTTATTGTGGAGAAGTCACAGATTGGTATTTACAGCAGAAACCATTACTGAGGGCTCATAAACCTCTCAGGTCTGCAGATTGTAACCAGGTAATTAAAGTTAAGCACCTGCTTAAGTGTTGTGGTGATGTGGGGCTTGCTCTGCCCCTGGAGTTGTGGGGCAGGAGCTGTGGGATGATGCCCCAGTGGTCCTGTCCTCACCACAGGCAGCTCCTGTGAGAGGACTCTTGGCAGAGCAGTTTCTATAAAACTCTACACAGCTACTTGCAGCACATTTGTATCACACGACATGAAAATAAACAAATAAACCCAGCCCCAGACTGAGGGTCTGACCCCTTTCACTCACTGAGTTTTACCTGAAAGAAGCAAAGTGGAGCTGTAGCTTCTCATTCAGTTCACACAGAGAGCCAAAGATTTGTATTGGAATGTCAGAGCAGACTTTATTAATTTATTCATTTCAGCCAATGTCCAGGTGTCCCAGCATTGCCTTGTTATGATATACCTTTATTATTGAATTGTACTTGATGTTTGTACAACTGGGCTAGAAAAACTAACAAAACAAGAAGAGGAGGATGCAAGAGCTTGACTCAGCATGGATATTGATGTGGTTTAAGACTCTGTTTAAACTCAGCTCATGTAAACCATTGTGCTGATATAAGTAAGTATGTTGTAGCCTGCTGCTGCCAACCATTTTCACTGCAATTTACAGCTGTGCTGTAAATTAACCAGTGCAGCTAAACTCCTATAAACTTGGTTAAGTTTATTTCAAGGGTATTTTCACATAAAGCTGTATTGCTTTAATTATCTATTTTAAAACCACATAATTTTGTTAATCCAGTGTAACTTTTTATATGTAAAGTAGCCTTCAGAAAATTGACAGGGCGCCAAAATCTGCTCTGTCAGAGATTTTGCTTTGCTGGAAGTTTGGAAGAACCTTCTTTACAGTTACATTTATGAGCAGAATTTGGCCTCTTTCTTCTCTTAGAATTTGGAGTAAATAACTCCTTAACTCGTTGATTTACTAGGATTGCAGTGTCATGTGAAGAATAAGAACTAAGTTATTATCTAGTCAGTAAAACCAGATCTCATCCTCCAAAGAAAAATGCTTTTCCTTATCAGTCTGCTCTATAAAACCTCAACCAAACAACCAAATGAACTATTTTAAGATTAAAATCTTTGGGCAGGGAGGGTTTCATCCAAGCATAACAAAAGTTTTAGTCTACAAAGCTTTCATTTTACACTTGAGCTCTGTGAATGAAGTTCTGTCCCTGGCGCTTTATTTACCCTGTAATTTATTCCCCCTTCCTTACCCAAACAACCATGGACAGGAAAACACCTCCAAGAGCAGCTCCTCTGAGTGAAAACACCAGTTTGGAAGATGGAGTTTTGCTGAGAGAGTGCTGGCTGGAGAAAACACGGCTGGTATTTGTAACAGGGGAAATGTAGGTGGGCTGTTTCTTTAGCTGAGGTAAATTTGGGTATTTCCACTGATACCAGTGGAGTGACAGTGACTCTGCCCTTCTTTGAGGCCTGGCCCATTTGTGTCTCTTATCAGTTTTAGCTTAACAGTGCTGGATGGCTGTCTTCATTCTGCTACACTATTTACAAAATGATGGTAATTAACTAGATGATGACTTAATAAATGCGTTAGATAAATTCCTCTTGGCTGGGAAGCAAAGATGGTTGGCAGCTTCTGCTTGCTTAAATTAAAACAAGTTGCTTCGACATTACATTTCCAAACAGGCAAAAACTTGCACTGCCATTCGGAGTGGTAAAATGAAACCATGACAATATTGCTGCTCGAGTGGGTGGTGCTGGAAATTGTTTTCCCTTAAAACCTCTCATTTATTTGGGCACAAAATGCAGCAAGCCTGTTGCTTTCTGTTCAACATGTGTGAAGGGCTAACAGGGCTACCCAAACATGAGTACTTCCTAAACCTCAGAGTATTTGCTGTCTCCATGTGTGTACAGATATGGATTTGGATTGATTGAGTGAACATTTCCTCTCCAGTTCTCCCTTTTGTTAACTGCTCTCTCTGCAGCCTTTGCACACATGCCAAGTGCTCAGCTTGGAGAGGAGCAATAATGTGGTTAAAAAAAGCAATGCAATTATTTTAAGCATTTTCTCGCTAAAGTTTTTTTCCAGCTGCAGTTAATTTCTGTCTGATTAGTCTGACCTTCCACCCTCCAAGGAAGTAGTTTAGCAGAAGGGATAAATGTAGTCACAGTATATATGTGCATGTGAGCGTGTGCTGATGTATTCAATCATTGGCTTCATTGGGTTATGTTCAGCACAGACAAGTTCTGGTTACAAATATTTCTGCACACCTTTAGATGTCATCAAATTTATCACTGGTGTTTGAAATTATGCATTTTTCTTATTTGATTAATGTGAAATCACAACAAAGGTTCTAGTTTGGCGTTTTTTCCTAAGCCCTACTATAGCAAATTAAAAGATTGAAATAGTCATTTCCTTTATTTCATTCCTGTACTTTAAATACATCTATTTACTGGTCAGCCATTACAGAACTCTAAGTCTTTGCATGTGGTTATGAAATAAATATAAGTTTTCTGGAACAAAATACAGACCTGCAGTGCTAACACCACGGGAGAGTGGCAGCTGTGAAGGAAGAGAGCTTTTAAATCTCTTACCTGAGATTTCATTTTCTGTCCTGGGCATCTGCCCATATTTTTGCCCATCTTAGATCTTGTGGAGAACAAGTGCTCATTGATTTGTGTGTTATATGAAAAAGATTCTTAACTGTGTTGTTCCTTTGTGCTACTGATTGAGCCTACGATGATTTGAAGACAGTTGCAAGCGTTTGTACAAAAGGTTTGATTCACCTACATCTGAGAGTTGGGAGCATTTGTCCTGCTCCAGAGAGGCTTCCCAGCTGAGTTGTTCAAATCCAAATCCAGGGCTGGATTTCTGTAGTTCAGTAAATCATAAGAATATCTCAGGTTTAATTTGGAGCTGTTTTTCAAACGACACAAGTTACGGAAGGTTGTTGGCAGGAAGACAATTCCATTGATGTATTTGTTCCCTCCTAGTTTGACTGGAAGCTGTGCTGCTACAAACCCAGCAAGGGCAATTGCTGTGGGATTTGTAACTGAGGATTTCATCTGGGATCTGATCAGCTGTTGCTGTGACACCTTTATGGCACTCCCAGCTGTAATTGGTACAGTCCTCAAATGACAGCTTTTATGGATTGTCTCTTTTGGCACTGGGTCAGGTATTTGAAAAATAAATCCAGTTTGTGAGTGCATACAACCAAAGAGGTGTGTTCCAAGCCAAGAGCAGTTTGTGGAGCTGAATGAATACAGATTATTCCTGCATTCATTTCCTCAGTCTTGTTTCATTGGTTGGGGATTTGCTCTGCTTGGAAACTTTAGACTGTGTTTTCCTGCTCAGTTAGAACCTCCTGACTGTGCTGTATGAAGTGGGAGAATATTACTAAGATGTGGCTCTTGTTGTGATTAGTTTCTACAGCAAGGAAAACTAAGCTATGTGAGTGTCCTTCACTCCCTTTTTAGCCAGGTGTTTAAAATTTGGAATTTTCTAGATCCTGAGATACATCCTTATCAGCGATGCCTTGCAGACAAAAGAGCAGTCAGTGCTAACTTCCAACAAAATGGATTTTTTTTTTAATCGCTGCATCCCAGCTTTTAATTTTGCAATGACCTTTCCATTTGGGAAGAAAGTCAGGCTTCCCTTGTCACGATGCTCCATGCCTGTGTCCGGGGCACACGTTGGTGTGTGTTGGTGGCTGTCACCGCAGGAAATCGCCTTGTGGTGACAATCTCACCCAAAGCACACGAGCAAAATTCGCTTTAGGAATCTGCTTAAATTAAAGCAAAGCTTGGCACGCGCAGCGACAGTTCAAAATCCAGTCTTGTGTTGTCACAAATTCTCTGTCATTAGCTTAATGTTAGTGTGAATTGGGTGTGCTGCCAGGCTTCCTTTCCTTCCTGCAGGGAATTCTGTATCACTGCTCCTATTACACTGAGAGTCCCCAGCGCTGGGAGCTGGTAACACTGGTGCACTACTTATTTGCCAGAACGATACGAGCTGCTCACAAAAAAAAGTCTAATTTCAGCATCTGTCAAAGAAATGAAGCTGCTCAACAAAAGAGTTCACTTGACTGCTTTGAAAAAAAATTAAGTGCTGGTTTATGACACACAAGGCATAAATTAAATCATAACTAGATCAAGATTACTGACAAGAAGTGATGACAGGTGTTGTGAATATGTTGACACGGAGGTGCTGCCCTGTGTAACAATTGTCAGTCATCGGCCAGTTCTGAGGTTCGGCTGTGGCTGGTGGGGAAGGGTTACTGGGAATGAGTAGGAACTGCTAACAGTCACATGGTCAAAAATCATAATTTATGGTACAAAAATTTGCTTCTTAAGCAGCTGGAGACAGCTGTGATGCAGCAGTATTAGGCTAAGCCATGTGTAAAATACAAGTATATTTCAGTACAGTGGTTAAGGAGCAATTTCTAACAGAGACACTGGACTGGGATTAGGGAGATGGGGTTTTGCATTCTGACACAGCCCTCTCTGTGACCCTGGGCAAGATGTGTCACCTCTGTGCACATCAGCTCAGAGTACAGGATGATATTTCTGTTGTCTGTCTTGCCTGTTTAGGCTGTCAGCTCACTGGTGCATGGCCTGACCCGTCTGGGGAGCTGCACACCTGGCACACCTGATCTGCTCTGCTGTAATCTGCAGTGTCACAAAAACACAGCTAATTACTAATCCTGGTGGGGAGGAAGGCACATTCCTTGCCCCAGAGAACTTACAGACTTAAAATAACAAAAATCATTGCTGCTCAGGTTAAAGTGGTGCTGCATATGCAGCCAGATGATTCCCATGTGCCATTATTTAATAGATATAAACTGATGCCAAAAGTACATGGATGAAATGATATCATCTCTATTGACATGTTTGACACATGTATACCCTCTGCTAGATGCTGTGGTTCCTGCTGCAGTTTGGGATGCATAAAATGAGAGCTCCCTGCCTGCAGCACTTCACAAGGATGTTTATGGACAGAAAAGATGGATGGGGGGTAAATATCTGCCAGTCAGACCTCTCTCAGCTCTCAGCATCTTTCTTCAGAGAAATGCATCATTATATCTGAACTGTGATGTTTATGAAGTATCATTAGCATTATTCAGTTACTGACTTCAGATGTCTTCTTCTCTGGCCAGAGCAATCATTATGGGTCTATTCTAGAGGAGCTGTGACAGATGTCACAATTTGTTACAGTCACTGTGTGCCAAATTTAGCCTCAGGCCATGTACTGCTTGAGTACTTCCTCTAAAAGCATCTTGTGAGTACCCTGCAGTAGAAACAAGTGACAAGGACTTCAGATATATTTGTGACATTGAATGGACGCATTTTTAGGATGAGATTATGATGTGGTAAGCAGGCAAACAAAGAGCAGAAGATACTTGCACAAAACCAGTTTCCTACGGATTCTTAACTACATCCTTTCGTTCAGGTGGTGCACTAATGGCAGTCAAGTCCTAAATCTGGGCTTAAAGGAGTTTTTGTGTCGTGTTTCAAAACTATTATCGTTGTTTAATATTATAGCTGTGTTTTCCTTACAGCCCAAACTGCTGCACTAATTGTTGAGGTAAATTGTGATGATGAAAGGAAGAAAAGCACAAATAAGCATGGCTTGTTGTCAGACAGAGACCCAGGGCCCAACTGGGCCATGAATTCTATTTGTTCTTGAGCTGCAAAGACACAAACCACCCTCTTGGTCTGGCCAGAGCATAAATACAGACAAGAAACAGAAATCTGTGTTTGCTTTACTATGGACACAGGATCTGGTGTTACCACGTGTGCTTGAACTCAAACAGGTTCTGTGTGTCACTACTCGTGCCTCGTTTTGGGAGCCACTGGTGGCCTACACACACACACATCCTCTCCCTTCCCTTCCCTGGCCCTGCTGAGGGGCTCCCACATCAAACTGCAGCTGACTGGGTGGAGAAGCTTGTTTTAGATTGCCATAATGCTGCTTGTTCCATATGTAAGTCAGGAGTTCCAAGCTGGCAGCAGTCACTTGAGTGCTGTTCCAGGTCACCTCTCAAATGTTTGTGAAGAGGACACATAAATACCATATGTTAAGTCAGACTGATAAAAACAAATACACAAAACCCCGGAGAACTCCCTGGTGTCACCATAACCCCCAGAAATTCTGTCCCGCCCGCTCGAGAGGGAAGTGAGAAAATGAGTGACAGGGCCTGGGTTACCAATTACTGCTGAGGCTTCAGAGTCAATTAATGCCTCTCAAATTGGGAGAAAGGATGCAACAATGTCTCCTCTCCAATGCTAATGACTTGTACAAAAAGAAATTAATTGCGGAGAAAGTCTCTTGTCAAAAATAGTCCTTCTCTGCATGCACCTCTGAGAAGGAATCAGACCCAGGATATTATCCATGTGGCCAAATGATCCATAGGAAACTTCTGTCCTCCAGAATAACTGCATTCTTCTGCAGGGGCTGCTTGTGCCATTGATGCTTTCTAAGGGACACTGCTGCCATGTGCTCCTTAATTAGGAGATTAGGAGAATTCTTTGACTGAAAATTAAGAATCACTACGGCTTATTTTTATCACTAAAAGATCGCTCCAGCGACTTCCTCCAGGAAATTGCAAAGGGAAGTCATTATGTGAGGGGGGCTGGGGAGGCAAAAGGCAGCTCGGCTGTGCATATGAACCCCAGATGAAATGCGTCCTAGCTCTGTGAGGGGGGCAAAAGGGGTGTTTACTAGGTCATTTACCATGTCCTTGTTTTTAAAGTTTCCTTTTCCACGATTACTTGTTGACCTTAATTGTTTCCATGCCCACGAGATAAGTCTTTGTACTTCCTACGGAGGCTTAGTGGAGAGGTCTGGGGATTGCTCTCGCTAATTGCCCTGTATTCCTTCATTTCCCCTGAGTGTCTGTGGCCAGCCTATTCCCACATATGCTCCCAAAATCCATTTTAATCGCAGGGGCAGCGCTGCACAGCTGACGACATATGTTTAGCTGCATTCAGGGCTCGCTGAAGCATGCCTCTCATGTTACATAAAAGGGGAAGGTCAGTACAAAACAAACAGCTTTTTACAAGCCACGGCTTAAGAATCCTGTCCTAAAGAACTCCTGCATTTCAGGGAGTGACAAATCAGCTTGTCGCTGAGCTCTGTTCTCTCTCGAGGTTTTTTTTCCTCTTTTTTTTTTTCTTTTTTGCATACATTAGGAATGCTGTTAGTCTCCCAGGACAACCTGTGTTAAACCTTCTCTTCTGGCAGGAATAAAGCTGTCCAGGGCCCGATCCTTGGTTTCCCTGGATCACCAGAGCAGGCTGGAGCACAGCAATTCTTCTCCAGCCCTGTGTGCACCTGCTGCTGCAGGGCAGCCCCAGGTTCCCACAGAGCAAACCTTCATGGCACTGCCTGCTGGGCTTTGGGAAGAGGTTTGTCTGTGTTCAGGGTAAAATAGGGAACAGAAAGGAAAGGAGGAAATGAGGAGGAAAGGATAGTCAAGGAAAACTTGATCCAATTTCAGTGGAATTGCTTGTTTCCTTTTATTTCCTTTTAACTGTTTGGTGGGGGTTTTTTGTTTTTTTCTTCATTTGACCTGGAACCAAGTTAGGAGGTGACCTGGAGAAGATTTCCCAAGGAGAGTTTGGCTCTCAATTCCCATTTCCTTTCACAGGATCAGTGCACACCAATCCTGTCTGTGGGTTTGCCCACCTCTGGCAGGAGCCCTGGCAGAGGGGCTGCACAGAGCTCCTTGCTGGGGGGCAAAGGAGTCAATTCAAACTTTTCTCCACATCCCAGCTGGGTAAACCTCAGGCTGGCAGAGCAAAACCAGCTGGGCTGGCGCCACATCTCTGCTGGGTGAGTTCAGGGGCAGATTTGAGGGTCTGCACAGAGCCTGCTCTGAGGTGTGGGCAGAGCCCCCTTTTCCCTGAGAGCCCACTGGGGCAGCAGGAGATTTCTTCCCAAGATCAGCCCTTGTGAAACGTAGCTCCAGTATCTGCGAGGGCATCCTCGTGTTCAGCCTTTCCACATTTTTTGCGGAGCCTTTAGAGAGCGCAGCTCCCCTGGGAAGCCTGGCTGATTCAGCAGATTCCTGGAGACAAGGGCTGCTTGTGGCACTGATTCACTCGCTCTGGTTATTCCTACCGCAGTGCTGGGCGCTGTGTGAAGCAAGAGCAAAGCGCTGCTCATGCCCCAGAGGCATCAGAAGTCAAGAAAGCAGCAGGATCCAGGGACTGCACTAATCCATGGGAGGGCAGAGGAGCAGGCAGCCCTGGCAGTCAGATGGGCTCAGACAAAACTCAGCTTCCAGCTCCATCTCTGAGCAAAACCGCGGCTTCTCCGCTTGATTTCTGCGTGCAAGCCTGGTTTACGTGAGGATGTGTTGTAATATGAGTTCCAGGTGCCTGAGCTGTGTTTGGGATGGTTTCCAGCCTGCTGGGGCCGGGGGCAGCTGTGGGGTGGCACAGCAGCTCCCCCACCACCATGTGTTAGGCAGGGATTTGTGCCAATTAGCACTGCTGAGAAGCATGTTTGTCACAGATATTTCATGCACCTCGAAGCTCCTATCAAGAACAAAAATATCTTTAAACCTGTGGGGGAAAAAAAAATTATAGAAGTATTACTTTTAGTGTGCTTTTCAGATGATGTTTGGCTCAGTCATGGGGTGGATTCCAGCAGGTCCTGAACACCACTTGCAACAGGGGCCTGATGAGTCTTGGACACTTTTAGAGATGTGTTTTTTCTGTTGTTAAATAATGGCTGATATAAATAGTGGGGTTTTTTTGCAGGGCATGATTCCTTCCAGATTTCCATGTGAGTACTGAACTGTGTGGCTCTGCCAGCTGTGGGCTTTGTGCTGCTATGCCAGGGTGTGTTAGTGACCTTGGAAACTGAAATCCCAGGATATGGCAGAAGCAAATGATGCCACCAAAATGGGTGTAAGTGCTCGTTTGCCTGGGGGAAAGTAAATCTATTTTCGTAAGTCAATTTTATAGTGGGTTTTCTTCTTTTTTTTTTTTAAATTTTTAATTTAGTGTAGATTTTAAAAGCTCTTCTGCAGCCAGCTAATTAAACTGATGCAAATGGTTTCAATGTTCTTTTGGGGGAAAAGTTTACAGAAATAGTTCTTGGTATAGGCTAATAAAATCCCAGTGCTTGGCCTTGAAATAAGCACGGAGGGAACTTCAGATGCAGGCAGTCCTACTGCTTTTAAAGTTAAGGAAAACTCTGGGGGATGGGACAGGAACTCTGACTGACAGCTCCATTGAGATTGTTTGTCTCCCTCATTCTCCCAGTGTTAATGCATTCCGCCAATACTAAATTCACATTTGCCTGCATGTTAAGGAGAGGCAAAAAAATCATTTTCAGGGGATGGTGCTGCCTGGTCATACCTGGGAACAGAAGTTCTGTACTTGAACAACTTCAGGCTGTGCAAAGACCATTCTGACAGCAAATCCACCTGTTCCATAAAGGGTTCACTACCCACAGTGCAGCATTTAATTGCTCTGAAGTGAAACCCCAGCTGAGAGGGGGAATTTTCACTGTCTTCAGCCAAGCCCAGGACTTGTACCACAACCTTTTCCCCAGCCCAAGGATGCGATGAGCCTGTGCGTGTGACGTGATTTAAACTCCGTGTGCCGCCCGCCGTGAGTTTCGGTTTGCTGCTCTGATGATGGTTTAGATGAAGATCTTTGCAGCTGGAGCTCAGTTTGGTGCTTGGCTGGTTCCTGCAGCCAACCTGCATCCCTGGAGCTGGCTGGGGAACGCCTGCTCCGACTTGATCAAAGGCTGTGGGGTTCCCTGCTGGTGCCGTGGCGATTGGGAAGCAGCATTCCTCAGCAGGTGTAAAAGTCCCTCCAGAGAAGGGCACGGAGCCTTAGAGCAAAATAGACATCAGCTAATCTCTCATGCCTAGATGATTTTACTGTGACGTTCTGCCAAGCAGCCCGAGGCAGTGAAAAATAAACTGCTAGCATTATGGTATCATTACGTTTCTGATTCTCCAGAGAAGCCAATATTTGTTTGCTTTTCTCTGAAGTGTTTCATGTCACCACGTATGTTCTCTCCCCTTCTTTTCAGAGCAGGCAGAGGGGAGGAGGAAGGTTTTACAGCAACTGCACAGCCCAGATTTTGTGCTGCTTTGGGGCTGGAGGGTTGGGGGCTTTGTTGCTGCTCTTTTTTTTATACCTAGGAAATTTGTAAGGATTATTTGGCAACCTGTGAGCGCGGTGTCGAAGTGAGCATTGCTTCAGAAAGAGGCCAATCTCCGCAAAAAAATTTTGCAGCCAAAAGTGCTGTAAACTTGATAGGTGCGAAAACAACGTGAAAGGGGCTCACGGGCTGAGCCCCAGGCGCTTGCTCTGAGGCCAAGCTCCTTCCTTTTCTCACCCACACGATGCTGCAGCCCAACCTTTGCTGCATCCCCGGAGCCTCCCAGCCCCGGCGCGGCCCCAGGGCTGATTCCTCCTCCCCGCTCCAGCCCAGGTTCCGCGGGGTTCAGCTGCCCCGAGGCCAGCGGGGCTTTTTCGAAGTGAAAACCCCGGGCCGAAGGTTGGGTCAGGTCCCGCTGCCTCCCGGCCGGGGATGCTGATGCTCAGCGCCGCGGGCAGCCGCGCTCCGTCCGCGCTGCCCCGCAGAGAGCTCGCCTCTTCCCGCAGGGCAAACAAACAGCCCCGCAGGGCAAACAGCCCCGCAGGGCAAACAGCCCCCGCAGGGCAAACAAACAGCCCCGCAGGGCAAACAGCCCCGCAGCAGCCCCGCTGCCCTGCCCCGTGTGCTCAAGCCTAGGCCGAGCTTAATGAGGAGGGAGCGCTGCGCTGCCCCGGGCAGGACGGGCGGCACCCGCACCCCCCGGCACAGGGGACACTGAGCCCAGCACCGCCCGGAAAATGTCACCTCCCCCAGCTTCTTACTGACCTGCCGCCTGGCTTCCAGCCCAGAAGAAAACGGGACAGGATGATTTTTTTTTTTTAATTTTTTTTCTGTGTAACCACTTATTTGCCAGCCCGTAGTAAGAGCTTAAAAGAGCTGAGCTGATTCCCGATCCGTGATGCCGCTATGCGAGCTCCTGGCAAAGCGATTTTATGGGGGTTTTGTTCTCTTTTGGCTTAATCTTTTCAACCGCGGTGATTTTAGCAGAGGCTGCGGGGTGGCTCTAGGCGCAGAACTGGCTTTAGGAGCGGTTCTAGAAACCCCCTCCCGGTTCTGGGGAAGCCCTCGGGGCGCACATCAGAGCAGAGCGAGCAGCCTCGCTTCTCCTCTCTCTCCTGCTGCCTCTGCAGCTGATTTCAGGTGACAAACATCATCCTCGTGCTGCTCCCGTTGTTGTTGTTACAGGCGCCGGAAAAGTTCCAAATAATCAAACTTCGGGAAGGAGTCGCTGGCCGGCTGCTCTGCCCCGGAGCCGGCTCTGCCCCTGTTGTTCCCAGTGAAATGTTAACTTCTTTTCTTTGAAGGCTCTCACAGATGGGAGAATTACCAGAATTATCAGAGTTACCAAATTACAGTATTCCAGCCGCCTGGAAGCCGGCGTTCTCCTTAGGCATCTGGCCGAAAGTTACTTTTTACTCACGCAGATGATAAAAGATATGAATGAAATAATTATGGGGTTCTTTTCCCAGTCTGATAGTAAATTCTAAATCTTAATGTGAGGTTAAAATGTGCAACATTTCAGCTGTTCTCGTGATTGAAGTGAATGAAAAAATAATGGAAATTCGGTCACTTATTTTATTATAGAAATTTGCAAGGGAAGAACCTCAGTTGTATTCTTAACTCATGATAACCCTTAAGAATTTTCTTTTCACTTCGATTTTTAAAATATTGATCTGAAGTAAAGATATAGGAAAGGGTATCACAAAGGTCAAAGGTAGAGCAAATGAGCAAGAGATAAAAGATGCTGTTAAAAAAAGAGAAACACCTCGAACAGTGCCCGGCTGTTTTGCAGCACATTTTCCCTGTGTTTCTTACATCAACATTCGCCTGGAGGAAGGGAAGGAAAGTGATGACAGGGCAACGTTATGACAGGAGAAAGATGATTAAAGGTAGCATTTAAAAATAAAAATAATGATGAAAAGTACTGTGAATATCAATGCCAGTTTGTCTGGGTTGTGATTCCACGATTTCCAGGTAATAAGGATTTTCAATTATTTATTGTTTATAAACATTAGAAAAACATACATTTCAGATTCTAGACAATGTTTTTCTTCCATATTTTAATTTTTCTGCATCCTTATTTAAAAGTTCTGTTTCTAACGAGAAATTAGCATGTCTAGAGTATGTTGTGAATGACTAATACTAAACAGCAGAGATGCATTTTTTGCCATTTGCTAAACCCTATGAAAGATGATAAAGCATTAAAAATGGTTGGATGGGTCATTCTCTGAAAGGGGTAGTGGATTCCTAATGATGGTGTATTAATCTCTTTCCATAATACCTAGATAATTTTCATTTTTTCCTGGAGTTGTTTGAATTTACCACTCCTTTTTTGGTTTCTGTTTTTGCACAAGGAAAATCAGCATCCAAACCTTTAGAGTATTTTAAGAAAAATGCATTAAAAATTGTCACTGGCATCAGGGGATGGATTTTATCAGCAGTTTACACCCGAGGAGGATCTGCCTCCCCACCTGTGTGCTGAACTGTGGCTGCCTCACATTTCAGTAACAAACCCTGGGGGCTTCTTGGCCTCTCTGGAAATGTTGGATCAGCGGCACTCAGCCTGTTCAGCTCTGGCAGTTGCCTTTCATTTGCTTTTTTGGAAGGGAAAATGGTGAGAAATAGTTGCCAGGATTCCCCAAATCCCTCTTGTCTCCAAAAACAACTCCAGCATGTTTCTGCATTGGTCCAAGTATCCCCAGGCTTGGTTTCATTTTTTCTTGGATAAAGGAGGACTTGCTGTCTGCTCTTTGCAGAAAATGGAATCCT
This sequence comes from Dicaeum eximium, assembly GCA_013396995.1. Classification (NCBI taxonomy): domain Eukaryota; kingdom Metazoa; phylum Chordata; class Aves; order Passeriformes; family Dicaeidae; genus Dicaeum; species Dicaeum eximium. Next base: position 965,443 of record VWZP01009913.1, on the reverse strand, counting down.
TGAACAGCTCCTTGGAAGGGAAAATTTGGCATAATGAAACAAACCAAAAGGAAAACAGGAAAACCAAATTTTTGGGAGAAAAAAACATTTTCCTCCACCTTGTAGTTGTTCCAGCATTTCAGTGTGTTGTGGCCATCACACACCTGATTCCCTTCATTTCAGACTTCCCACAGAAATTAATTCTTGGAAGGAGCTGAGGGATCTCCCCCCACCCTGCAGTGCCTTTGGGGAGGGATCTGGGGATGGAGAAGCCTGGATGGGATCCACAGATCCAAAAACGATGTCACCTGTGTGCCCTGGCCTGCTGCCACCAGCTCTGTCTTACCTGTCACACAGAGTGGGGGTAACTTGGTTTTCTTTTCACCAAGCAACTGCAAGTGAATATGGTTACAAGGAAATTTAGGGAATGTCTTCTTTTCTGTATCAAACAATCTGCTCAGAGTAGAGACAGGCTTGTGTCTATCAAGGGAGAGGGTGAATGTTACTGAGACAGGGAGATCAGGAGCAAGGGCAGAACCTTTTGTTGTCATCAAGCCTTTCTGACACTGTTTCACAGCAGGCAAAAGTGAAATAAAATTGCATCAGGAATGAGTTTGGCTCGGAGGATGGCTCCTGACTGAAGGCTAGTTTTTGGTCCACTTTGATGTGTTGAAGAACAAGAATTTCCAGTACCAATTCTGCTTATGCTCATGCACTGTGGGGGTTGGAGAGGAGGAGAAGTGACACCCTGGTTCTGCTCCTCCACAAACGGAGCGTGGGCTGCAGTCCATCATAGTGGCTAAATAGTGTCTAAGGCTGATAACAAATGCTCAGCACTATCTAAGTCAAGAGGCCAATAAAGCCTGGAGTATTTATACACCTGTGGCTTGAATAGCTGGGTAATGAATGACTTTTTCTTGCATGTGTGGTTTGGGTTGGTTTTTTGTTTTTTTTTTTTTTTTTTTTGCCATTTCTAGCTTGCACTGCAGCGAGTCTTGTGCCCTTTTGGATTGTTTATACCTTGTCAAACCTGTTTTAAATAAAGCACTGTGCTGCACTTTCGGTTTGTCAGGGAAATTGCTGCCCTCTCCTGGTTTCAAGCCATTCTCGACCAGCTGAAGGCATCTCCGAGCAAATGCCAGTTGCAGAGTGATAATATGATCCAATATGAAATTAATTAAGGCTACACAATAGTTTCTTTAAGACTAAATCAGAAAAGAGGGCAAGCAGCCCTATCTGGGACAATAGGATTGGATCCAAATGCAGTTTTAAAGACGCATCCCGCCTCCCTTGATCAGAGTGCATTTAATGAGATTCATGCAATTTCTTTCTGAAAACAATAGCTTTAACCATTGGTTGCATAACCCAGGATATCCAGCTGAGGCCCCCCAAGTACAGAGTGTTCCACAAAAAGGAATGACAAAAAGTCCTCTAGTTCAACTTAAATAATTAAAACAAGATCTGGAGAAATGGCCAGCCCGGTGAGATGCCTTGCAGGGGATCAGGGAGTGGAGGAGGCGAGATAAAACTCCTAGGGGCAAAGTTAAATTTGTCCATTCCTATTCTCTTTCTGGGGCTGAGCAGCACGAAGTGCCAAGACCCCTGAGAGTGCTCAGCCCCCTCGGCCTTTTGGTGGCTTTCAGCACCTTGCAGGATCAGGCCCCGTGGCCATAACTCAGAAAAGGGTATCTATTGTCTGCACAGAAACAGAGCAGCTCGGCAGCATATACTCCCTGAGACGTGTTGCACTTTGGGCTGTGATTTGTGGCTCTCATTTTACACCAAGTTTAAAGTTTCTTGGCTGCTGGAGATCCTACCCTGAGCCCAAGGATCCTCTGCCATGGAAGTGGGTGGGAACAAGACAGGCAATACAGGCAGTGCTATAGACAATGCTTATTTATGATTGTGGAAGCATTGCAAACAAAGGGAAAAATTCCTCTTGCCCCTCCAGCTACAATAGCTTCACAAAGCATTCAGAGCAACAAATGCCATTTTCCAAAAATCTTGTACCAGCAATCTGAGAAGAGTGTGGCCTTGTGGCCTTCCTGGAAGTGTGGAAAGCCAAGAGCTGTGGCCTCTGATAGGCCACATTAATGGTGAGCACTTTCAGAAACACTTCATGCATAGCAAAATTCTCATAGTAATTTTCCTCCACTCCTCTTTTAAGACTAAATTTACTTAAGCTGTGCTTTGAAGATCTTGCTTTTGCATCCCACTGTGATACCATGCAGCAGCAATCCTGTTTGTCAGGTGATTTTGAAACAAAATGCAGCCTTGTGGCAAACAAAATCTCCTGTTCCCAAGGCAGAAGTGAAGACAAATGCTAGGTGCTTCCCTGCTGTCTGCTTAGAGCTGCAGAGATGGATTTCTAGTATTTCCAAGGCTCAGAATTTGCAGATGTGGTGCCTGTGAGTGAAGCTGAGGCTTGATTTTTATATGGTTGTTTTACAGGCTGCATTTCCCCTGCTGCTGAGGTAGCGCACAATTAAAGCTGCATTACTGGTGTCTTTCACATATTTACTTATGACAAAGCCAGGCCTGATTCTTCCTCTTCACAGCAGAGCAGTTCAAACTTCAACAGACATGATTTGGTCCAGCAGGGTTCTTTTGCATCATCTTTTATAGGTGTCTGCAGCAGCATTTATTCCTAAATAATTTGATAAGTAAGTAGCTACAGAAGGATCATCCTGAGAGATAGCACAGGAGTTTCTTTGCTTTGTCCAGCTTTATGCTGCACCCAAATCTGTTACTGATCTGTGTGATGTGTGTGGACATGTGTAAAATGAACATGCTCCCAATCTATTGCCTCCATGCCTATTTTGGTTACAAAAAAAGCAAAACAAAGGAAAACCAGGCTGGAGTGGCACAAACAGGATGCCTAGACTGCTTCTTCCCTAAACACCAGCTGAGGCTGGAACATGACAGGGATTTGACACCTTTTTGAGGTGTTCCTCATCAGATGCTGCCTGACAGGATGCCGGGATAAACACAGCGGAGTTTGTTTCTCACGAGCTTGTTCCAAGTCTAATTCCAGCCTTGTGATCACATTAAGGGATGAACTAATCCACGTGCTGCCCACATAGGCTTCTGTGAAGATTCTGTATCCATCATAGAGCAAACATTTTGCATGAAACAGAGGAGAATCACTGAGCATTCCCTGTAAATTTTTCTCTCAAGGTGTCCAAGCACAGCCCAAGGCTACTTCGATGGGTAGGAAACAAGGCATGACCCGAGTGCTTGGAGGTGTCCAGCTCTCCTCACTGGGACTGGAGAATGGAGCTGGGGCTTGTTGGGGCTGTGCTGGGGGACATTTCCCTTCTCTCATTGTGGTCAGCCTTGGCCTGCCCTGGGACAGCCTTCACTGCCACACTGTCACTCCTGCTTCCAAGCCCACAATTAATTTTTCCTTTTAAACTTGGTCAACAAGAATTCCAACAGCTTTATACATTGTCAGAGGTATTTCAATCCGGGGTGAAGGAGAATTTAAAATGCTTTCCTTTTCTTAAAAATAATCTGAATTTTGGCAGGAGCTCCAGCCCAGCTGTTACTTTGTGAACTGGCCCATGCTGCCATCCCCACCTGGACACATTTGTGCCCAGCCATTTTTTAATCACCAAAACAAAGGATGAGGGCTAAAAAAAAACCCCCAACCCCAAACCTACAAACAGCAACACGGCTCTGCCTGTTACCAGATGCTGCTGTGGTGATCTCAAGCATAAGCAGTACATTTTTATCTTTTAAATGGAGCCGTCCCTTGGGCACAGCCAGTGCCCCTGTCCACAGCTATCCTTGTCACCCGGCCGTGCTCCGCGCTCGGCGCTGCGAGGCTCACACCATACGGCCGCCTCGGCTGCGTGAGGAGTATAGCAGTGGACAAGGGCAGAGATCGAGCTCTGGGGTCCTGGGGACATCGGGGTTTTCAGGGACTGGCATCTCGGCATGTGGAGTCATCCTTGGGAAGGGCGAGACCGCAGCCAGGAGCAGCCGGGGCTCAGCGCCGCTCTGTGCTTTTATTTGCGTTTATTGTTTGCGATCGCAGACGTTCATCTGTGGGGATTTCCAGAATTAAGGGGTAATAGGACAAGACAACAAAGGAGTCTAAAGCTGGCAGAGGGAGGCTGGGGTACTGTGTGGCACTGCAAGACTGAAGCATTTCCAGGGCCCTGTTCTTGACCAGCTCAACTTCCCACTGTGGAGCCCCCAAATGCCACTGCTCCAGACTTGGGCATTCACAGCCTTGGATCTTGGATCCACCAAGGGCTGGATCTAAGCTTAGCCAGGCAGGCTCTTCATTCCTCATGCCTAATTTCCATTTTGGGCTTACCTATTATCATGAAGTCCTGAGTTATCCCAGGATCCCGATGAGAATGGTTCCCAGCTGGATTTGCTGTGGCTTCCCACTCCAGATGTGCCCCGTTCCTTTAGTGCAGTGGATGTAAAGAGGGGTAGCCCTCTTTTCTAGGGTCTGTCTTGCACTGACTTTGCCACGTGGTTTCCTACCCTCTCCCCACAATTTCTCTTTGTTCTTGTGCAAGACATTCCTCACTGCACATGTTTTCCTAGAGGAGCTCATTTCTGCTCCGTCCTCTTTCCATCTGATTAGGACAGAAAAAATGTGTTCTTGTTTGCCCCTGTTTGTACTTCAGTAAAGACTTGTTTGGTAGAAAGTGAAGGGTGTCAACTACACGGGTAATCTGCAGCATTTAAATCTGCAACTTTAAAGCTGTCTTTAAAACTTTATGGGATGTTGCCTGCAAGAAAAATTGTCATAGCTCTGTTTTGTACTTCAGTCACAAGTGGTTTGACTGTGTGGGGAAAAAAAAAAAAAAGAGAGAAAAACATGGATTTATACAAGAGCAGATAATGTAAATGCAAAGTAATTAAAGCCATAAAAAACTCCTCAAAATACATATTTCCAATTATTCCTATCATGATTTTAGGGCAGTTTAAGCAGCTGCTGCCAGATCAGAGCAGAGTGCATTCACAAGGCAGAGCAATCCCAGCTGTAACGAGCTACAACCCCACATGATTCGAATGCAAAACGTTTATCCAGTGACATTCCTAAGGATTTACAAAATAGGGGGTACTTGTGGAAGGTGACAAAGCTCCAAGCAGGCTGTGCTGGGTCCAGCTGGCATTTGCACAGAGGTGGCAAACTCAGGGATGTTGCAACCACGCAGTGAGACCTGCCTTGTGTGAGAGGAGCGGTGGACCTCCTGCCTGGGACATGCTTTCACCTGTTGCCTTGTTTTACAAATGAATATGCAGCTACAAAATTTAACACTGCAAATACTTGAGGAAAACTTCAAAAATATTTCATCCTCGTTTTTTTTGAGTTTTTTGAGTTTGTGCACACAGGGTGAGGGTGAGCAGCTGTGCGTCTTCCACTGTACACCCTCGCATTTCCATTTCAAAGATTTATTTGGGGAAGATCCCTCTTTAAGCTGTTGGAGGGAATGAGGAGGTGTCAGAGGGTTTCCCCTGCCAGGCAGTCGGTGGTCTCCAGCTGCTGTGCAGAAAAAGCCTCTTTGTATCCGCAGAGCATCTCCCTTTCTCCGGGGGAGTGGCAAGTGCAAGCGCGGGGCAGCTCCCTGCCTGTCAGCCAGCACCTGAGAGGCACAGGGAGAGCAGCAGCTCCATAAATCATACAGCAATAAATCAAACCTCGCTGGGAATCGATCTGAACAATTAACAATGGCTCCTTTGAAGCTGACAGTAGAGGCCCCAAAAGACAGGAGCACAAGCACAAGAGCGAACTGTTGCTCTCAAGACTTTGGCTTTTGGGAAATGCTTTTTGTGTCCAAAGTGTGCATGGATTTGGGAAGTGAGTTTCATGGAACATGGGAAGAATTTAATATTTTTGTAATTTGGGTGCTTGGCTTTACAGTAGTCCTCAGTGTAAGAAACAGCATGGTTTAAATCTCCAGTGACCTACAAATCCTCACGTGTTGGTTCTGCTCCACACAGGGTCTCCAGCTGGGGGATGTAAATAGGAGAGTCAGGGCTGAGCCATTTACCAGCTCTGAGGAGTGTGAACTGGATGTTTCTGAGAAATTTGGAAACATTAGAGAAGTAAATAGAGTGAAAATGTAACAAGGCTGGTCTACACTTCCAACATTTCAGAGTTCAGAGGGTTCCAGAAGGCTGTACTGTACACGAGGATCCTCAGGGCACGGGCACGGATTAGGTGACCTCTGGAGACTCATTCCAGCCCAGTGATTCTTTGAGAAGACAAATACGCTGTAAGACGCAAATCTTACATGAAAAGTGTAACATGAGGCCCACTTGTGGCATCCCATATACGATTTAGGTTTTGCACAGTTGTGGAAGAAGGTTCAGTGAATAACTGACAGTTGTTCTGGTATTTGGAAGATGAGACGGGAAAACAAAGGAGTGAACACTAAATGGGATGGTTACCTTTCAATATTTCCTATCTGAGCTGCAAGGTGCTGTAAAAACTGGGTATTTTTAAAAATTGCTGCAATCTCAGAGAGAATAAGACAATGCTGGATGTCTCTCACAGAGAAATCCTCCTGGACATGGCTGTGCAAAACGTTGTAGGAGATTAAAGCAAAGCATTCCAGTGACTTGTTTAAACATATCTTCTTATATCTCTTTGCAGCAATCCTTAAGCCCCAACCACCAAAGACTATCTCCTCAGAGCAGTGACAAATTCCGATCCCAAACAAACCACCTGGGGCATGCTGAATCGCTAAACACAAATGTCAGAGGTCTAGATCATTTCCAATATTCTTTGACATTGCTTATGATGTGGCCTCTGGCACATTCCCAACAGAAGAAAGTTCAGTTATATTTCTTTCAATTAAAGAATCTGATTTAGCCACTAATCATGTCAAAGAATGTCTGGGGGAGGGAGAGGAAGAGAACGTGAACGTGAGGCGGTGAGTTCAGACAGGATGGCTTGTGCTGTCTGCAGGGAGGCACGGGTACCATGGGATCAGGCTGGGACAAAGGCTGGCACAAATAGAAAATCAGTGTATGTGCGTCAAAACCATTATTGGTTTGATAAAATCACACAAATCCTGTTAATGCACAACCTCATGCATTCTGCTGCGGTGAAAATCCCGCTCTCAGAGTTCAGTTTTTGGGAAGAAGACAAGGAAAGGCTTTGGGGTGGCAAAAATCAGGATATCAGTGAATTGGAGGGCTCAGCAAGGCTTATCCAGCATCTCCTGCGTTGTCACCCAACCCCAAATGTGTTCCTCTGCCAGCCCTAGAAGCCCCCAGTGCTGGCCATGAGGGCAGGACAGGTAACTCAGTGGGGATGAGTCTGACACTGCTGCACCTCTCTGTACAAACCCACCTGAGGGAAAGCCACAGTCCAAAAAACAACATGCTGAGCCCTGTATTTTGGTGGATCAGGACATCTAGGATTGCTTCACCCATGTGAATATGTTCCTAATCTTCAGGGAACAGTGGGAAAAACAGACAGTTCCCAAACATCAAAAAAGGTTTTTGAGATCGTTGTTAAGAGGATTTGCATTTGGAAAATTTTGCCAGGTTACACAAGCAGATGCAATACTTGGAATATGTCTGCTTAGGTTTTCCAAACCTTTTTTTCCAACATCCCCGAGGTAACATTGCTTAAGATGGGAACAGATGGACCTTTGTACATAATCCTGGGTGAGTCTCAGTGATTTCTGAGGCTGGGGTCTTGCTGGCATCCAGTGAGACACCAGCCAGATCTCCCCGTGCAGGAGGGATGCTGTAAGAGCAGCTGAGCATTTCTTATTTCTTCTCTATAGCTGTAATATGGAGAAAAATTAAATAAATAGTGGTAATATATCTGGAAACCCACCACAAACACCTGTACAGCCATGAGAGCGACTATGCAACCTTTTAATGTGTACAGATATATTTAATGGTTATAAAATCATAGCAATCACATTTTTGTGGGGTTTTTATGGTTTTACACAGAACAATTCCTCACATTTATTTTGGCATTTTCACGCTGGACTAGCAGCGTCTCAATGGGAAGTTTTAGCACTGAGTGGTGTAAGGAGAGAAGTTTGAGCTGGAACTATGGACTCACCAAAATCTCATCCTGATGCATCTCCCTCAGGGCTGCACTGGTGCTCCCAGCTGGGTGCACACCCCCAAATTCAGAACTGTGCAGCCTCATTCACACACAACTCCATGGCCTCATCCATAGAAATATTTTCTTTACAAAATGTTCTGGCCCATATTACTCATTAAATCCAGCAGTGCTGATATGAGGGTTCTGCATGACTCTACAGACGTGTGAGATACCAAGATTTTACAATATTCCAAGGGTTTGGGACATCTGTTTGAAAAGCAATAGCACCGATTGCATTTTTCTCAGCGACAGACGTGGAGAGAAATCCTTGGTGAAAGTGATAAAGTTTCTGTAGTGCCTGGACCTTAAGGTAACACCTTGGTCAAGGATCAGTCCTGTTGCTAACCTTGCACTTGGAAAGCTGACATCTCCAAGGAGTGAAATATTGAGGACAGATGTAGAAGCCCTCAGACCGGAGCTGTGTGTTGCCAATTCTGTGTCATGCTGTACATCTTACATACATTAGGGAGCAAATGGGCTCGTTCCCACAGCAGCAAACTTCACAAATCAGAACAAAAATTATTTATCATGACAGGCAGGTGGTACTGCAGACAGAAATGTCTCTTGACCTTGTGGAAATGTGGTTGTGATGGTCTTACAGAGGCTGATTTTTTTTCTTCCCATTGTTTTAAGAGAAATCTTCTGGTTTCAGGCATGGAAAAATATATTTTAAGTGGTGATATGTCTCAGGCATGTGGATTTTATAACTTGCTTGCTGTTTGCAACCAGTTGAGGTGTTATACATGATGTTTAAAACATAGTTTTTATTAGAAAAGCAGCATCTGCCAGTGTTTGCACTCAATCTACACCAGCAGCCACTCCAGCGGCCAGCACACGCCAGCTTGACTGGAACAAGGTGCAACAATACTGCTCCTCAAATCTCTGTGAAATTGGAGATAATTCCATGCAGGGCCGATTTTCAAAGGCCTTGTTTAACATCTCTAAAGGTTCAGCTGAGGGGCTGGGGAATTTTTCGGCAGTGCCCTGCTGCCTGGCGCCTGTCTGCATTCTTCCCGGGGAAATCCTGGAGCCGGTGCTGGGAGTGGAGCAGCAGAGGCTGAGCCCCGGGTCCCGAAGTATTCATGATGGAAAGGTGGAGGTTGTCACCTATTGGTGTCAGCTGTGGATGCTGTGCACCTTTCTGATGGCCCAGATTTGGGGAAGATTAATTCAAACTGGATCAGAGCTATTCATAGGATGCAAAAATCTTTATTTGCAGGAGTGAGCTTGGTATGTTTGTCTTGGCAATATGAAAGAGAGGTGGGTTTGTTCTCTCTGGGTTTGCCAGAGGAAGATAAAAGGGGAGGGAGTATTTTTAAGCTAAATGACAAATGTTAGTGCAGGAGCTACTGAGCAGGGACTAGCCAGGACTCTTTGGGGCTGGAAGTGAAAAGATTTATAGCCATGAAGGCAGGGAGCATTTCTTCCAAGAAAAGGAATGGGAACAGGAGCAACACCTTCCCCAGGGCACTGTTAGGATGCCCTGGATGAATCTGTGAGATGTGCTAGGAGATGGAACAGAAGGGGCAGAGGGTCAGGATGGGTTTTGTACCACAGGGTGGTGTTGGCAGGGATGTGTCACACGTTCACTGCTCTGCACTTTACTGACCCTAACACTCACAGAACTCACCAGGCAGAGCTGCAGAGCCTCTCAGCACCCTGAGAGCACCCTCTGAGCCTACAGCAGCCTGGGCAGCTTTGTCTTCTCTGGAGCCCCTGTCCAGGCCCTGAGCAGTGTTAGAGCAGGGCCAAGAAGCAGCAGTGCTTCCACTCCTTGCTCACATTCCTGCCCTGCTCCTGCACTTGGGGGCTAAGTCACCTTTTTCAGCATCACCTCTCTCCTCTCAGACACAGAAGCTTCACTGCAATTTTTGAAGAGTGGAGGAAGTGGGGGGGAAAGCACAAAAATGAAGATTTAGGTGTATTGAAGTACTATTCTGGATTGGTTTTTTTTTTACTTGTGGACAACATATTTGCAAACCAGGGGTGCTGGAGGGGAGGAGGGAGGGATTCCTAAACTCTGTTGTGGAATGAATACACTGCTGAACTAATGAATAGAAACAAGATGTTTTAACCACCACCTAGAGAGGTGGCTGAGTGGCCATAATCAGTGCTCCCTAGGAGGTGGCCAAAATGTCTCCTTGCCATTCATTAGATCAGAATAGCTTTCGGTTTATAATGTGATCCTTCTTCCTGACCTTCCTTCTCTTCTTAAGTGACTTCAGGACTATAAATTCCTTCCTGGAAATAGCATTATTTATTTTACTGTCTTGCGTTTGTTATGGTCAGTTGGGATCATTCTTTAGGAGATGGCATTTTGAATCAAAATGGAATTTCGTGGTGACAGGGTTTGGTGCCCCCCAGTTTTTATACTGAAATTAGCCTTGCATGAGCTAAGATTAGTCTGTTTGCAAAATGTTCCAGCTCTTTATAACCTGTCTGTGAGAAACATTCTGCTGTATTAGAGCTCGTTGTACTAACATTTCTGGGCTAATTTGCTGCTGCTTTAAATAGCAAGGGAGATTTTCAGATGGATCCCTAAGGCTTTGGCTATGAAAGGGAGCAATACCCAGCTCCCCGGGCACAGGCGTGCTGTGGCACTCTTGGGACTGCCTTCTCCTTTTGGGCACACCAAATCTCTGTTCCCAGCAGCAGAGCAGGAGATTTTCACTGCAATCCTGTCCTTGCTGAAATCCCTGGCACTGTGAGGAGCTCAAGCAACCACTGGGGAGCAAGGAAAAGTCTCCATGGCTATTACACTTCATCAGCTTCTCTAACTACTTCAGGCAATTTCCTTTTGGGACTTTTTAACATTTGCATGATAGGTATCTTTACATCCCTGTGAAAAGCACTAGATATTTTAAATTGCATTTCATCCTTAGAAAGTGCTGGGACTTCCAGCTGAACTCCAAGAGGCAGGGCATGGAGCTCCCAGATTCCTGCAAATCCTTTGTGAACATGTCCTTGTGCTGAGAGAGGAGACAAACTGCTGCTGGTTGAGATCCCTTCTGGGGATGTCTGTGGGAAGAAAATTTGGGAAGTTTTGTGATGGGAAGTTTTGAGAACAGTGCAGAGCTGTTGCCTTGTAGGTTTATGCTCTCCTTTTTGTGACAGAGAAGGAAAAGTGAATTATTTGTAGAGAGGTAGAGTGGATTTCTGTGCAGAAACAAACATGAATGAATGAATTAAAACTTTATACCAGAAGGAACTGCCTGTGTAAGGGTCAGACTTTGAAAGGTGAGTTACAAAAGGACAGAGAGTTTAGGCAAAAAATCACAAAACTTTTGGGGCTCCAAAACCCATTGGGTGGTCAATAGCAAAAGTGTACATTTAAAAATTCATGAGCTTTGGCTCCGTGTGCTGGTTCTCAGCAGCTGGAAACGCTGGGAACCTTCAGGGCTTCCAGAAACAATGGGTACTGACAGAGCTGTAGGAAACCTCAGCACCTGGAAACAACAGTTGTGCTGGCAGAAAGGGATTTTAGGAGGAAAAGGTACAGGATTTGCTGAATTGCAGAGACTGCTGTAGAAAGACTTAAAATATTTGCTTATGGAGAATTGGTCACGTGTCCTTTCTGGTGGGTGAGGGAAGTGCAGCCTGTCACAGTATGTGTGTTCTACTTACAAATCTGATGGACATTCCCAGGGACCTAAAGATCCATCTCCAACAGACAGTCTGCCTGAATTACAATTCTAATCATTTACAAGAACCGTGCCAAAGGCAGAATAAAACTGTTTTTTGAAAAATGTAAGAATATGGTTTAACTAAGCAATATGGAAAATGTCTGCAGTGGTGTGTGCTGGATGTTAAGAAATAAGTGGCTGCTTCGAAACCAAACCAGTGATTTGGTTTTCCACATTTCTCAGGAAGTTACTGAACTTAAAATAATTTTTGTTGTTTTAATGCAAGGATAATGAATAAATAAATAAAAGCACCAGGCCAATCTGCAAACCAACAGAGACTTTATGTTTTATTTTATTCTTTGTTTATGAGGTTCATAAAAGTTCAGTTTATGTTTTACTGGAGCTGAGCCTCACACACTTCCAGCTTCAGGGCCAGATGTGGAAAGTACCTAAATGCTGTAAAAAACAGTTTGAAAGATTATCTGAGTCTGGTGGAACTGAAAACCACCGAGATCTCAGACTCTTGGGAAACCTCCAGCTGAGATTCCCAGATAAACTGGGGCTGACTTGGAGATGGTGTGACCCAGGAGTCAGGCACTTGGATTAGTAACTTCTCCAGCAAAATGTCCAAAGCTCTCAGGAGTTTTCCTAAGGTTAAGTGTGATGAGAGGAACTGTGATTGTCAAACAAATTGTATCATACAGTGCTTTGTAGCTTTTGAGTCCAGCAAAGCATGTTCATTTTGGAGATCAGTGGTGCTCTGCCAGATCACTTGGGGCTGGGTTCAGAGCTCACTTGTATTCAGGAGTGACTCCCTTGACCGAGTAAACTCAGACACTTCCTCTCAGTTTTGAGAGCCTTGCCAGCCTTTTCCTGCTGATGTGGTGGCAACCAAAGCTAGAAATGCATTTGCTGCTGGTGCCTGCAGATGGGCTTTCAGCCCTGCTGCATTGGCCAGAGATGCTCTCAGTGAAGTTTGGGGACTATTCAGCTTGTCCAAGACAAACACGAGCAATGAACCAAAATTACATTTCAATCTCAGCTCCTGCTTAGCCCTGAAAGCTCCTGGGGTCCTCAGGGGTCTGCTGCCCTCTGGGCTGTCCAGGGCTCTTGAGTGTCCTGCCAGGATGGATGCAGAATGTCTCTTGCAGTGTTCAGCATATTTTCTGCACCATGGGTGTGAAACCCACATCCAGGGGTCAGAAATGAAGTGTTTTCTTCCCTCTGTTCCCAGAGAGGCATTCAGGAGCATTCTCAGGGCACGACACACTCAGAGTACAAAATCCAGCCATCCCTTTCCACCCAGCACCAGCGGAGGAGTCAGAGGTGATGCAATGGCAGGGTGAGGCCAGGCTCAGGGGCTAAGGACAGGTTTTGAAAGCTGAATCGAGTCAGACAGCAGATTTTGCAAAACTATGTAAGTGCTGTGCATGCCAGGTTCTGGCTGATTACAACAATCCAGGTGAAACTGTCCTTTAATGAAACTGTCCTTTAATCCTTCTGAACTCAAATCCAGGACAGACTTATCCTCCCCACTCTTGCTGTGTTGGATTGACATGTACAAACACCTTTTCAAACCCAGCCTTGCTTCTCCTGCCCTGCAAATGAGTGCATTTCTTCTGTCTCTAGTCTACCTTAATTTTGTGGGTTTTTAAAAGCTGAAAATGCCACAGTCAAGATTCCTTGGTAGAGGACAATGTTGATAACCACTTAACAAAAAATGTCCCTGGCAGATATATTTAGTTTACCCAAGAGTTAATGGAAAGCAGTGTCCAATTCCAAGTGTTGACATGATTTGTCAAGTTTGCCATCCTATATGCTTGAAGTTTCCTTTGAGGGGAGCTGACCCAAAACTGTAACACTAAATAAACACCCTCTTCAAATAACCAATGGTGGTTTCCTAAATTGCCAATCAAATCCATAAATAAAGACACAAACTCTGAGTGTGTTTAAGCCATGTTTAGCAGAACAGAACTAAACAATAACATTCTCGTCTAAATGTATTTTCATTTCAAAGCCGTTTTCCCATGAACATTCCAAATGTAAACAACCCTAAAGATTTCTAAATTATCTTTGCCTTTGCTTCTTGGGTGGATGGAAGAAAGAATGAATCTGAAGCTACATTAGAAACACTGAAGTTGGATATGAAAGTCACAGGGACACAATGCTGCATATTGTCATAATTATCACTTTGTAAAGAAAAGAAAGAAAAGACCAGTTGACTTGGGTTATGAGGACTGGGATCTAAGCAGCATTTGAAGCCGTCTTATGTTGCAAAAGAAAAGGAAATGTGTCTTAGTTTTGTTCACAGAAAACACAACACCCCCCAGTCTGAGCTCAGACACCCAGGACTGGCATCTACCTTTGAGTCCTCTGGGTAAAATCAAAGCAAAGAGGAATTCTGCTCCAAATTGCTCTCTGAAGTCAGGGCTAAGCAGGAAAAAAGCGTGTGAAAGCAAGGCAGGAGAGGGGATTTAAAGCTGAGTTTGGATTCAAGGTCTGCTTTTCTGCCAGGTCAGCCCGGGTGGGCTTTGCCCTGCCAAAGTTTCCTCTCCTGTTGCTCTCAGTCCCTTCACTGTGTGACATTGATCCACTCCCCACGATATTGTGCTGTTCTTAGTGTCTCTGAGAATTAGGCCACTGGGGAAAATGAAGAAATGTCTCAAGGAAGCCAACTGCTCTGAAATCCTCCTTCTCCTCCCGTTGGATTTGGTATTTTCGTGGCTGCAGAGCTCTTCCCACAAGGCGGTGATTCAGGGCTCAGCGGAGTTAACAAACCTTAACCACCTTCCCTGAGCCCCCGGATTGAGATCTTATCTTCCACAGACCTTGAATTCTTCCTTCAAACAGCCTTTCTCATTCAGATGCTTTCGGGAAGACCTCAGAGATCCAAACACATCGGTGGCCCTAAGAAAAGGGAGCGATTTCTGCGCAAAAGGATGCCCTGGAACAGAAGCAGCCTCATGTCGGAATTCCCTGCTCGTTCCATTTCCATGGCAGCCGAAATAAAATCACAGAATCATAGAACGGCTTGGGTTGGGAAGGACCTTAAAGACCATCTAGTTTCAATGCCTTGCCATGGACAGGGACGCCTAAAGGAGGTTAAAAGCCAGCAGAAAATGTCTTTTGCCTTGCAGGAGTCTTACACAGCCCCCAGAGATTATCTCCATCAGGTGCTTCCAGAGTTGCAGTGAGGGAACTGGAGCAGAAGCACTGATTTGGAGTTTAGGTTTTACCCACGACTCCCGTTATTTCTCAATTTTCAATCCATGCCGTTATTTTGTTGGATTTTTCCCCTGAACTAAACCAAACCCGCGCTAGAAATTCTGCAGCCATGGAGGAGGAGGGCATGGACCTGGGAAGGACCTGCCCAAGGCGCTTTTTTCCTCTAAATCTCCATTTCACAGCATCAGTTGTGCCGTGCGTTCCCGAGCGTGACACCCTGGTCACACACACCACAGCAGAGCAGGACAAGTCTGCGGGTAAATTCCAATTAAACGGCGTTTTCACCATCCCAGGTGGGAGTTTAGCACAATCCCCAAGGATGTGCAGCAGAGCCCCTTTCCCACTTCCCCGACCTTCGGGCCAAGCTCAGGAGCTCCCCTGCCCATCCCTCCTTGGTCCTAAAGCCGGAATTAGCGTCCGGGTGCTCGGGGGATGCCATTCCGGAGCGGAGAGAGTTAATTTGCCCTGGTGAATCAGTAGCTCTCATCACATGATGGGGCTGAAAGCTCAAACCCGTGCCAGAGCGCTCCGCTGCGCTGCGCACACACCTCTCTCTGTTTTGCCCTCAGGTGCAGCACGCAGCTCGGTGAGAGCAAAGATGCCAGTTTCTGTGCAGGTATTTCACATTATCATTTAGATTTGCCCCAGGCTGAAAAGGAGGAGGGAATCCTCCGTTTCAAAAGGATATTTAAATCTACCGGGCCACTGGGAATGTGTTTTTTTTCTAAGTGCTATCTACAAGCAAGGAGAAACAAAAGAGCCGAGAAAGACTCAAACCAGTCTTTGTCACACACTAGGAACACCACAAAGAGCACATTTATTTTTAATCTGGTTTTAAGCCACAAGAATTAATCCGCAATATTTAAACACTTAAGCATTTAAGTCACATTAAAGCTCGCTGTTTTTTCGGAGCGATTCACAGAAATAATTGTGGGTGCTGGTGGAAACAGTAGCTGGGAAAAAGTTGCCTTTTGGGGGGCTGAAAATGTTTGCTGCGTTCTGGTTCAGCTAAACATTCATCAAATTTTAAGTTTCCTGGAAAGATTGTTTCTGAGCCTTCCCAGAACGGCTGAAAACCCTGAAGTTAGTCAGATGACAGGGAATTGGTGGTTCTAAAAATAGGAAAAATATGGATTTACCTTTTAATTTACTCTCTCCTTACTTTACATAATGAGCCTTCATTTGAGCTTGTAAAGCATTTTAAAACTTTGTGTCTGGGCACATAAGATATTAAAGAACCCCAAACTAAGTTGTGATCCTCCCATGAGAAAGGTGGGCAGCAGTAGGGAAAGGAGGAAAAAATCACCCAAAATTGCTCAGCTTTTGGCATGGGGCAGGAGCAGGCAGAGACAGCACTGCAGAGCAGCCTAAAAGTGCTTCAGGAGCCCCTTGTGCTCCAGAAAATCCCAGTGACCAATAAAATGGCTTCAAGATTGGAATAAAATTATCAGTACACACATATTTCGCTAAAATAGTGAATATTTTCTACTTAGACACTTCTCTCTTGGTGACTTCTTGCTAAGAAAGTAAAGAAAGTTCTGTCAGCTGAGAAGAAAGAGTTGGCAGAAAGTTGTGTATCACAGCAGTAAATCTTCTGAAATGTATTTTTATAGCACCTTTTATCTGATCCATAACCTCTGTGAGGCAGAAGAATGACATTGTTCCACAAAGCACTCAGTGGTGAAATGATTAACCACAAATCACACTGATTCTAATTTTATATTCAGGATTGTAACCTGGAGTAAGGCCTTTGAAATGAAGACATCCTGAATTTACACCAGGTCAGCGCCTGGCCAGTAGCCTAAAATGAAATTTGGGCCCTCCTTTCCTATAAGGATGAATTCTCTCCATTCAAAAGAAAGAATATCCTCCCAGTGGTGTTTCTAAAAGCAGATTTTTGGGTTTGTTACATGGTGCCACTTGGTTTTGTGGTACTTATGAGGAGTTTCATTCTGGTTGAACTCTTCTGTGGTGCAAGCCAAGACGAGAAGTCTGGATGTGAGGTTGGGGAGCTGCATCATACAGATTTCCTTCCCAATGTATGGATAAGTTTGACTCCATTTTTTTAAAAATTCCCTCTAATATCCCTAGGTCAAGTAATTCAGCTGTTGTTGAAATGTAATTTAACTGGTAGAAGTCTGGGCTCTGACTCAGACATTCTTTTAGCAAAAAATTCTGGATTTCTATTTTTAAAAAGTATTTTCAGTGGTTTGTTTCCTTCTTTGGAACATCCCTGTATCTTTTCCTCCAGCTCCTATGAACCCCATACCTGTGCTCCTGTGCTTGGAAAATGGCACCAAAAGCATTGATGTAACTTCATGGGAAAGTGGGAATTACTTCATTTGTGTTTGGTTTTGGAAGGGGCTGCGGGCACGGTTTGAGCTCCAGACAGGACAGGGGCACCATTTGTCAGTTCCATCATTTTCTAGACACTTTCACAAAGTGTGCAGGGAATGTTAAAGAGCCATGAGAGCCTTGGAGAGGCAGCTGATAAATCATCAGTGAAACTCAATAGGAATTGTTTCCTTTGCTGTGTGATATGTGAAAACTCTGCTAGAGGGGATGTCTCTCAGAGCTGCCCATTACCTAAATTCCCTTCAGCTCAAATGTAAATCCTTTTAAGAGACTAAAGATTCTTTGAAGTTGAAGAGTAGCTCCCAATGACAAATACATATTTTTTTTCTAAATGTTTTTAGTCCTTTACTGCTCCCAACAAATCCCTTCTCCCACATTCTGGAAGATACAGCAAAACAAGCCTGCAGTTATTAATAATTTTAAAACTGTCGCCTCCTGATTTTTCACAAGTTTGATTGCTATTGTTATTCTCACTCTGTTTTTCTTATGTCTTGTCATGTTTAATGCTGCTGGAGGGTGTGAAAAATGAAATTTGGGGAGAGCCCATGGAGTGGGTGCCAGCCTCCTGGAGCAGATGAGGGCTCAGCTCCCTCCTGCTCTCTGTGCCCAGACAGTCACAGCAGCACAAGCTGAGGTGAAAACCTTCCATACACAAAGGCTTGAAGCACCAAAAATTAACTGTATTGAAGGCTGGAGTTAGCACATGCAGGTTATCATAGACGTTTCTTGTTGCCTGATATCTGTCCTTTCAGCTAACAATTAATTCTTCTAAGAATTTTCTTTCACAATTTTTTTTTTCCATGGGGAAATCTAAAATTCTTGTAGAGCTTTAGCTGCCTACTTGGGTGGAAAAAAAAGTTGACTTTGTTACAAAGCAATTTTATTAAATAGATGGGTTTTTTTGAAAAAACCCAAAGGAGAACGGTTTTGAAACTGCCACTATGTTCCATGGGATTCCTCAAAACACACAAACACATCCTTGTGCTCCCTGTGGGACCAACATGGACAAACAGTTCCCAATTTGATTAACAGGACTTGCATGTCTAAAACCTCTGTGTGGCTGAGCCTTTATTTTTTTTACTCTATAGGGACAGAATTCCTAGAAGGAAAATCACACCCAGGCTGTTGAGAAACCCACAGGAGCCGCCCTGGGTGTGAAGAAAAAAACCCCAAATTTGGTAGAAAGCAGCATAAATGTTGTGGGATTCATCTTTGTGCATGGAGAACCTTCCCAGAAGGAGTCTTGGAGCAGAGAACAGCAGTGCTGTTTTCCCACTTTTCCTCACGTTCACTTGGCTTTCTTTCCATGCAGTTGCCACTATGGTTTCTTTATTTGGGAATTAGGGGTGAAAATGAGCTTGCAGAGCCTCACACCAGCTGTGCTCTGCATTCTTTTAATGTGCAGGGCTGAGGATAAGACTTCAGGTTTGAGCCTTCCCAAATTTCAGAGATTTTTCCATTTTGCTAATTAGTTCTTCCCTGAAAAGCCAATCTCAGATTCCATTTGGGCTTTCTCATTTTCAAGGCCTCAGTAGATCTAGGCCGTGAAAATTAATGTTTGGACACACCATTTTGCCTTAAAGAGGTATTTTTTTAAATCTCAGGTAATTTTTTCCTTGTGAGATGAGCTGCTAAAACAAGAAATTACAGAATTTAGGATTTTTTTTCTTCACAGGGTTGGAGGTGACCATGACTAACCAAAAAGGTATTCCCAGGTCCTGATACTGTTTTGCAAACTGTTCTATATTAAATATGATCCCTCTAGTGAGAGCTGTCAAAACACTTTCATCTAACCTTCACCAGTAGAAAAATCTCAGTGATGCCACATAACAAACATTATACAAATAACTGTCAGGATTCATTAAATCTCCTTTGAAAAAATTATTTTCTCATGTGCTTTGAGTATTTTAATTTTTTAAGGTGTCATTTCTAAGCACTCTAGTGCTGATTTGCTTCTGGAACCCTTAGATCTCATTTTCTCATTAATTTTAATGGAAGCTGTAAAATGCAGAATACTCAGAAGTATTTTCCTATTCCTGTTTATATTGGGTTTATGCCATTTTGGTGACACAAAAAGCACTGGCTGTTGCTTCAGATGAAGCAGCTGCAGATGTTTTCATGTCCATTTTAAAAAGTTGTGTCCATGCTTGGGGCAGAAGTAGATGAAAACTGAATATAGAGGTTTTAGGCAGCCCTAAATTATATATGGTTTCAGTGCCAGCAGAGTGTAACAGCTTCTGAAGCAGCTTGCCCATCTCTATCACTCATCAGCAACAAAAAATCAGCCCATCTCAGAGATGCTCCAGTTCTAGATTCCAGATTAATTGATCTGGATCATTTATTCATTATAACATTTAGAAACTCTGCTTTGAGGGAGCTGGACAGGACATAGAACAAAACAATTGCTCCCACCCCAGAGGCAGGTCCCAGAGAGCAGGTGAATAAGGGAAAATGGTAGGAAAAATTGAGACCATACTGGTCTGCAGCATCAGCAGGCAGCAATTTCTTCTCCTCTGTCACCATTTCTGTAAAGGTAGAACTAAATAAATTGCTTTTTCACACACATTTAAGTATGGAAACGACGCAGGAGAAAACCTGCTCTCAGCTGCTGGCTGAGTGTGCTGGTGAGACCAGCAGGTGTGAGGAGCAGCCTCAGGAGGGGAAGTGCTGCAAGGAAGATTTCAGCTGGAGATTTCCCTGCTGCTCTGCTGGCACGTGCCAAGGCTGCAGGTCACCCTCTGGTCACCCCTTGGGGTCTCTACAGCTGCCTGGCACAGTCCTGCTGGGGAGTTATTACCTGTGTCCAAAACTGGGACTGTGTTAGCAGAGCTGGGAGTTAAGCCAGCTAATTAAGATACGCCTGGAATTAGGCCTGGCCCTGCAGGAGTGGTGGCTTTGGGACAGTCCTGCAAAGTCACCCAGTCCCAGCACTGTCCGCCACGTGCAGCTCTGGGGTTTCTTTGTGGCCAGAAGGACCTCGCTGGGCTTTGAGTGCACTGACATTTGCTCTGAGAACAGATGGAAAAAAAAAAAAAACACACATGAAGTTCCCAGAGATCTGAAAGCAGAAACATGTGTTGGAATATGAGCACAGGCTTTTTCTTCTTAACTAAATTGAGCAGTAGGAGATAGGAGTTTGGGTGACCCCTTCCTCGCAGTGGGTGTTATGCAGACTCAGGCTTTAAGCACTTCCTTAAGGACTGTCAGGAGACTGGGAAATTATTCAGTCAAAGAGGGCAGCACAAGCAATAATGTCGAGGGAAGGATTTTATATTTCAATTTAAGTGAATCCATTTGTTTTCTTTTTAATGGGAACAGCGCCGTGACTCTGCAAGAGTTAGGAATGAGCTCAGCAACTGGAAACTGAAAAGCAGAAAATCCTTTTGCTCCTGGGGCTGAGGTTTGGGCCTGTCTGCTGTAATGGTGGTTTCAGTGTCACTGTACCTGTGCAGATCACTTTGAATCCATCACCATGGGCTGCTCACCCCTAAGGAAATTTGTGATGCTGCTTGCATTCACTTTTGAGGGGGTTTAGGGCGTATAAAGATCTACAAATACTGTTAGTCAGAATTCAGTGCAGAGGTGCTTCCATTCTGTGTGCATTGTAAACTTTCTAAAGTTCCGGGAGAACTGGAAGGAGCCACATTTTTTGCTTTCTGCTCCTTTCATTTCCTCTGCAGCCATCCAGCACTGTGCTGGTTCATGACACCCATGACACCCTCACCTGTACTCACCTGAGTACAAGATTGGCACCAACCAAAGCTCCAACAGCTGCTCATTTCCACCTAGGAGCTTCCCAAACCTCCTGGCAAGGGGATCTCCACTGACACAGGGGTCTCCAGTACTCCAGGTTTAATCAAGCAACCCTGGTTTCATGTATTAGCTGACATTCTATTAGATTTTTCTGCTTCCCTCTCTACAATTTCTTAAGTGTTGCATTTTAGAAAGGGTGATGCTCCTTTTATTCTAGGACATTCATAGTTTCATTGTTTTCCTCTTCAGTCTCTGTATCCTCTGGTGGCAAGGCTTGGAGAGCCAGCAAACCAAGCTGGGAGAGTTTTCCAGGCTACTGTCGAGAGGATTATTTATGTCCATTACAAAAATAACTGGGTTTCTAAGTATCCATCTTGTGGGGCACTCTTAGCTCACTGTAACATTTCCATCATGAATAACCAATTAAAAAAACTTATTTTGCAAGGCTGTTTCAAAGTGCCCATCTGGGGAAACTGCAGGCACTGGCACTGCTGGCCAAATACACCCAAAAAATGAACTTTACAATACTCTTCAGAAAGCCATGTATTTTTACACTTTCTGAGAGTTCTATCATTTATTAGCTGGACCTGTTCCAGTGTTTGGTTTGGCTGGATCCTGGCAGAGGTGCCAGTGCAAATGCTGTTTCACATTTGTCCTGGCTGCCTCAAAATGAAGCTGCCTGGACATGGGGCCCAGCTGTGTCCATGCTGCTGCAGCCTCTGACCACAGGAGGGTGGAGCAAACGTGACCTTTCCCAAGTGCCTGGATGTGAATCTGCAGGGCAGGAAAGTCCACCCCTGTCCGAGTGAAGGGATTGGATTCGACATCTGCCCGAGAGAGGGGAGAGCAGGCAGAGAGCAGGGCCAGGCTGCTTTGAAGGGGATAATGTGCTTCAGCTGTTCAGTGCCTGTAAAAGTCAGGCCACTGCTTTTGGTGCTGGAATAGATGTGGGGTTTTGAGGTCAAAAAACCAGCATGGATTTCAGTAAGGAAGGTTTTCCTTGAAAGCTGTATGGCTGTGAACATATGAGTTAATTTAAGACTGAAGGTGCAAGGTATCGGACCAGTTTCTCTTTTCACAGATATTTGCCCTTTACAGATCCCTCTCCTCTCCTCACCTATGGTATGAAGGCAAGAGGGAATTTTGGAAGCACAGCAGTGCCCCCTCCCAGGACAGCACCTGTGCTGGGGTGTGGGCCAGCTCAGTCCCTTCCCTTGCACCTCACTGGATTTGCTCACGTGCTTTTCCACAGAGCTGGACAAAGCTTCCAAGAAAGCCCTGCAGAGCCTGAGCAAATTTGTAATTCCTCTTACTGAGAGACTGGGGAGTTTAAATGAAGCCCAGAATTGCATGGAGTGTTCCAGTCAACACATTTTTGGTTTTCCTTCTTAAAACATTCATAAAAGCATTCTGCAGCCAGTTGTGTGGCAGCCAAGAGCCGTTGCTTCCTTCCACATCAGAACAAGTAGGAGCATCTTTTTGAGTTGGGAGAAAACAAAAAATCACACTAACTTGATTTTCCCTTTGATCCCTCATATTCCCTACATGCTTTCCTCTCTGTTTATAGCATCTGACATAATTCCTTTGGTCAGATTTTATGCCTGAAGTCATTTAGGCCAATTTTAGCTTTTTTTTTTTTTTTTTTTTCCCAGGGCTTTGACGTCTCAAGCAACTTAATCTAGGTCAGTAAAGTACCTGCTGTTGAAAGGAATTTTCTTGAGTAATGTTTTGATGTCAGAAGGGCCTTCCTTGGCATGTGCAGATCGGAGGTCACCAAGCCCATACAGCATGGAAAGGGCAAGCCACTAGGTGTTAAATACTGGTCAAAAAGCAGCCTGCAGTGATATGTAGATTTAGGTTTTAAATGAAGAATTTGGGGATTTTTAAACAGCTGAAGTGATGCAGTGTAAAAATCCCAGCAATGCTTCCTCTGGGGGAGAATGTGCACGAGAAATGTTTGGGTTCAGGATCACAGGAGCAGCAATTACATTGATTTCAAATAATTCCCAGACCAAACCTAAGTGCTGAGTTTACAGCTGAGAACAGCCATGGGATGGGGTAGCTCATGGAGGAGCAATCCTGATGGAGCCAACAGTGCAGTGTTAAAGTTCCTGCTTTTTGGCTACTTTAAGGAGCATTTTTGAGGACTCTTATCACAGCTCCCCTTACCACAACCAGGGCTGAAGGGCAGGTCTCCCTTCTGGCTTTCCAGACACCCAATGAAGACACTGGGGACAGGGAATTATCACTGTAGCCAGGGCAAAAAACTGGGAGAAAATGGAAGAAAAATGCAAGACATTGCACGAGCACCAGGACTAACAAAGATTTTCTTTTCTGGGTTCATATTTCATGATTGATTTAATTTTGTATCTCCAAAAGGGAAGCTCTAAATGAAGATTTTCCTGTTATTGGGCTTGGATATTTGCAGGGGCCTTCCTCCTGTACCTACCCAACCGTTTTCACAAAAACTGGAGGAATTTAAATTGTTATTTATCTGACCTTCTGTCACCTTTGATTAAGAAGGGTTCAAATATAACTGAAGTGGGTCACAGGTAAAATGGCAAAAACTCAGCAAAATGTATAATTGCTCTTCATTTCCAAATGACAAAAAGACCCAAAAAACTACAGGGTAGCCCAGTTTTTTCCCTAAATCTTTAGAAAAAATATTGTGAACTCCATTTATCTGTTCCTTCAGTCCTTTCAAAAGCAGCAGCACAAGCCAACACTTCAGCACTGCTTTAGAACATCCCCTGAACAATCTAATTTGAATGACATTACTGGAAACTAAAGTGATTGTGTATGTGCTTATTTAGCTCATCACTGAGGACTCTATCAGTACTGCACTAACAAGGAGTGATATTTTTGCCCTTCTAAATTGACTTGCCTTAATTTGTTACATTTGGTTAGCTGGTGGATTCAAGTATGATACAATGGTTCTCAAATTATGCTCTGCAGAGCATTTTTTTTTTTTTTGGTGGGCTTGATCAAACCCATGGTCATGAGATGCTTTTTTTCCCCCCCCCTCTCATTTCCAGTTGAGAAGTTGTATTATGAGGCTCTAAAAATATATTCACATGTTTTCATTCAACTGTTTCTCCATGGCAGCAATTGTTAGAGCTGCTGTGTTCATGCCTTTGATCGCTTTTGGGAGGAGTGGTGGCTTTTGTGATTGGAAATGGATGAAGGACAGAGCCAATCCAAATATGTGCTTGCATGAGGGATGTGTTTTTGTGAGGGAAAGAGAAATCTATTTACATGTGCACTAAGCAGAATTGGGTTTTTTGCTTTTTCATCCTTCTATGAACTTTTAAAGTAGGAAGATTTACTTAAGTAATTTATTTTTTTTAAATGTATGGAAATGAAAGGTGTGGGATTTATCTCTGGGAAGGTCTTACACGTCTGCATAAAATGTTTTGGTAGGCAAAGAACAACTTAAATGGAACTGCTGCATTTCAGCAAAGGTCTCTCTTATTCAAACATTTCTTCAGGCAGCTGAGTTTTACGTGAGGTTGCCAAAACAAAGCTTTGAAAACAGAGTAAAACACCTTTTCTTCTGCTTGTTCAGCTTTCCTCTTTTAAAATGTGAGATTATGACAGGTCACCATTCAGTGAGTTTCTCTTTCCCCATTTTCTTTCAAGTTGGGATCTAAGGAAACAAAAAGAAACAAGGAAACTAAGACAGAAGCTAAGGAAAATGTACATTAAATAAATATATACACATGTAAATACAGAAAGGTTTGATATCATAATTTTAATAAATGAAAGAATGGAAGGTGATTTATTTCTTTTCCACTTTCCCTTTCAGAGCTGAATTTTAAACTATAAATTTAATTCAGAAGGTTTCTCAAAAAGTCTTTTTTAGCTACAACTCGTCAAAAACTGGTTTCATTACCCTAAAGCCTTTCTGAGATATGTTAAGCGAAATCCAACTCCTAATAGCCTGAAAAGTTCAAACTCTATCCCTTAAAATTTTGCATCTTAGAACAGAACATAAACCCATAAATAGAAGTAAATGAAAATATTTTCATACATGAAAGTTTTAAATTGAGTACTTTTAATAGTATCATTTAATTAAATACCCAAATCAGAAGAATTTAATTTTGAAGCAGAGACCTTTTGATTTTATTTTAAGTGCAAGAACACCCCACTTGGGTTTCACAGGGAATTCTTGATGGTGGTTGGTGTTCCCTGGAGAAGGTCACCTGAGCTGAAATCTTTGCTAATCGAGCAAGAAGCAGAATTCAGCAGGATTTATTTCTTAGCCTTGTTCTTTTGCAGGGGTTAAAAGTGGGCCTTCCTCCTCTTTACAGCTATAAACACTGCAGTCCACATGAAGAGAAATCTATTTAAAAGTGGCTGAATAAAGTCAAGAAGGTAAATTAGAATCATCTGCTTCCCAAAGCCTTTCTTGTCTCCATAAAACAATGCCCTCTCCTGCCTCCCAGGCTGTGACTAATTCTCTAACAGTCCTTTTGTTCCAAATAAAACTCTCATGGAGGCTGACCATATTTTAATGAACAAATGCAGGGAAAATTGACTGTACAGGATTTTTTTTGGTCCTCTTTACTTCAGTGGCAGTGAGTGGAGGGGACAGAAGTACAGGACACGAGTCTCAGTGTGGATGCTGAAGGATGGTCAGAGGATTTTTTGGTTTTTTGCTGTGTTTTTGGCACAGCTGTGGGTCATGGCACGGATACAGTTAATTTGGTTTATAATTAGGAGTGTTTAGTACCAGGTTATCTGTCAGGGATCTCTGTGAGGAAGCAGATGCTGGGATTCCCTGGAAAACCACAATGTCCCTGCTCTGGGGAGAGGCAGGATGATGGGACTTGCTCCAGAAGGCTGTGAATGGAGGGTCTGTCACATTCCTCCCTTTGGAGGCCACAGGACCAGGAGTGTCCCCAGAGGGCTGCAAGTCTGCCCTGGGAAAGGCACAGGAAGATAACTGAGGTTTTGAGCTTCCTGCAGCTCTAAATTAGGTGTATTTCTCCTTGCTTGGAATAACCCACTCAGAGGAAAGGCTTAAAAGGAGGACACTGTGGTCAAACCTGCAAAGAACCTGTGTCATTTGAATCATCCTCATGAAAAGTCTGATATCCTCACACAGTTTAACAGGTGACTTTGATGTTTGAAAGCCTTAACCTCCCTTTGGAAGTGCCCATCAGGCTCTGCCAGGCCTTCTCCTGAGAGGGAAACCAGCTCTTGTGACACCTGAACCAGCTGGTGAAAGGCAAGTAACACTCATCTGAAAGAACTGAGGCATTTTGGCCACCCCACGTTCTCACAGATTTGACACTCTTTTACACTGACTTGGCCCAAAGTAACTGAACCTGTTTTTCTAGTGACTCCACTTGCAGCTCCAAGACCTATTCTTCCAATCTGCCTTCCTGAAAATTGGGGAATCCCTTGAATCATTGGTGGCCATGAAGAACTATGTCCCCTTTATGACTTCCTTTACTATAAAAAATCAGAAACCAATTGCAAACTGAGCTCCAGGAATAAATCTAGAGTAGTTCTTTTAACGTCAGCACTTACCTAAAACAGCATCAGATGAGAAAGACCAGAAAATACCAGCTCCATTTATTAATTTAATTTAAACATTTGTTGTTGTTCCTAGGAGATCTTGTTAATTTGTGATCCCCTGACCAATATCCAGCATTTCAGGCAATAGGTCCTGTTTATGACAGCAAAACCCATAATTTTTCTACCTGCAAAACTTGGGCTGAAGCTGCAACCTGAATTCAAGTGATATTAAAGGACTACATAAATTTCAGAGGGATTTCAATCAACTCAGGCTAATTCCTCTGATCTTCTTCAATTGAAAATGCCTGACTTAATTCCAGTGAACAGGATCCAAGATCTCTTGTATGAAGAAAGGGTCTTTGGGGGTGAAGAGAGGGAAGCTAAATCTGAAATTTTCACACGATCTTACATCATTAGAAATCCCCATGAAGACAATGACAATTTGAGCAATGATCCTACAGAACTTTTTTCTCCCAGTCACTTTTGGATTCTGCTTGGGCTGACTGTTGTTTGTTAGCCCAGGAATGTCAGAGATGAGAGAAGAACCTGCACACATCTTCCACTCCCCCATACACTTTGTTTTCATGTTCCTCAGCAAACTCCTCAAGCTCTGTGTTCTCTTGTTTATTTTTATTAACTATTTGCTCTTGTATCTCTTCCTGCCTTAAAACTATGCAGGCTAAAGGTCTGAATACTCAGATTGGTTTAAGCATCCTTGATTTGCTGGTTGTTTTATTGCAGTTGTGAGAGCACTGCAGCAGCAAACGTGCTGGCAGCGCATCAAACTCAGGATGCAGAACCTTGTCATGCCAGCACTGCTCTTGGTTCTGTAAACACAGACAGCTTCATCAAGAAAATTCTGTCAAAAAAAATCACTGGCACAGACGTGGCTGATACACTTAGAATCCAACATCTTGTCCCTTGGACATAGTGCCCCAGGCTCCAAACACAAACAAATCAACCCTTCATAAGGAGATGCTTATGTGCTAAATCCTTCTTTTCCTTGGCTTTGGCAAACATCAATAAACATCTTGGCAATAAAGAGCAAGAGATTACATGTTCTATATGGGCGGCAGGCCTCTAATGCAGCCAGGGAGGAACCGTATCTGCTCCTGATGAAAGCAGAACGCTGAGTGTTATGCAATTAGTCATGAGAAATGCACCCAGCAGCAGCCTGGTGGTCAAAACTCAAATTGGAGCTCAGGGGGGTCTTGTCAGGGCTTGGTGGACAGATGTTGTACCTTGACTGGGTCGTTTTCTGAGAGATTATCTCATTTCAGTATTCCTTTGCTTCCCCTTCCCTTCTTCCCAGCCGTTCATGACTCAAGCAGACAAAATATTGCTTGAAAATGGCAAATGATTACTTGAGAAAAAAATAATGAATTGAAAATAATGTCTTATTTTTACATTCTGCAATTGTGTCCATAGGGACAGTAATTGCTGTTTATTTTAGTGGCTGATATATATGCTTAGAGTGATTTTTTTTCACATCACAAGTAGGACATCACTTACACTTAAGTTGCTTGTCATACCTTTCAGACCAATAAAACTCCCACAGATGAAAGCTTGCCTCATGTAAAAGAACTGTTGAAAAAGTGTTTCTATGGACATAAAATCTGACATGATGATAATCTGAAACTGCTCACTCCCCAAGGATGACAAAACTCTAACAACTTCAAAGCGAAGAAAGACTTGCCAGAGGGGAAATTGTAATTAAAATTAGATAACCTGTATGAAAAGCATCCAATTTGTAGCCTATAAAAGCATTTTAGAAGCAGGGTTCTTCAGCCCCAGGACCATAGCTGTTACAATTATCTCAAGACTTTCACAGTGGAATCAAAACATGTTAATTTGTTAACAAGTCAGTATGTAGCAGTAAGGAAAAACTCTAATGAGGGAATACAAACACCAAGACTGCGTTTTTTGTTTTTAAGTGAATGCACTAAGTCCATGCTTTGGTTGCTGTGAAAGTTCCCCATCTCTTCCTGAAAAAAGTGGTTTGGAGCTGCGTGAATGGACCTCTCCACCCCTTAGTCCCAGCCAAAAGTCCAGGTGGGTCACTGAGCCTTGCCATGGAGTGGTTTCCTCTCAAGCCTTTCCTGCAGGAATGTTGGGATTCTGCAGTGCCTGTGCCTGGCTGGGAGCACTGAGCACCCCACACATCCCATCTCCCAGCTGAGACTCCTTGAGCCATCATCTCTCAGTCCCACCAGACACAATTTCCAGGTGATAAAGGATGTAAAACAAGCAGAACAACCTCTTCTGGCTGCGCTCTGAGCAGGTAACAGCCTCGCTCATCTTTATCCACCTGGAGCAGGGAAGCAGCAGCTGCACCAAGGATTAGACTGAGCCCTTCTGTCCTGATCTCAAAGAGGAGCCTTGAACCCAGCTGAGAAGGCAGATTACTTCTTGTTTCCCCACTTCCCAGCAGAGTTTTTCATCCACCCTGTGTTTTGCAGCAGCTAATCCATGAATCTGGAGCTTCTCCAAAGCGTCTGTGCTGCAGTGGCTGCTCCCCCAGCAGGACAGAGATGGAGATTTCCCTGTTACCGTGCCAGCACAGAGCAGCAAAAATATTAATTTTCAGCTAATGACTGTATGCCTTAGATTAGGAGAGGATTAGGGACTTCTTTGAGAGTTTGGGTTGTTGTGAGTTTGGAGGGCAGAAGTGCAGTGGGGAGAAATAGGCAATGGAAAGAAAAGCTTGAAGAGAAATATGAAAAGGAAGAAGAAAGGAAGAAAGAGGGATAGGAAGGGAGGGAGGAAAGAAAGAAGTGAGATGTTGAGTAAAGGAAAAGGGCTTGCAGGGAAAGGTCAGAATAGCCTGGGTGTAATAGTGATCTCCTGGGACTGAATCTCATAATTAGCCAGGGCAGACTTCTCTTTGATGTAGGATTAATATAGAAAGAAAAAATTAATGTACAATGTTACTTCCTGAGTGAGCTGTTTCATTATCCTTGGTAGCTTCACAATATGATCATAATCATAGGACTGGATCTGATCTTTTCCAGTTGAGACAATAGGAGGAGATGAGTGTTATCTCTGCCTTCCTCCACGTGACACAGTAATCCTCTGTGTTGTTCCTGACAGCTGGAAAAGCTGCACATCTTCCTAAAGGCCTTGCACATGGCCTATGCTTGCAAGCATTGATAACGATAAAATATTCATTATATCATTTTTGCTTAAGGCAAATATACATTCTGGTGATCTGATGTAAATGCAAGGACTTATCTCCTGCTGGTCTCTATTTATGGGAGCAGTGACTCCAGGTACTGCTATTATTAGCACTCTTATGAACACTGTTAGCTTTGTTGCAACACTTCTCATTTAATCAAACATCCCAAGGCACTTGGAGAGAAAGTTGTCCTATATCAGCAGTGCCAATTTTAAGTAAATATTCTCCCAGCCAAACATTTACCTTTACCTGGGAATTTCAGGCTGCTGTCTGCTGCACGGGCCCAGAATCCAGCAGGCCTGGATCCCATTTTCAGTTGTTGTAAAGGCTTTCTGTGCTGGAAGAAAGGTTGTCCAAGCATTAAAACCTTTGGGAGAATAGAGAGATGGTGAAGCAAAGGAACAAACTGCCAGGTTCTTTGCCTCTCTGAATTTTTTCATAGCAGGAAGAGGCTTTGTGCCTTCCATGAGGTCCCTCCCAGTGTCAGGCCGTGAGTGATTCAGAATCTGTGTGTGCCAGAAACTTAAATACCCTGCTGAAGATTTTCATTCAACAAACAGGGACAGCAAAGCATACCTTCCTCAAATAGGGTGGTTTTAAATCTGCCTAACCAGGGACAAATATCTTTTTTTCTTGTTTATTTTCTGTGATTCTGCTCTGGCCTGGGAGGAGGTATTCCACTGCACTTTATCATCAGCCTTCCTGCTGCTCCACATGAAATGTGGAGGGTCGTACCAATGCCCTGAGTCATTCACTCAGCAGCATTGTTTGGGTTTGGTTTGGGATGTTTCTCAAATTCAAGTTGAGGCTGGTTTGATGTTGCGCTCTTCAAAGTTTTTCAGCACCCAGCCCTTTTGTGGCTCCGTTGAGTTCAGAAGTTGGCTGGAGCCTTGTGCTGTATTGGAGCTTTCACAACAGCTGCCAAACCAATTAATCTTTTCCAAAGATGCAATGTGGAAGACTATTTTTATGGCAGTGTTTTTGCTTTATTTCTCACTCAGGTCCTAGGCTTCGTTCTGTGCTATTTCCTTGGATGCTGAATAACTCCTTACATGCTGAAGCTGTAACATTTTCTAATTGCAGATCCTATAAACGAAGGAAATATGCCAGTCTAGGATTGTCTGTGAGCAAATCCAAACTGACCTGCAGCCTTCCCAGCTTTCTCCTTCATGGCAACTTTCATTTGATGGGCAGACTGCAGATTCCTGACCTTTAAATTAAAAGATTAGGGATAGAACCAGGGATCTGTCTCATGTCCCAGACTGTCCATGTCAGCTGCTCTGGGTTAGAGAGAGGCAATAAATAGCATTGAGCTCTTGGGGGCTGCAGGTTGGACATCAGGAGGCATTTGTTCACTGAAAGGGTGGTCAGGCATTGGAAGGGGCTGTCGGGGGAGGTCGTGGAGTCCCCATCCCTGGAGGTGTCCAGGGAAAAACTGGATGTGGCACTCAGTGCCCTGGGCTGGTGACAAGGTGGGGACCAGGCACAGGTTGGACTCGATGGTCTGGGAGGTCTTTCCAACCTCAGTGACCCTGTGTTTCTATGATTCCTTTATGGTGGTGCCCATTTGCCAGCACTCACTAACCACACACACTCACTGCACAAGTATTTACACAAATACTTCCATTTGTATTTGCAGTGAGTGTGCAGGAAAATAAAAATGTTGCACGAATCTTTCTCATTCCGCTAAGTGAGAACAAAAAACTTTCCCCTTTCTTTTTGCCATGGCAGGGCTCCTAATTTGAAATTAGATACTAATAATATTTTGTAACTAACACATAGTGCAGCTCAAATCCACAACCTCAGGAGAAGCTGAAACAAGAAAGTTGCTTTAATAGTGAGTTCGCTCGTGGCCTGGACAATGTGGAGCACCACTGGTGGGAGGTTTGGCTCCCTGCTCCACAGCAGGTCATCCCTACAACAGGGATGGGCAAAAGGAGGAGGCAGTGTAGGGCCAGGAGAGGGCTAGCAGGGCTACCAGGGCTGCTCAGCCCGAGAGCTGCCTGCAATCCTGCACCTCTCCAGGTGGGCATCCCCCCAAAACAGCACCAGAGGTCACCTGAGCCCTTCCCCTCCTGAGCCACCACCTTCCCACGGGCTCCAGGGGCAGCTGGAATTGCTCTTCCCAATGACTCCAGCAGAACAAACAGCGAGGGAATCTCTCCCCTTGTGGGTCACCAAAAATGGAAAATAATCAAATTAAAGATATTATCAGTCTGCAAGCAGCAAAACTTTGTCAGCACAAGAACAAGCCATTTTCCTTAATCCTGTCTGTGCTGAAAGAAGTTTATTCAAGTATTTATCTAACCTTGTATTTAACCAGGAAATCCAGCTGAGCTAATCACCTTCTGCCAAAGAAGAATTTGGGCGCTCGTCTGCCATGACACTTCTGAGAGATTCTGTACACTGTGGCCACTCATTTAATGGTTTCATCACACGCAGGAGGAACCACCCATTTTTCATTTATGTTTCCTTCAGAAAATCAAAGAGCCTTGTCATCAGGGAAGACATGAGATGATGCTGTGCATTATTTGTAGAGGTGATGCCTCGAGATGAGAGGCCAAGGGGCTCTGCCTCATGTGCTCTCTGTGGGCCCATCCAAGTTCACACCACTTCAGTCTGCCCTTTATATCTCTAATGCTTTTTTCTTCTGAGATTTCAAACAAGAGGCTCCTTTTCTTGTGCCATAACACCCAAGAGTTTGATGGCTTGGTTAGCTCTACCTCATAAATAATACAACAGTGTACTTTGTGTCTCGTAAATAACAATATATTCTCTGTACACAGGCACATATGTGCTTCCACACTGAGTGTGTGATGATTTTATAGGTAGGAAGACACAAAAGAGAATGACGAAATTATACTTTTTACAGAGATGAAATTATGTGGCTAACAGCAACACCAGATTTGTACTTATTCTGGGCAGAGACTTGCACACTGAAAGTCTCAAGGACAGTTAATTAGAGTAAGTTCCTAATTAACCAGGTCTGTAACACCAAAGAAGGCATCACGTGCCTCAGTTTCCATGCAGGAAAATGGTGGTGATTGAACTGACCTCATCCAAGGCCTCTGGATGACCAGTGCTGTGGACATCTGCTCCTAATATCTGTGTACTCTCCTACCATGGCAGTGCCAATGGGAGAAGAACAACCCCAACGGGCCCTTGGATTTCACCACCTCATCCCACCTCTGTCTGTGCAAGACTCACATGTTAGGATCATGAGAAAAGAATAAAAGAGGAAGAAAAATTTAAAAAAAAAAAAAAGCAGGCACTTAAGACTCATCCCCCTCCTCGTACCTTGGAAGAATTATTCAACAGAAATAATTGTCAAATAATTAGCTTCCACCACCCCCTCCATTTTACCCTCCAAGTCACTGCCTTGCTGAGTCATGCTGTTCCCAAAGCATCCTGCCAGGTCTGCATGGGCCTGACCCAGCCTGGAGCCACCCATCCCAAGGGGCACAGAACTGTCTGGGTGTCCCCTTGGACATCTGCAGGAGCCCTCTGTGCCCTCAGCACCTTCCCAGATCAGGCCTTGCATTAGCAAGTCACGCAGACACAGCCAAATGTGAAGCAGCTGCACACGCTGCAGCCGGGCACGCTGTCTTCAGATCAGGCCCTGGAAGAATTAAAACCAAGTGTGTGATCTGAGCAGGCTGAAATGAACTCCAAATGAAACTGGAGTTAGGTCTCCTTAGCAGGGAGCACGGGATGGGATTGTTAGGTTTTAATAAAGTGTGGCCAGTGCTTTAATAAAGTGTGGTGAGTATATTACCCAACATGCTTTTACAATTACTGAGAAACAAGGACAGGAACTTCATTAACACTTTACAGGGGAAAGAAAGCTGTGCTACAGGCAAGTGATATATTGCTGTTGTGACTGTAGGTGTCCTGCATTTAAGAAAGCAAGGAAAATTCTGGGGAAGGGAGTAATTACACTGTCAGCAAATGTGTTTGTGCTCTCAATGAAGTCACCCCTCCAAGTCCCACAGCTGCCTGCATTAGCAACATGGCAAATTTCTAGGACAGAAGGTGACTCTATAAACACAGCCAGAGCTGTAACGTGAGAGACAAAACTCCTGAAGGGAAAAAAAAAAAAAAGTTTAAAAAGCACATGCAGAATCATTTACAAAATGTGTTTTCCAGGGTTGCACTCCCCACTCTTGAAGCAGAGGGGAGCTGCTTTGATAAAGCACAGGTGAGGTGTATCTTGTGAGCTGCGTGTCAGGCAGGATTAACTCCCTGGCAAATTATCAAAGCCAACTGATAGCAAAACAAGTTGGGACTCTCCTACAGTGGCAGTTTAAAACTAGGTGTAACTTCACCTAAAACAAATGAATAGAGCGGGGGTGTAAGGGGACTACCTAACTAATTAACCCCTTGATTAATTCCCAGGCAGATTACAGCGTTTTGTGGAAATCAAGGAAGTCCCAAGAAACTTAAAACTGTTGTTGGGTAAGTTTAGAGTAAAATTCAATTACTGGGAGAACTCTTTCTGTGTGGCTTGGGGATTCAGAGAGGAAGGGAGGAGAGCATGAGGTGAAATGTTTTCCTAGGTCTGCTCCTGCCTTTTGCTGCTCAGCTCTGCTCAGATTCCCACGTTGCAGGAGCAAGCTCTCAGTAAAACACACACGGTGCTCATCAGAGTAGGGAAAAGTTGCTCAGCAGCTTGGAAAGAGGAGTTCTAAATAACCCTGAGAATGTAAAACCACCCCTTGAATTGCCACACAGAGCTTTGAGACAGTTTTTGTACTGTTTTGTATTAGAGCAGCTGAAGCACACACACACACACACACACACACACACACACATGTGAGGAATTGTTAATTCCTCCCATTAGGATACAGGAGGAGTCCATGATAGCACCAACCATCACACACAGGCTCAGAAATGCTGCCCTTCATGTTTTCTCACAATTTCTTGCTTTTTCCTACAATTTCTGTGCCCCTGCAGCAGGAAATACAAACTCAGTATTCCCAGGGAGCTCCACCTGGCATCCCCCCAACGAGATCCTGCAGCTTGAGGAGACTGGGGGAGCAACCAGTTCTGTAGCCCTGCACATGGGAAAAGCAGGCATGCAAAGCTGGGAGTGTTGGGCTGAAAATGTGGCTTGTCAGGGATAATGAAGGAGACGGGAGGCAATTAAAAAGGAGAAAAGTGACAATCTGACAACACGCTCAATTAATGTAATCAGATTTTGCTTTCACTTCATCAGTAGTAAATCAAAGCGTAGTAGGAATGATATGAACTTTTTAATATTAAAAGCTACTCCCATAATATGCAAAGTCAGGGAATACCAGTAAATTTCTGTCTGTTGCCGATCATTAACTGATTTAGGATAGACCTTGTTGAGTAATTATGTTTAATAAGAGCTTGTCCATACAAGCTGCTATCAGATGTCATTTTGTACGGTTTCAAGCCAGATATAATGGGCAAGATGCACATATTAACTTTCTGTAATACTGCACTGGCTTTTTATGGGAGAAGGGTGGGAAAATTCAAAACTGATTATTGTGTGGCTTCCTTTCAGACAGCTGTATTTGATCTAATTTGATTTATCGCTGCTCATTTTGAATGAGCAGAAATGTCTGGAGGGGAAAAAAGAGACTTGTTACAGTAAGTGCTGGTGTTAATGTATTTTCACCTGCTTGCTTGGTGGGCTCCAGAGCTGGCTGTATTTTTTACTGTTTGGAGTTTTGTGGATTAAAAAAACCTCCTCTCTATCTTTTTGCTCTCTGTTGTAGGGATGTAATAAACTTGCCACACCCTCCACAAGCAGTGATTGTGTAACTAATCCATGCTGGGCATAACAATGTCTTCACCTAGATCACTGATATTGCTAAAGAGAAATGCAGGATAAAGGCTGGTGTCTATTTTCCTGAGGAAAGCACAGCTGTAACTCATAGGCAATTTTTTCCAGGTTATTCTAGAGCATAAATGTCTTGAACCTTGTAGAGAAGCGAGCCCAGAGGTTTGGAGTTCCGTGTCATTTTAGAGAAGTGCATAAAAGTTTTGGTGCTAGGATTACTTGAAGGCACAAAACCACAAACAGTTTTCCTGATTGCTTGAGGGTTTCTGGGTCCCCAGTGGAACTCAGCTTAGTCTTTAATGTACTGCCACTGCTCTTCTTCAGCACTGAGACGTGGGGAGATGAACCAGTGGCTTTTCCACCACACTCTTTCTAAGAAAGGCACACACACTTCAAAAAAGATAAGGAAATGCATAAATATCTGTGAGTCTGAGCCACCCACCCTGCAGCATGAGGACTCAAGATTCTCCTACAGTTTTAGAAGCACAGAATTAGAAAATGAGAGCTCTTTGGTCTGGCTTTGTCACTGGCTTTCTGTGTGATGGTTGGAAAGGGCCGTACCTGTGCAGTGACCTGTTACATATCAAGAAGCAGTCTGAGGTTAGGGATTTATTGACATGCACACTTCACAGGCTGCTGGGCTCTGTGATCCAGGCCAAAGCAGGGCAGAACCACACCTCAGGTGGCTCATGCCTGCTTCTGCACCCCAGTGTTGTGTGTCTGTGGGGCACGGGCTGTCTCAGGAGGGACAGCAGGATGTGTGTCCCAGCTCTGGAGTGACCCCCACCATTTACCAGGTGTTGTCTGGCTCCTGCTTAATGTCCCCTTTGAGCAGCACCAGTGATGGGCACCGAGGAGTCTATAATTTCTATAAAAAAGTATAATTTCTATTGCTGGGAAGCTCGGCCACCCGAGTTCTCCTGAAAGCAGGGAGAGGGGCAGGACATGCATCTCTGCACCTGGAAACAGCACTCAAAACACTACAAACCCATCCCTTCCTTAGGTGGGTTTTAAGTTCAAATGAGGCTTCCCTGCCTTATCTAACTCGGGTAAGTCTTAGTCACTGGCATTGCAAAATCTTGTTACGGTTTTGTTTGGCAGCGCCTCTTCACGTGTCCCTGTGTGTGGATTGCAGGGACACGTGTTTGCCTTGCCAGGGGAGATCTCACACATGAACACTGATTACTCTGTGAATTTAGGATTCTCTACTAATGTTTTCTGGCTTTATTTGGGTGCTGATCTGCTTGGGTCAGCCCTGACTTTGCTGTGGTGGTTGCACGGACAAGGCTCCTTCTCTCAACACACAAACAGCTCCTCTGTGGTTGTTGCTGGTGGTCAGAAGAAATCCTCCTGAAATGGGTGTTGACCAGGGAGGTAATTTGTTCTGCTGACACTGATTTAAAAAAAAAAAAAGCAGAATTTACATAGGCATAGAGGAATAGGCATTTATTTCAACATAAAAGTGGGGGAGGACTAAGAAAAGAAGGCATTGTAGACTCATGTTCTCCTGATGTGTTTGGTAAGATTTCTGTTGACATTTCTCCTGTTACAGCATCAGTTTATGGGGTATTTCCATACATCTGTAGAATGGCCTGAATGAGAACACCTCTAAATCTGTGGGAACCTCAGATTTCAATCTCCATCTAGATGCAAAGCATCATTTTCTCAACCATATTTGCATTCCAAGATATACAAAATACAGCAAACACAAACGTTTGGCACTCAGGGAAGTCTCTGTCATTTGCATTCTCATCTCCAGCCCTGCACGTGCCACCATGGGCTGGGCTGCCCCTGCATGGGGTGACAGCACTCCCAAACCCAACACCCTGCACACAGACTCTGCTTTTTCTCACATGCATACTCGTTAGAGAATTTCTCTTATTACCTGGGCTATAATCCCTCCCTGGGGGGGAGGCCTGGTGCACAAAATTAATTTCATTTGGCCACAGAAACTCCCTGTGCCTTTGGCATCTCAGTCTTTATACTCAGAGGAAAAGCTGAGGCAGAGCTGCTGCATTTACAAGACCCTGTAGAAAATATCTCACACCAAGCTGGACTGGAGGTCATTGCTGAGCTCAGCTCTGCCAGTGCTTGCTTTAAAAGAGAGCAGCTTGGGGGTTTTCACCTCCTTTCTGCCTTTATTGTCTGAGCTGAGTGTGCTCAGCTTTGGAGATGGGCTAAAGGCAAGCCTAACCTGGCATCTCCTCTGCATCATTCTTTACAGCTCAAATGGCGTGAAAATTTCCACATTTCCTTTCTTTTTTCTCACCCTTTCCTTCTTTTCATCTGTCTCTTCCTCTCCTTTCTTTCAGTTATACCTGGCATTTTTAGAGGTAAATGTTTTTTGGGATTTTTTTTCAGTGAGAAAATAATTCTGCAAAAAGTACCTGCCTCTTTTTTTTTTTTTTTCCTAAAGCATTTTTTCAATGGAAAAAGTGAAAATTAAAACCGTTTATTTGAAAATAAAAAGCATTGATCATTCCAAAAACCTCTGAACTTTGAGTGTAACTGAAATGTTTGAACGATTGAAATTCCTGCAGGGAATGGAGGAAAACAAACGTGTTTTCACTATTTTTAGTTATTCCAGTATTTCACTGGAAGTATTTTGAGGGGGAAGTTGGTTTTTCCACAGCAGTTGCTACTTGAGTCCTCTAATTCCCTCGTTTTATTGCTTTTCCCACATTTTATACCAAATTCTAATATTTCTTATCTTCCTCCCATCTTTCTGGCTGTGCAACACCCAAATCTTGCTTTCTTTTTATATTCATGAAGGGGGTGGAGGAAGCAGACACAGCTGAAAAGTATAATTTCTAGCGATGATAACAAAAATTAGAATTATGGCATAGATTTAACTTTTTTTGGGGAAAAATTCTGGGGAAAAAAAAAATAAAATTTGTTCTCCCTCTCTGCCAAAACTTGGTAGGCTCTACTTGATCTTTTCTTAGATGGCGTGTGGATTCAAGGGCTTCACATTTCATCAGCATCCTTAATGAGCTTGAGGAACCTCTAATAAATCTCAGCCCTTTTAATGAATTCTTTATAGCTCTTAACTGCTCCAGATAGAGATTGACGAGTGTAACCGGTAGCACAAAATCTTGGCAGGCAATAAGAGGAGCGGCCCCATCCTTTCCCTCTGGCATCCCATCTGAATTTCTGCAGCAGAGATAACCAGGAGTCTGTCACTGCTATGAAGTTTGTGAAATTTAATTAGGGAACTAATAAAACAGCTCTCATCTGGCGCTGCAGTTACCTAGGAGATGTGATGTGTTGTGTCAGGGCTCCTCCCGAGGGAGCTGTGGTGGGAGCTGTTATCTCAGCAGAGTTTGATTGACCACTTCTGTGTTGTAAACCCCTTTCTAGCAGGGTTAATACTTGACTAAAAGACATATTTGCACTCCTTGGGTGACATAGGTACACCATTGATGAGCAGAGGCTGATGGTTGATATTTAAACACCACTCACTGTGGAGAGACCTGTGGGGTTTTTTTTCTTTCTCCTAATTTCAGTTCTTGGTCACATTCTCAGTCAAGAAGGGACCATTTTCCAGTCCTAACTCCAATGTCTTGAAATCATCTCAGCACAATTGAAGATTTTCTTTTTGGGCTTTTTAGAGGTGAAGCTCTCTCAGCTGGATGGAGGAACCAGAAATGATGGTGAGAGTAGAATCAGATTAGATTCAATCCAGTGGCTCTTTCTGCAAGATCTGCTCCTGAGAAAAAGCTGGGTGTGATATGTCCAGACCACTCTTTTCAGCTCAGTTAATGTTTTGGCACTAATTTCAATCAAGGAAGTTTCACTTTAATGCAATTATTGTCAATATGTCTCATAGTTAGGTTAGATTTTGGTTTGTTGGTATATTCTAGAAAACATAATTCTGTCAGTTAATCTAAAAGTATATACAGTTTATATCTAGTCTTAGAATTCAGCAAAAAATGGGTTCATTATACCTTGAGACCTTCTAAGTTTTTGGATATTTTTCCCATACCACAACAGAAAACCAGTCATCTCTGTATTTAGATTTTTTTTGGTGATAAGTCAACTTATATTTGAAAATGAAAAGCTGCTTCAAATAAAGAATATTTTATTCAGTTCTGAAAATATCAAAGAAAGCTTCTTTGACCATTTCAAAGCCATTGTTTTTAGAAGAATAATTGAAATTAAAAAAAATCTACTGAAGCCATCCCGCCCCTCCCAACTATATCTGTTTGGGCAAAGCAGCATATTCCAGCAATAAAAAGAAACCACATTAAAAACTATTGACCAATTCTACTTAATATTTATTCTTCTATGATAACTGAAGAGAATAGAAAAATTCTCTCAGCAAGGCACCATGAGAAGGATTTCTTGGAGAGCAGTTTTACTGAGAAAATCATGGCTTCGTGATGAATATCTCAGCTGAAGTCTGGCCTTTTGGCACCCCAGGAAATGAGCATTGAGGAGGTTTTTGCACCTCCTGGAAGCTCCTGGCCAAGGGATTGTGTTGTCAGAGGATGTAGGTAGCACAGTGAGCTGAAATTGGGGCAGTGGTGTCCCCAAAACACTTGGATTAATGGGCTTGTGCAACAGCAGGTTTGTCGGAGCCTTCCAGTGACGAAGTTGTTAAAGTGATTTATTATCAACATAAAGGGTGCTCAATAATAATAAAACAATGACCAATCCTCACTTTCTGCTAAAAGGCAGCTGCTCATGGCCCGTGGCAGGCAGATGGCTGAATTTGTAAGATGGATTCTACAGGGCTCAGAGCAGCAAAGTCAAATTGTTTGTCCCTTAGAAATAATGGGAGATCTTTGGCATTCCAGTGCCCCAGATTAAATACCCCAAAAAGAACTGTATTTTCATAGCAACTCACAGCCTTGTCCTAATGCCTGGTAAGAGGTTTCTCAGCTGTGGTGTGTTTGTGGTGCAGAAAGTGCCTTTATCTGGTTGCACCAGGGGATTTGGACTGGCCTCTATTGCTCCATCTCTTGCCGAGGTGTCAAGTGACTCATTTGTCCTTGATGAACAAAACTGAGGTGCTGTGAGCAGCACCTGAGTGATGAACGTGGCACTGAGCTCACTGAGCCCTGAGCCAGGTTTATGAAATTAAGCCAGTGTTTGACCTATCAAACCTTGTGCTGAACTGGTGGCAGTGTTTGACCAACACATCATTAAGATTTTCTCATGGTTAGGGAAGAATTGAGTGAAATTAAATTATTTTCCTACAGGCTGAAAAGCCCCTGGGAATGTTATTTGATTATGGAGCTTCCTGGCTCTCAGTTATGGGTTCAAAACCAGC
This sequence comes from Dicaeum eximium, assembly GCA_013396995.1. NCBI lineage: Eukaryota > Metazoa > Chordata > Aves > Passeriformes > Dicaeidae > Dicaeum > Dicaeum eximium. The sequence goes on along the minus strand of VWZP01009913.1, from coordinate 924,628 downwards.
TTTATTAACTCTTCCTGAAAAATTACTTTTCCCAGTCTTTGTCTGAAGGGGCTCTGCTCCAAAGGGATGTCCTTAACATGACCTGAAGTCACCTTTGTCCTGAGGAATATTGACTGGAATGTATGGATGTGCGCACAGGCATCACCTAGAAGTGTAATGCCTCTGAGAAAGGATGGAGTTAAACTTCAATCTCTGTGGTGTAATTACTGAGAGTAATGGGCTGTTTGTAATTATGATGATATTAAGCCTGATAAAATTTTTGGGCCAGATTCTTGCCTCGTTTATAGTGGTATGAACCAGGAGACTGAAAGGAGATCTTGGCCCAAGACAGTTCTTCAGATAAACCCCAGGCTAAACAAGATTGAAATCTCCCACACCCATGATACCCCTCCAAACATCTCTTTTATTCTTGGGTTAAAGGCCAGGTATATTTATGGTGCAAACTATATTAAGATTATCACTGTTAATTAACTATGTTCTGAAGTTTTTAATCTCAACCTCTTTGGGAGCACTGAAATGATTTACATACCAAAACAGTAGTGTTGAAAAAGTTTCCATCTGTTTTCCATTCTTTTTCCAAGAAATTTTTAAACTCTGGCCATTTTCCCAGGGGACCATGTCCCCGAGGAAGCGTATCCTGACCAGCACTCCTTTCCAACTTCACTAATTAAGGTGTTTCTATGAGTCACAGGGACTTTCCTCTTCTTTCATAAGATATGAGTGATGCTCTTTGGGGAGAACAAATAAATAAATTAATCCAAGGAGTGTTACTAATGGGCTGGAAGAATGGTAGTCTATAAATTCACCTGATTTTAGCTGATACAGGCAGAACCTTGTAAAGGTTAGACATTTGGATTATCTCAATAGATTCATTCCCCTGACTTTCTGATGAGCTGTCCTTTTATACATTCAATGTATAAAGCAAAGAGATGACATCAGTAAATCTGGTATAGCAACGTGGCTTAGGATGTAAACCATTTCAAGTGCTGAAAAAATTTAAAAGCAAAATGAAAAAGTATTTATGAAAAAAAAATTATCAGAAGAAAAATCTGAATAAGCAAAATCTTATTTATTTGCAATGCATAATTTCAGCAGTTTTATTTATAACAAAACCTTAGTTCTCTTAGAGATAAAAGCTGCTATACAATGTTTTCTCAGTGACTATCTAGTAATCATTCTTAATTTTATTTACTTAAACACTTGCAACTTTTCTTAGCACATGCAAAGTGTTGAGAAAATCTTGACTGCCAAGTGTAATTTCTCTAAATTATTGCTCTCATAACACAAGTTCAAAAGAAGAAATGAAAATAGGAAGCTCTCCTACAGCAGGCCTTTCCACTCCTAAACCCTCCTTTCAACTAAAAATATATAAATACCCATTTTTGTACATTCTGTACACTGTGTACACAACCAACAGTGTCAAAAAAAAAGTTTGCAATTAAATTAGTGGTGTTGAATTTGTGACAAAAACATGACAAAAATTTGGTCTGTGCCAAGTAGAATGAAGTTGCTAAAAGTTGTGTGTTACAAAGAAAGGGGAAGAAGCTGTGTAGAAAAGAGGGTATATTCTTTTGTGGAGAAGGCACTGGAAGGTGACATCATAGCAAGAAGCCCCAAAACTGTAATGGTGACCCCAGGTTCCTGTGGTTCTCCCAAGTTCAGAGCTGTCCATACAGCTGGGGTCCAGTTCAGGTCACAGCTGGAAAAGAACTGTCTCCAAAGCCAAGCTTTATGCCCAAGGGCTCAGGAATATCACAAGAGGAGCTGATATTGCAACGTTTTTGTTATCTGGGATAGGTTCTGTATGCACTTCACTCTTCAGCCAAAAGAGAGCTGGGCACAAGGTGGGAATTGGTTCTGCCCAGTATAAGAATGTTTTGGTTTTGCTTATTCTGGTGCCATTCAGGTTTATCTCCTGTGCTGGACTGGCCTCTGTGTTAAAGAGGAGCAAAGCAGGAGCCAAAGCTGGAGCTAAACCCCCTGGTCCTCCTTGTGCCTGGAGCTGAGGGGGGCAGGTGGGGAAGCAGCACCTTGGGAGGGAGCCTTTGCCAGCCATGGGAACTGTCCTGGGAAATTCCTGGGCATTCCTCCTTCCTCCACCTGACTTACACCACCCAGACGTGGACCAGGGCAGCAGCAAGAGGGAAAGGACTTTGTTCCTCGCCTCCCTTTGAACTGGCAACTCTCATCATCCTTCTGTTTTCACACAAAAGGGTATTTGGTAATTTTGTGTTCTATAGCAATGAGTCTGGTATTTCCGTAGTGATGCATATTGTTATAATCTCTCTGCTTTGTTTCCTCGACATATTTTTTTATTAAAAAGTCTTCCCAGCCTTAAATAAGTACAGAATAAGTGTGGTCATTCTGGGAACATGAGAGGCCTGATTATCTGACCATCAAAGACTATGCTGTAAACAGGATACTAGTAAACAGGAACTGAACCCCATATGGAGAGTTTGTGGTTTTCTTCAGCCTCTGTTTGTTATGTCTTACATCCTGTTAATTATAGAAAAAGAGCTGGAAAGTTGGAAATAATCTTTTCTCCAGATTATTTCCAGCTTCCCTCCAATAGAACAAAATGCAGTGTAGAACTGCCTTACCTTGCTTCCTTCAGATGTAAAGCATTAAGACAATTCATTCCAGGGGATCACTTTTCAAGAGGATTACAAGCAGACTTTTTTTTCCCTTTTAATTACAAAATGAAAATTTAGATCTTAGCATCTTATGCAGGGAATCCTCTTAATTGTTAGAGCACATTTCAGTGTATTCTTTGGATTTTGTCTGAGAGCCTTTGATACCTTTTAAAAACCATTTGTATGACTGGCATAAATCATATCTCAGTAGGTGGGTTCTTAAAATGAAGATTTTGTTACACGAAACAAATGGCAGAATTTAAAGCCATAGCTCTCAAGTTTTCTGTGTTGTTAGGTGTCTTTCCAGGCTGTCCATGCATGCAGAGGGATTTCTCCAGAGCTGGCTGAGGCAGTGGGCAGAGCAGACAGCTGCTCCTGCATTCCCACTGCTTATCCTTGACCTCTGATTTGCACAAATGATTGCCCACCTTTCCAGCATGGTTCAGTCCACGCTTCCAGTGTCAGCAAACAGATTCATGAGCAAAACCCTGAAAAGTGTTCAAATCTGCAGTTTTGTGTTTTGAGGTACATTCCCACTCTTCCTTAAGGACCTGCTTTGGAGTTTTGGTGCTTGAAGGAGCCACATCAGAGGAAGTGTGAGGGGGGCCGTGCTTTGCTTAGACTTTTTTCTTACCAGATCAGGCTTTGGTTTTGCAAAACAGAAGGCCAAAATCTGTTTGGTTCAAGGCCCCACGTTAGCTGTGACAAGCAGAAAGTACCAACCCTGCTTATATTTCTTAGACAGCCCTGGAGCAGAGACCACAAATAAACCTCCTGTTATGTTATTTTTCAGCTCTCCACTCTCAGTGCTGTCTCTTTAAGCTGCTCTCTGATGCCAACCATCTGCTCCCAATTGCTGTGTTACCCTTGAGACCTGTAAGGCCAAGTCTATGCACTCTGCCCCCAGCAGCAAACTCAGCCAAATCCCCCATCCCCAAAGCTCCTCCTGGTTCTCATCCTTGTGGGGAGGAAAGGGAGGAGATCTTCTGCCTCACATTTCCCCAGGCTCAAGGTGTTGCAGCACCTCCAGTCCTGGGGCTGCCACTGGGACGGGGAAATAATGTCAGGATTATGGGATCACCAGAAGGAATTAAAGAAATGCTGAGAGAATTGGCTGCTTATGAACAATAAGGTTTGGATGCTATAAAAATGCCCTGTTCTGGCGTAACTCTGCTCCCACTAAATTCAGGGAACAAAATTCCTACCAACTTTACTAGGAGCAGAGTGTGGCTAGTGCTGAGAGCTTTTGAAAATCCCATCATATAGCTACACCCACTTTATGTATCCATTTTAATGACATGATTAATAAAATACCAATGGAGCTCCAAACAGTTCTGTGTTCGTTTTCCAAAGCGCTTTGACTCATCCGTAATCACAACCAGACTTCCAATTATGCTGGATTTTAATTGTTCTCCTTTAAGGATAATTACTTGTACTCTGAAAAAAATTACTGTGAGTAGCTGGTGATGAGTAGGAATAGGCATCCTCACTTCTCTCAGTCTGTTCTGTCATTTGAGTTACAAGGAATGTAATTGGATATGTGACACCCAGACAGAGAGTGGTTTCCAGGATCTGAGAGGGCTCTGTTTCAGTTAATGTGTTAATTTGGGTTCCATCTTCTCATTTGTTCTGCTTTGATCTATCATTTTATAAAGCCAAAGCACCAGATTATTAAGTGTGTGTGCTTGATTTATGTGCAAGACTCCATTTGCATACACATTAATATTTTTAAAGTTTTGGTCCAAATTTCTGCAAGCCATGGTATGGAGTAATAGGAGCTGTAATTTCATACTGCGTGGCAACAACTGGTGGGAATAAAATTATCCTGTGATTTGGCCATATTCACACACCAGGAGCTATTTTCCATTTGGAAATTTCGAATATTGCCGATTGAAACATATCTGTAAGCAAGCTGTAAAGAGAGGCATTGCATGAGCTTCAGGGCTTGGGGCAGGAGGCTGAACCTCATGCTCAATGTATCAAGATTATCAAGAATATGGCATTAAAACCTCAGCCAGCAGGAGCTGCATTTCTACTTGCCTGAGAATGGACAGCCAGGGATTCTCTCTCCCCTGGCTGGGAGAAGAGTTGGGGCTGAATTTTCTGAAGTGCTGCCCATGAGGTTGGATTTGTGACTGTTCCCAGCACAGGGCTGGCTTTGTTGGATTTGTTGTCTTTATGCTGTCCTGCTTAAAGTGCATTGCCAGCACTCTGCTGCCATTTATCCATAAACCCAGATTATACAAATGAAAGGAGGGTGTCGTTGTGAAAAACTGGGTCTTTACACTTTTAGGCCTCTGGGAAGTTAAAGATTTATTTTTAATCTGACACTTAGCCCAGAGAGGTTAACAGAGCTGCTAAGATCCAGAAGTTACTGTTCTTCTCTAGTACTTTCTTTTTCAAATTTGTGTAGGATATCTTCAGACATAAAGTATAGAATAATGTAAATATAATCACCTATTCCTTGAAGTTTTGTTATAGTAATTATTTGCATTAGATGAGTATTGTTTTAATAATGCTCTTTTTCTTCAAATTACTCCACAAAATCCATATTATAATTAATTTTATTATTAAAAAAAAAAGTTTCCAGTGGGAAATACTGACCCTGAGAAATTTGCAATTTTCCTTGTAAAATATTTGTTCCAGTGACACTTCTATTCATCATTATAAAATTTTGGAAAATTTCAGGAAAAAAAATTGCGATACAAATCCCAGCCAGTACAGCTGAGGGGTGGGTGAAGGTCTCTGGTTCAACCTCTGCCCACAGCCTTCAGCTGAGGCTCTAGAATTTGGCACTCTGTTAAACAAGGTGTTTCTTGAGCTATCAGATGAGCTGGATCTGCCCTGCTCTGGTTGGTAATGCTTGACTTTGTTCTCTGCTAGAATTCAAATCTCTGGGTTAGTTTGATTTCTGATGGACCAGTTATTGTCAGAGACGCTGGTTTGTATTTTCACTGCAGTAAATCTGTCCCATCACTGCTGTGGCTTTGCAGCTACAGTGGAGACAATTGTGGAATTTGAAGATCTTTGAATTTCCTACAGGTGCTCAATGGCTGTGTTTGCTTCCCAATGTCCAAGATATTATTCCATGGAAAGATCATCTTAAATATGATCTGCTGGATAAATATTTGAGTCTCATGATTGTCCTGCTGGTCCATGGCCTGGCCCATCACTGACTCTGCATTCTGAAGGTCCATGGCTTGCTTGGAGCTACCAAACATTATCAGATCAGGGTTCCAATCCAGAATGAGATGGTTTTGTAAGTTATCCTTTCACTTTGAAGCCATTGCTTCCCCTCCATTTCATTTGTGCTTCATAAATGCACAGCACAATTTTGCCTCCTTTTAGCTTGTCAGGATAATCTAATCCAGACCCTTCTGGTTTAAATTACAGCCTTTTCCAACTCACAGACTTTCAGAACTGGCTTTCCTTTTAATCCCTTTTTATTTATTTATTTGTATGTATCTTGTCTCAGCAAATTATGTTGCTTCATGTCATCTTAAACGATGTGGTGTAAAATTAAAAGAAAAGCCACTTTGTAATGTATCAAAATGTTATTTAAAAAACCCCCCAAAATGTTTGTCATTTGTTTTGCTCACAAGTAATCCCAAGCGGCCGCACACTGTGAGGTTTTCTGTGAATGCACTTACAATAGGAGCCAACCACACATTTCACTGAATCAACAGGCTTGTCTCGAGATATTTATGACATGAATGTTCAGACTTCTGTTTAGTCAGCCATCCCCAGGGGAGGCAGCATTTTTGATAGCGCCTAAAGGAATTAGGCACATGTTGTCAAAAGGGTCTTTGAAATTCCTGAAAAATCACTGCAAACACGGCTTTGATGGCTGAGTCATTTGGGGTCTTGCAGATGCTGTGCTGAGTACCTAATTCCCAGTGCAAGGAGGATGGGAATGCAGCACTCCCAGCAGCTGGAGCCACGGCTCTCCTCACCATCCCAGCAGGGACACAGCGGTGACAAGCGCATTTTGTCGCAGGAGCCGAGAGGCTACATTAGCTCTGGATGTGTCACCTATAAAAACATCATTCTTTGTCTGTCTGCACAGCTTCCAGGCTGACTTTGTGTCAGTCCCAGGGAGGATGCTGCTCTCCCCTCACCCAGGCAAGGCTGGAGCTGCCTCTTCTGCTGCAGCTCCGTGTTCCTCAACAAGCTCCTTGTCACTCCGCGGGATTTTTGCTGTCCGAGTTAACTCCAGAGCAAACAGGAGTTTTTCCCATGTTGGAGGTTTCATCCACAAAATTTCTTACTCGGTTTTAGCACCAGAGCCCGAGGCTGGAAAGCAGAGGCATGTTCTGCATGGCTGTGAGGGCAGAGGAGGCCGATGCCAACCTCGGTGCCAGCTCTCCACCAGCTCCTCTCACCACAGCCCCTCGGGTGTCATCTGAGCTATTTTTCCAGCTAGAGCCAGACTACTTCATCATGTCCTCAGTATGAAAAAACTTGCAAAGGGGGCAACCTTTGATCCCTGAAAGCTTTCAGAAGTGTTAATTCCATGTCTGGAGTATTGTCACGAAGCGGCCGAATTCCAGGCGGCACCCGGGGGGTGAGCACAGCCCGCTCCGAGCTGGGCCTTGTGGAGAAGGGCATTTCTAGCTCAGCTTTGTGCTCAGGCTTTTATGGTGCTTTTAATATGAGAGACTCTTATCGTGGCTCGTTTACTGCCATGCTTGTGGTTTTGCCACTTGGGAGCAATCATGGGATTCTCTGATTCGTGCCAAGGGAAGGGCTGATGTTGAGATGGTGAATTATGTGGCTATTTTTTGGTGGACTTTTGCTGGTATTGAGCTAGAAGACATTAAGGCACTTTGATCCAGGTGAGATGGCATTTGTCTTGTGTGTGGCCACACTTTGTTTTGTTACCTACACTCCTGGACTGTTTGGAAAGGAAATATTGATAGAAGTTTGAACACAAGCTGTTGATGATTTGCCTTTGCCATAGAAAAGGCAGGCTCTTAATTAAGATACACTATGGGGTTTTTAAAGAGCATTTTAAAATTTATTATTTGCTTTGACTTTCCAGAATATCTATGCTCTAACCAGTTCATTTTGTTTCTGGTTTTGTCCCACCAGTATTGATGTCACTTGAAGATCTGATTGTCAACATCATAAAAACAGTGCTAGGAGGAGCCACAAAATATTGCACAAGACCCAGAAGGACTGAAAGTTGGAGGATTTCTTTCAGGGGATATATTGTTTTCACTGGTGAGTAGGAGGAGCCATTTTATTTTTCCTGATTACAGTCTAGAACAGCTCAAGTTGCTGTGACTGGAATTTTGATTCTATGGATCATCTTGCTGAAATAATTTGACAGCAACAGAGTTTTTCTCCAGGGCCCTTGCTGTAAATTATATCGGTTTCATGCTCCGTTATTAATTAAAAACAGGGTTTTTTCCATTTAAACAATGTAATTTCTTGAGGTGGGAAGAGGGTTTCTTTGGTTGAGGGTTGCTCATTAAATTGGGAGAATTGGTTTGGTAGAAATGGTTTGCATCTTCTGAAGTTGAAGGTAAATCTGGCAAAACTTTGATTATAAAATCTGAAATTGGGCAAAACTCTGAGCCCTGAGACTCAGATGAAGTCCAGTGTGATGGTCAGAAGAGTCCTAAAAGGAGCCAAAGGGAGGGATTCCAAGAAGGGAAAAAAGTTGAATATTTGTTCTCCTCTCAAGCATTCAAGGGAATAAAAAATTGCACCAAGAGTGGAATGTTAAATTCAGCCTCAAATGTGGAGCCCTACTGCACACACTGCAAACCATTACTCAGGCAGCAGAATGATGGGGTTTGAGCAGGAGAGATTATCCCCAGATAAATTGTCCATTCTGAACATTTGTACACTCACTACCCACTGTGTCTCACACTGATAATACTCTTTCCCCAAATTTATGTGATCCAGGGATAAAGAAAAAGTGGGGAGACATGCTTCTTTTTTTTTGATTTTCTTATCTCCTGAGCTAAAAAGAGTTTATTTATTGTCCAAGAAATTCAACCTCACCCTTACTCCAACTGTATGTCACACAATCATTGAAGTCCTGTTCCTTCAGGTAGCTCTGAAACCTTGAAAATCACAGGAAATCTCTCTCATTTGATTTTTTTTTAACCACTACAGGGGGAGATGCTCCAAAGCTGCACCAGGATCCAGGTGGGCTGGGACCATTTGGGTTTCCTACCTGAGTTGGGTGTGATGGACATTCCTGTCTGCTCCAGGATCCCGGGAGAAACTCTGGGATGTGCACAGGTACAGCATCTCCAACCTGTTCTGTCAGGCTGCCTTTGCCTCGTGGGCTGTGTGAGCAAACAAGAGATTAGAGGGCACAGGAGGCTGATCTGGCTCTGGTTTCTGATTCAAGTAAATAAATAAACCAAAGGATGAAGTGACCACAGCAAAACGTGTTACAAAAAATCCAGACTTATTTAAGTAATGAGAAGTATGGATAACCAGTTTAAGATTGAGGACAGGAGAGGAACAGAAGGCAGTGCAGTGGTGTCCCTTGGATGATAAAGGCCACCTTAATACTTTCTAATTACACTTATTAACACACTTTCTAAATTACAAAATGGAATCAGTCTTTGCTGCCTGACATCCTGCTAACAAAGCAGGGGCATTTGATTTCCACCAAAGGAACTCAGAAGCACTAGGACAACTTCCTAATACAGGATTTTTAAGAGGATTTCTTAAAAACAGGTCACTGCTTAAAAGTGACGAGCTGGACTCATGCCCTGGAGTTCTGTGGGGCAGCAGCAGCAGGGACAGAGGGCTCTTGGAAGGGGAAAAATGGGAAGTAGGCCTTCAGCTCATCCAGGCTCTCCCATTTTTCACCAGCCTTGGCTTAGTCTTTCCCTGCCTTAGCTTCATCCAAATACTTGTGCCAGCTGAGCTTTAAAAGAGCAAAGCAGAAAATCTGTTGTTTGTGTTTAATACAGAGCAGTTTCACCAGGTATCATCCTTGTGCTTACCCTAAAACTCCCTAAAACATCCTGTCTGTTGCAGAATATATACAAATAACCCACACTCCTGGGGCTTAGGAGGATGAAATCCAGATGGAAGGGTGTTTGTTCTCCACACAAAACACGGGCCAAACCTTAATGTGCTGCAGACTGGCACAGCCACCCGAGGACAGTGCCAGTTTGCTGTGGGAGAGCCCAGACACATTTTCCTACACATTTTCCTGCTCAGGCTTCCCTGCTGCTGCCTGAGCTGCATCCCCAGCACAGCATCTCTCTTGCAGTTACCTGCCAGGGGGTCAGAGAGCTCACGGGGCCGGTGCTTTCTGTTCAGCCAAGCGTGATCCTGGGGATGGGAGCTGGGGCAGCAGCATGAGCACAACTTGTGTTTATCCCCTGGGCTGTGCAGCCAGCGGCTGCTCCTTTTAGCACAATTTGCATATGGCCTTGGCAAGGCTGGCAGTGAATCAACTGTTCTTCATGGGTGGGGACAGAAAATCTGCCTCCTTTGGACCTGCAGCCGCTGCTGTAACGTTAAACCTGCACTCAAGGATGAGAGAAAAAGATTGATTTAAAATAATGGTATTTTAAAATGAGGGGTTCTAAAGTAATTAAAGCCAGAAAAGAAGTGGTGAAAGAAGATGAGCAAGGAGTACCTGTGTATATTCACAGTCATCTAAATACAAACTTCTTCTATTTCTGGATGCTGATCTCTGCCCCTCACCATCCTTCCATGTCCCCTGGCAATGGGGCACTGCAGGCCTGGAGAAGCAACAAATCCAGCAATTAATGTCAGTTTTATCAATTCATGTCACACAGCCTGAATTGATTATTGCTTTGCCATATAAGATCTGATTTCTGTGCAGGTGTGTGTTGCTCAAAGCAGGAAGGTACAGCTCAGATTTTTTCACAGATTTTTCGTACAGATTTTCTTACAGCATGGTGAGTATTGGGTGTCAGACACTTTTGAGTCAGTCCTAAGAAGTTTTTTATGTTCTTGAATGTCTCTTCCAAGAAAGCAACAAGAGGGTGTCAAAATTAAATGAGCAGGTGGCAGATTCAGAGTAAGGAGAATGAGATTGTTCTTAATGTGTAATGTGTTCTGTATTTAATCTAGAGAACTCCTGCTAGGGGTCACTCTGAACACTGAAACTTGAGGTGGGTTCAAAATTCAGCAAATTAAAATCACCCAACAGCATTGCCATGCTCCCCACCAGGCAGGGCAGCTGTCACTGCCCACTGCCAGGGACTGCTCCACAGACCTTCAGGTGGGATCCTGCATCCATTCCTGACTCTCTCAGGGAGCTTAAACAGGTATTTCACCAGGCAGCTTTGAGACCTGACTAATATGGACAAATCACTTGGAGAATTTTGGATGACAGGGGCTGCTAAGTCCAGCCCCAAACTCGCTTTGCACGATGTGCAAACCACAGCTGAGCTGGCAAAACCCATTAAAGGCAGTGCCTTTATCATGGGGGATAATCTGTAAAAATGCTGCATGCTTCAATGTTGGCAAGTCACCAGCCCAGCATCAGCCCATTTCAGCTACAGAGCAGTGACCTGGTGATAAGCTCCTACTTGTGGAGCATCCAGCTCTCCTGGGATGGTGCATTAGGAAATTCCCCACTGGTTTTATCCCCAAGGGCTCTGTGCTGGACAGGAGGGATGTGGCACTGCCCCCACAGTGGCTCTGCTGCCGTCAGGGCAAAGGCTCCAGCAGAGCTCCAACAAACACCAACACACTTGGGCAGCACCTTCAAAAGCTGCTTAAAAAGCCCTGTTTAGATTTCACAATCAGGACAGATGTCAGTCTTTTGAGGATTAAGGCGAGCCTGGTCCTTCTCGTGCAGCTGATCTCCACTTGAAGGACATAAGGTTTGTTTGTCTGGTTTTGTTGTTACAAGCAGACATCGTTAAGGTCTGGATCATCAGCATTTTGTCACAGGGGGCAAGGAGATTGAAGAGGCTTCTGGCATGGTCATAGCATTTTGGAAAGATTTTGTGAGAATCCAGATTTTTTGCTGCCATATGGAATAGAGAAAAACTAGGTAGATATCCCAGATTTTCTTACAGTAAAATAAATTTTAAGTAAAGAGCCCAGTGTTTTAGCAAAATGGTCTGCATTATTATGGTCTAAGACCATAAACATGGTATTATTGTTGAGGTCATAGGGAAATGTAACAAACAGCATTTTCAAATGGTTTTGTATTCCAGCTATTTCACAACAAGCTTGTTCTGAGCACTTATGGAACCCTTTATATTTTCAGAGCTCCTGAAAACAACAAGCTTGCTAAAACAAACCCATACAGGCACTATTTTTAGTGCTGCAATGTCTAAAATAATAGCACATTGACAGGAACTCCCTCAGCTGCAATAGCACCACAGTGCTTGGTGGTTTATGGTCCCACTCCAGTTCCCAACTGGCTGAGCTCAGACAGATGAGTCCTGGGGATCCTGGGTGGGCAGGCCCAGCAATCCTTCCCCACTGCTGGAATGCAGCCACCTCTGTGGTAGAACCTGCTCTCTTTGACCACCATCACCAGATCTTCAGCTCCAGCTTTCTGGTGTGAAGCACGAGCTTGGAAAAAGAGTGTTTTCAACTGCAGTGCTTTGCCCATTTTACTAATTTTTTATCCTCTCTCTGACTTTCCAGTGAAATCTCTCACTGTTCTTTCTCCCATTCCTGAGTTATTTTCCCAGCATTTTGTGGCAGAGAGCAGAGACTCTCTCCAAAAGAGAGATAAAGATATCTGCACAGGGAGTAGGACTGACACACCATTCCCATCCCGTGGCTCCCTGAGCTGCCATCCGAGCTTCCTCTGGGTAGCACATCCCTTCTCACTGTAACTCTGGTGTTTCTCCCAAAATGTAACATGAATCCAGGAGCAGCTTTGTTGAACTATAATCTGGGTCAACAGTGTCTGGTAGGTTGAAAGGTCATGCTGTAACCCCATCTGTTTTAGCTCTCCGTTGGAACCATGAAAGTACTTTAAACTTGAGATGTTCTGCAGCATTCCTAAATTATCAGTAATGTGTAGTGACACCAAGAACTGTGGTCTAGAAATGCCATGTTTCTCTCTTTTTTT
>VWZP01009913.1:867152-911919 GCA_013396995.1 Dicaeum eximium | reverse complement strand
TTTTTTTTTTTTTTTTGATCTAACTGGGTGAAGCATCAGATTTAGGAAGTAAATTCAAATCAGCTGGACATAGGTCAGTGGCTGTGTGTGGAAAGGACGGTATAGTAGGTGCCTCTGGCCCATAAAAAGCCTGTCCTACTGAGATCTGGCTCCAGGGCTTATTAAATACCAGCCATTTTTGACTAGTAAAAGACCAAACAAAATGTGTTTTTTCTCCTTTGATGATTAAAATCAGCCTGAAGTGAGTGGCATCATTTATATAAACACTTGCTTTTGTGCAAGTGCTGTCCTAAGAGATTAGAGCGTTGCGTGCTTCCTTGTAAGATTTTTTTGCTTTCAGGTGAAAGCAAACATAACCTACAGACTGAGGGACAGCTTCACTAGGCCAGGTTGCTCAAAATCCTGTCCAACCTGACCTTGAAAACTTCCAGGGATGGGACAGCCAAATTTCCCTGGGCAACTCTTTCCTGGGATGTGTCCTGCTCCCGACAGCCCGTCAGTCCCGCCTTGGTGCAGGGCAGCTCTCCGTGCCCTCCCTGGGCTTAAAGCTGGACTATAAACCAAAGACCACGCTGGTCCCTATTATTTATGGCTAACTCAGAGATGGTGACACCCTTGGTGACCTCCTCCTGCCACCTTTAACCTCTCAGCTGCCTCCCCATCCTCACGTAGCACAAAGATGAGACCCAAACCTCTCGCTCTGGACTGGGGCGCGGTAATTGCGCGGAGTCACGCTAACGACGCAGAGATGAGCCTGCAAATGGTTATGAGGTTTTCTTCTCAATTAATTGTCAGAAGCAAAGGGATGTTTGATGTTTAGTGTCGTCTTCTTCTTGTTAAATGCATTCCCTTCGCCACCCATCCTCAGACACCGGGAATAGGCAGAGCTGCAGAGTTTTTGGTGTGTTCGTGTAAAATCCGCCTCCGGCGTGCCTCAGTGACACACAGGTCTGTAGGGGACCTTTGGTTGAGGTTTGTTGATAAAATAACACTGACATCTTACTTGGAGGCACTGAATGAATCCTAAGCCAGAGTTGAGGGTGGGAGATTTAGATGCTGTGTGTGTTCTCTGTGCCGGGAGAGGGAGGATGTGCCTCTCCTGATTGGGAACGTGTCCTCACAGATCTGTCTTTAGACACGGGAAGACAGTTCCTCTGTCTGAAAATCCTCCTTGGAACTGATGTTTCCTAGTGTGGTCTGAGCCCAAGAACAGCCCTTTGGCTGTCAGGAGTTTAAGCAAGGAAAAAAACCCCAAAAAGCAGTGGCAAGGAGATTAGTGAGAATTTTAAAAGGGAGAGGAGTGAATGTGTGCCCTGTGTGACCGAATGGCAGAGATGTCATTTGAAGTGGACCAAAAGGACAGTCAGTCTGTGAAATCTTCTGCTTTTGGACTTAATTAATTTTATTTTAAAACTGTGAAAACATCAGCAGTTTGTGTAGTTTCTGCATCTTACAAAATGACAAATTCCTCCAGTGTTTTAAAAATTCAGAGCCTTGATGAAGTGCAGGGGTCTGGTTGTTCATTTTGGAGACAGGAAGATGAAGCTCAGCATCCTGGGGTACCTCAGTGCTGCTGAGGTCATTGCAGGAGCATCCTCCTTTTTCCCAAAATTACACATTCCCAAAACCATTCCCTGGTTTCCCACAACCAGGCCAGTCCTGTGGGGGAAATCCTGACCCAGCCAGGTCAGTAGCAAATCTCTGCTTGCTCCTCCAGGGCTTGGTTTCAGCCTTGGTGTTTTCCATAAAGCTGCTCAGGGCTCTTGGGACTCAAAGTTAAGCACAAATTGAAAGATTTAAATCAATTGTCATTTAGCAAATTACTGGCATTGCTCTGACTAAGACTCGTGGCTCTGCTGTGTCCACAGGTGGAATTGAACTGATACAAAAAAAACCTTTGGAAGGTTCATTATTTTAGAACCAGTATTTTGAACTTTTAGGAAGATCTAATGTAGATCAGGAAGTAATGAATGATTTTATGAGAAGGTAAAATACAGATTGGGCTCTTGTAACGTGGAAATTGCCAGAGATAAAAAGTAGATAATTCTGCACTAGGCTGTATTTTAAATTACCAATTACACCAATTATGTAAAACAAATATCTTAATTTGTTCTGATTTGGAAACAACAGGGATGTGGTATTTCACCCAAAAACCTAGTAAAAATATATTTTAGGTATTGTACATACTTTTCCAGGTTTTTATAGAGGATCTCATGTTATGCTAATGACAGTTTACATTTTGCTTAACCATTTTATTGCAGCTAGAGGGGAGGTTTCTATATGTATGTTAATTCATATATATATCTATGTAACATGAATAATTTGGCAATTTTTGATGTGCTGAGTGAACATCCCCCCAGCACTCTGAGGCTGGATCTGCCCCTGCCCTGTGCCTGCTGTAATCACTGACCTCCAGGAACAGGGAATCATCTCCCTGGGTGGGGGACACCCATCTGGGCAAGACTTCTTTTGTTTGAAATTGCAGGAATGGCATTTTTTGTGGAAAAAAAGAGGGGTTGCCTGGATCTAGTTCTTAGCACATCAAATCAGCTGCCAGGTTTGGTGTTGGGGCTGAAGAAAAGCCCTGACCACACCTGCAATGCAGACAGACTCCCACACTGGGGGTCTCCCACCACCACCAGTAACAGATGGTGAGGGTGAGGTGTTTTTCCCACATTCTCCGCTCTGAGGTTGTGGTTCTGGGCTGGATTGTCTGTCTTTGCCCTTCATGCTGGTCCAGTTGTGGCTGTGGAAGTTCAGAGCCTGGCTGTGCTGCCACACTCACGCCGTCACTTCGGCTCCCGCGGCTGTCAGGGAGGCTGACGAGGTTTGTGGGGCTCTGTTATCTCTGTTATCTCTCAGCCTGGGCAGGGAGCACTGCAGGCTACACACTGAGGGGCTTCCAAAACTAAGCCTTAAATCAAACACAGCAAATTAAGCCACGGCATATGCAACACATCATTTCAGTATTTATGTTTGCAGCCTCCAGCTCCGGCATCAGAAAGCCTCGGAGATGAGTGCAATAAATAGCCAGTTCACGGAGGAGTTGGCAAGATTTATTATGTTTATGATTCTGCACAAATAGTGTTGACAGAGTTCTTTTGATACAGAGATAGTTTGTGTGCTCAGATCACTGAGGAGAGCTGCACTTGGGAGGATTTGCCCCCAGCTGAGTCTGGATCTTTAGGTGCCTCTAACTCCTTGTGTGCTGTGTTCTAAACTCTGCCATGCGAAGGGGTTTTATATAAATCACTTTACAGTGATTCTGTGCTGCTCTTCTGAGATGGCACACCCAGCCTCACCTCTTTGCCTGGTGTTATATCACCACAATTCAGTGATAATCATTGCTGGCATTCAGAATCCTGCATGTGCCCGGTGTGCTGCAGAAATTAAAACATGAGGAAAGCATCCCATGAAATTTCCCATCTGAGGCTTTGGAACAAGAGCCATGGAATCGATAGGAATTCTTTTCCTTAGTGTCAGTGGGAGCTGGATCTTGCCCAAATTGCACAAAGCAGCCTCCCACGCTCCAGAACAAATCCAGAGGCATATGGTTACTGTCAGGGGAACAGGTGGATGTTCATATGGTTTGTAAAGGAGCTGGAGACAGCTTGTTGCATTTCGATAAGAAGGTTATTCCAGGCAACTGGAATTGTGTAAAAACAGGGAGAAGTGCAGCAGAGGCAGCAGCAGCAGGCAGGGATAAGCCTGGGATATGAGGGAGAGGGGAAGCCTGGCACAAAGTTATGCAGAGCTTTGGAAGCGAGGAGGGAAAGCTCCACTAAATATGCAAGATTTGGAGGGAAAGCTGTGTATATTTGAGAGCTTTGTGGTGCTACTTTGCCAGGGATGGAGGTGTTTGTGGGGGATGGAGAGACCAGGGTGGTCCACAGGTTGTCATGCAGCAGATCAGAGATCTGCTAAACCTCAAAGAGATCTGTTCAAAGTATTCCGTGTAGCACACTCCAGCCCATAACCTCACAATGGGAGCCATTGTATTTTTGCCATTTGCAAAATGAAGGCAATAAAATACAATTTCAAAAATGAAGAATCTTGTGAGTATGAGAGAATTTTGTAGCTAGAATTCCTTGTTTAATCATGCTCAGCATTTAAGCTTCTGGGATGCTAAAAGAGAAATGTTAATAATTTGGGAATGCTAAATCAGCACCATAGCAGTTACTCTCCTAAAGGATGTGTTTGGGAAGGTATCAGGAGACATAAGCAAGCCTTGTTGCTGTTGTTTTATTAACTCAGAAGAAGCTTGATGAGTCCTCTGAAGTATTTATCTGATAAAATTGCCAACCCCAAGGAATGATTTCTGTGTGGGCAAGGCCGTGTTCCTCCCAGAGAAGGTGCTAACCAGTCACTCTCGTTTAAAAATCTCAAAGAGAAAACCCAGCTAAGAATCCTTCCACAGTGATGCTGAGATGGCTCAGAGGTCACTGTGAGGATCCTCTTCGGCGCTCCAAGAAAAGTTTGAGATGCTTGTCTTTGAAACTAAATTTTCATTTCATTCTGACACATAAGCCTTTGAGCGAAGTGTAAAAGCGGGTCATCCACGGGATTTCTCACTGGAAGGGAATCCTTGGGCTGGGAGGGAGCTGCTGGCAGCGCTCTAGTGTGGCACCGCCAGCGCGGCGTGCGGGGTCCGTGTCACCGGGAGCCAGCCTGGGAAAAAAAAAATACCTCTCCCAAAATTACAACAATTAACTGTGCGGGGCTTGAGGGGGCCTGCCTCGCACCCGGGCTGGGCTCTCGGTGTTTGCGTGTCCCGCTCGCTCGGGGGTGCAGCGGTGGCGGGGGCCGGGCAGCGGCACAGGGGGACCGGGATCCGCATTCCCTGCCGCTTCCAGCCCCATTCCCACCCCCATTCCCTCCCCATCCCAGCCCCGTTCCCGGCCCCATTCCCGGCTTCCGGCGCGGCGCCAGCGCCGCCTCCCGGCATCCCGCTGCACTCCGGCCCGCTGACGGCAAACCACGGGAAAAACGCAGGGGTTTGGGACTTTTTTACGTCAGAGGAGGGGACAGGCGGGCGAGGACAATCCTTTCCGATTGCCCGCAGCACAGCGGTGCCTCCTAAAGCCACTTCTGCCCCTCGCTCCCGCACCAGCAGCGACACCATCAGAAAGCGCGATCAGCGTCTGGAGCATCTTGCACGAAACACACGGGAAAATATCTACCCAGGAATGGCATTTCAGTGTGGGGAAAGGTTTGTGGGCTCCCACTGGAAGGTGGGTGAGGACAAAGCTCAGGAGAGCCTCGGGGATCCCCTTGCTGGGAGGAGGGAAGAGGGCTGACAGCATATTCTCAATGAAAAATCATATATATAGATATTGAGATATATATACATCTATCTATCTACAGACAGATTGTAGATAGAGAGATATAGATGTGTAAATGGACACGTAATGTATCTGGAATGAAAAGCAGCCTAAATGAGAGGACCTCTGGACCAGACTGGTGCCCTCAGTGATGTCAGATATTGTGTTGGATGGCAAGGTAAAAGAAATCCAGCACCCACATACAATGTGAATAAATATGTATTTTTAAGCTAAAGCAGGACCATTTATGGTGAGGCTAGGTGAGTTTTTGGTTCTGTAGTTGTTTCTGGCTATCCTCTGTCAATGCAGGAGCATTTCCATGGGATACAACTGGCACGTGCAACTTCTGTCCAGTTCAGGAGCACAGTCATAGTTTCCACTCCAGCGTTGTGTGCAGTATAGAAATGTCACAGAAATTAGCTCGGGCTGACAAAGTGGAGTAGTTGGAAAATGTTCTTATAAGAAAAGTAACAAACACACTTGGCTAAATCCTGCCAGAGTGGCAGTGCTGGTGCAGGTTCCCTCCCTGGCACTCCGGGTATTGCTTTGCATCGAGCACCACCCCAGAAAGCAGCGAGCCCACGCCCAGAGGTGCAGGGGTGAGCAAAGGCCCTTGTCAGTGCCTGTACCTGCAGTGTTCATGGGGTTTTGCCTTCTAGGAGCAGGGCTGAGCCTGCACAGATCTGCACCCCCCAACCCTCATCTCCTCGAGTGGCCCCATCCACACCCCACAGAGCATGGTTTGGGGTGACCTTATATTGTAGGGTGACTTTCAGAGACCTGCTGCTGCCAACAGAGCCAGCCTGATGCCTGTGGAGCTCAGTGAGCACCTGCCACAGGAATGCAGACTTTTGGGGATTTTCACTCTTCCCGAGGGCAGCGTGTGTGAGCTCGGGAGGGGACGGAGGGCTCCGGAGCCGGGCAGTGCTCAGGACAGGTCGGCGTGGCAGGGACCGGAGAGGGGCCTTGGTTTGGTGTTTCTGCACCCTGCACTCTCCATTTCTCACCCTTCCTCTCAACACCTATTCCTGTTCCTTGCTGGTTCTCCCCGAGAGCTCGTGGCTTTTCAGCTGCTCCCGCAGAGCAGGACCAAGGAGCCAAGCAGCCCCACCTCGGGCCCGGTCCCTTTCGGAGCCGTGTCCCCTGTCCGTGTCCCCTGTCCGAGGCCGGGATTTTCCATCCCGGGGATGCTGCGGCGCTGCCGTTCCGCGGCTCTGCCGCCAGAGAGCGGGCGGGGATTTCCATCGGGGATATCCCGGGACATCCCAGGACATCCCTATAGCACCGGGATCCCGGAATCCTCCCCGCTACAACCGGGACATCCCAGGACATCCCAATAGCACCGGGACCCCCGGAATCCTCCCTGCTACAACCGGGACATCCCAATAGCACCGGGACCCCCAGAATCCTCCCCGCTACAACCGGGACATCCCGATACCGTCGGGACACCCCGGAGCTCCGCCTCCGGGACATGTCGGTACCTCCAGGTACATCCCGATAGTGTCGGGACCCCTCCGGGACACCTCAGGTACTGCCGGGATCGCTCCGGCCCCGTTTTTCCTAGAGCACATTAAATCCTCTCTTCCTCTTGCTCTTCTTTTTAAGTTTTTGCTTTTTCCCCAGTATGAAATTCTCATCCATTCCAGGGGACTTTGCTCCTGTCCGCGGGCGACAAATTCTTCTGGCCAAGACTTCAATTATCAATTAATATATATATAATTTAAAAGCTATTTAAATTTGACTAAAAATATGGATCTTCAGCTCCTGCAGCCTCACTCTGTGAGCAATGTGAAGTGATTCCATTCCAGTCACATCTCCAGGAGGTAAGAAGAGTTTGGCTCCATTCAATTTGTTAAGACAATTAGTAAAAACATACTTAGCCTAACGGGTGAAATTATTTTACCTCTTCTGGTATTACTCAGTGAGATGGTGTGAGTGGCAGAAATGGGAGCTTCTTCCTCCTTTCACCCACAATGATTCCTCTGTGAAGAGGGGAATTCTGATGCCCCAAATTTTCTCTGTCTCTAATTTAGGTCTAGCTCTGGCAATCAGAATAAGCAACTTTGGTTTGGAAAAGTTCAACAGAGATAAAGACTTGTACTGTGGGGAAGAAATTTAGATCACAACAACAACAAGGGGTCTGAACACTTATTCCTGCTTGATTTCTGAAATAAAAGGTGATGTAAGCAGGAGCAGGAGTTGAGGTTCTCCCTCAGCTCTCTGGACACAGCTCGCCAGCCACTCTTTGGGGAATAACAAATAACAGCATCCCTTGATTCTCCTCCAAGGGTTTTGGACTGATTGCAGCAGGATTACACGTTGTCCCTGGGTTACAAACATCCCCACAGAAAAACAGGATTATGTGGTCTTCTCTGTTTTAACCGTGAGGAAGGATTCGCCCATAAGATGAAAGAGACTTTTATTCCTGGAAATGAGGATTTCCTGAGGCCAGGGCTTAGCAGAGCTCTTGCAGTGGCGCTGGTGTAAGCTGTCCCCAGCCTGCCCCCCTGGCACAGGGCTGTGCTGGCCCACGAGGGCATCCCACAGCCTCTTCTCAGCCACAGTGAATGCCCACGAGTCCTGCCCTGTGTGCAGGCTTTGCACCAGATCCCAGCTGGTCCCACCTGCACAGGGATGGGGATGAGGTGAGTGAGGCTGTCTTTTGGCACCTGTCTGGAGGCAAGGCTGATCCCTTCAGAGAAACTGAAGCCACACTTAAAAATTAATGATTTTTCTCTTCTCAGGTCAAGTGTAATGCATTGCCCATCTCCATGCAAAGTGAGGAAACATTTGTGATGGATGAATCACAAAAGCAGCACTGACCATCTTTTCCTGTTTCCTCTCTGTCCTGTAACATTGACCAAGTGTTTTAATCAATGCACGTTCTCAGGGGATATAAATGAGCACAGCTCAGCTGCCTCCTGGGTAAGGCATTTATTTCCTGGGAATCTGGTACTGTGCCTTAGGTCCTTGCCTTTAGCATGGGGATACAATTACTTTTAGTGGAAGGATATTGAAATGTGCTGGTTTTTGTTATTAATTTAAGATTATCCAATTATATGATATTATAAATTTTACAGATCCTGCCTTTAAGGTTTTAATCTCAGATTTGTGTATTACTTTGGTACATTTAGATAAATATTGTAACAAAACACCATCCCAGTCTCTCAGAAGCACTTTTATAATGACTGTAGAGAGCTCTGTGTTGTGTGTTAATATTTTAAATTCTGTGTTAAAGAGTCGATTGTAACTATAGTAGGGAATACATTTTTCACTTGTAACTTAGATTCTTTTCATTGCAAGGTACCAATTAGACTCAGCATACCAAAAATAGCACAGGCAAAAAAACAGTTGGGCTACTTAAAAAGTGCCACGAGAGATTAGCAAAGTATACCTAGATGCAAACCATATGCAGACAAGAAAGAACCAGGACAAATCAAAACAGTTTTAGCAGGTAAGGAGCCACACAGCAGCTTGTGTCAGATATCAAAGGGGCACAGACTGTAAAACAGCATCCTGCAGCTGGCAGTGGGTAAAAAGTCCCCCAATAAAAGCTGGATCATCCCTCTTTGGTTTCACAAGCTGTCCTGGGTAGTGATAGCAAAACTGGGTTGTAAGTAGTGAAAACTGAGTTGTAAGCATCAAAAGGAGACTGGAGTCATCCTAAAGCAGATCTGTGTGTCCCTGGGATCCAGGAGGCTGAGGCTGCTGGGCAGAGGAGGGTTCCTGCTCTCCTGGCAAATCTCTCTGTGCTTCCTACCCAGAGCTCATGCACACACTGTGAGGTAAAGCCAGACAGCACCAGGGCAGTTCTGCTTCTTCTCAGCATCCTTAATGTGGCTGACATTCCTGGCTCCCCTAATAATACTAATTCCCAAAATAATATCAAAAATTAAGCCTATTGCTAACTGATTCACACATGAAGTGAAAAAAAAAATCCCTGTAAACCCCATTTCTGTTTATGCACACACACTGTAGTAATACAATAGGAGAGAAAAATGCTATTTATTATTTATGTATTTATCTAGCTTTCAAGTGTTTTAGCCTGTTTTCAGGATCCTTCACATTTTAATTCCTGATGTAGGTGAGCAGCAATGTCGGGAGACAATTCCATGCAGGCAGGAAGAATATGCAGTGTAGCTTTCATGGAGAAAGCTTTCATGTCTTGTTTGGTGGTTTCCCAAACTGGAATGGAGGTCACTGACTTCCCACGTGCAGGATGGTCTCTGTTTAGGGAGGGCAGGGTTTTTGTTACTATGTGAAACAGAGTGGTGGTTACAAATTATTTGTTAAGGTTAAATTCATTCCTCTCAATACCTGTGGAAATCTATTGGTGTCTGAGGGCAGCATTTCTGTGCTTAGGAGAGGCACAGCAGGGAAAATGTCAGGTGGCTTTCAAGGTACTTGGAATAACTCTGCTGACCCTGGTGGAAAGACCAGGGCCAAAAGGTGAAAGGACCTGATGTACCTCAGGCTGCTCTGACAAAGAACTGGATCACAGCCTGCATAAATAAAGGTCAGCACAGCTGGAAATTCTGCAAAAACTTGAGCAGCTCCAGCTCTGAGACAGGAGCAGGTCCCCAATGCCTGGGGAGGTCTGGGACAGCCAGGACCACTCAGCATCCCAAGGAATATCCAAAACCAGCACCTCCCTGGAGGCAAGAAGAGCTCATCAAATGCAATTAGGCCTTGGGTTACAGGCTGGCTTTGCTGTGTAATTATCAGCATTACCTCAGCACTATCAGCCTGGGATTTCCCTGCTGATCCCCAGGATAATCCCGACCCGTGTGACAGGAAAGGCTCTGCCCTCCCTGAGCTCTGCCATCCCCTCCCTGCCCACTGGTGTGTGCACTGTCTGTGTTTGCTGAACTACCTGCTTTGCTGAGCACATGGAGTGAGAATGGGCAAAAGAGGAGGCTCTTCCTTCAGCCCCAAACCAGGGTAGAAGAATACCAGCAAAAATTAGCCAAAAAGATTTGTCTTCCCTGCCAATCCCTCTCAGTTATTTCTTTCTTTTTCCTTCTCTTTTTTCCCTCCAAGTTTCACACAAAGCTCCATCTTTAGGATTAGCTGTCTACAGGCAGCTCTTTGTATTCAGCTGAATTTAAGATTATGGCTGAGCCATAAAATGGGAGAAAGGTGACACTGGAGAATTTCTGCAGCTGTAAATCCTGAAATATTCAGGTCCATGACATTTTTGTAGCTGGCAAATGCTGAGTGAGGCATATCTGGTCAACTCTGGGGCCCAAAACTGGTTGGATTTCGCAGAAGAACCTGCTGTGAGTCTCAGGTTTGGGTGGCATCAGATGCATTTAAAGAGATCTTTCAGGTCAGATGCTGAAATACTGGTTTCATTTGCTGCTGTCTGCAGTGATTGCCAAGAGGTTTCACACTGCTCTCCAAACAGTCCTGAGCAGGTGATGGCTCTGGAGCACTTGGATGTGCTTTGACTGAGGTGTAAGGACAAGTGTGTGATGAGTTAAATCTCTCTGGAAAGGTTAAATGGGCTGAGGCTATGCAAACCAGCCTGATTCATGGTCCAGTTCATCATTGGATTGGTATTAAATCAAACATTATTTACAGACACAGGTATATCCCCAGTCCCTGGGTTTTGATTAACAAATCTTGAGGTGAAGGGGATCTTGGGGATTATTACCCTACCACAAGCCTCCCCCCTGGAATTTTTGTTCTGGAAATCATATTTATGCAAGTGAGTCTCATTTAGGCGATGAATTTTAACTCCAAAGTTCGTGTCTTTCGTGTTCAGAGACAGGAAGGCAGCCTGAGATGTGGTTTCTCTCCATATCTAATGAGTGTTATTATGAGGAAATCTTCTACTGGATCAGATGCTTCCAATGAATCTTTAAAAGGCTTTGCATGTATTTAACAAGGTACCAGAGCTCACCACAAACGGGAAGAGGAAAAAATTTATGAAGTCTGAGGCTTTGTCACCATGGTGACATCTATTTGAGTTTGGAAGTTGCGTTAGTTTGAGCTCACAGATTTTTCTTTTCCTGTCATTAAAGGCACGCCTCTTATCCTCTCTCAGCTCCCTCCTCCTTCTCTTCTTACCCCACAATGACTGCATTTAAAAACTAAATTTCCTTTCAGAGAAAAAAAATACAGGGGATAAATTACCTCCATCCATTACTGCCTCCAGCAAGCTGCAGCTGCTGGGGTCCATTTCCAAGTGGACTTCATGTATAAAATGAGAGAAAAATTTTAAAAATCTCTTTTCTGTGCCATGCAGTTGAACAGCTATGATCAGATACACCCAAGTGTGAAAGGCCTTTAATGATCACAGGGCTGACCACATTCACCCCTCCAGTCACTCCCCAGGATTAGGTGGAGTTCACAGCAGAGGTGGCCTGGACCCAGGACAGAACATCAGTGGTCTTCTGGGTTTGCTTTGCAGAGCACGCAAAGAAACTCTTCAAAGGTTTGTGGTACAACATAACCTTGACTTCAACTCTGCTTTTAATGGCTGCTTGGAAGATGACAACGACCACACTCTTTGGGAATCTGTCCTGGGGTGAGAAGCCTCAAAACCACAGGGCCAAACCTAAGCAGAGATGAAGCCTCTGCAGCCCACACAAGTGCAGTGGCAGCTGTCAGGAGGATGCCAGAGCAAGCCCTGCTCCTGGCTGGCAACTGCAGGGCACCGAGGCTGAAGCACAGCTTAGAGGAGAAATGTTTCCTTGATGGATATCCAGGAGGGGTGGCTGCTTCCTTTCAGGAGAGCATGCTGTGCCTGGGAGAGGAGATCAGCCCCCAGAGCAGCCCTGCAGCCAGCCTGAGTGGATGGCATGGCAGGGCCCTGACCCATAGAGAACATGGAATTGATGAATTTGGGTGTTTGTTTGACTTGTCAGAGGGAGAAGCCAAGCTGTGGTTGATGGGTAGAGGAGGACTGGGTGTATCCATTTGCTAATGGTTTTCTGGCCACTGGGAATCTTGGTCTTAAACAGCAGGAATTCTGTCCTAGCACTGTTGTAGCAGGAGTTTTCTCCCCTGCACTGACAAGCATCACACATCATCCCTCCCCGCCTCCATCTGTGCTCACAGTCTAATTCACTCTCAGTAACACGTATTTTATTAAATTTGGCTGTGAGAATGTCACCAATTACGAAGGGGAAAGCAAGACTGAAGGTTAGGGGGGAAAGGTGAAGGTTAAATTCAGACATTCATGGGTTTATGGGGCAGTTTGTCCTCAATCAAAGCCAGGCATTCATGTCAAGCTACATAAACAGGAATAAACACTCATGTGAAAGTCACTTAAGAAGCAAAAACCCATAAGAATGTTTGCTGCAAAATGTGTGCTTTCTTCTCACTCCCTTCCCCTGCTCTTGGCCCCACGGAAGGAGATTGCTCAGAGTGTTTCCAGCCTGGACAGTGTGATGCTCCAAAGATAAAGACAAAACCATCCCTGCCACAGACACATTTCATGCTCTGAAGGCTGAGCCACTGCTGCCAGCACGACCTCAAAAAACAGCACAGGATTCCAGAGCCCTGGGGTTAGAACACATCCCAGTCCTTCTTGAGGTGCCCAGTGATGTTTTTCCTCAATACCACACTCTGTTAAAGTTTAGCTCAAAGTAAAGTTTTGAGAAGAAATGAGAAAACTGGTGAGAACAGTTTTTTTAAAAAAACAAATTAACCTCAGATCCTCAGCTACCTTTTATTGACCAAACAGAAGAAGTTTCTCTGCGTGATACATTTCTTAAATTATAGGTTTCCCATTTCCTGGCATCCTAATAAAGTCTGGATGAATGATGAGAGAGTCTGCTGGGAGAATGAGTAAACATCTCCTACTGTCTGGAATGCAAGACGACTACTGTCTTATCCTTTGTTACAGGTTGTTAAGATAAAATTACCCTATATATCAACAGCACTGTCAATGAAATTAGAAAGGGCATTCTACCTCCACACTGCCCCCGAGGGTTTGAGGAGGGAGGAGGGAAGGCAGTNGGGGAAGATTTGTTTTGCTTCTTTTTAATGCAAATGAAAAAGAGGAGAAAAGCCAAGGAGGATGTGAGAGGCAGGTTTGGGTATTTCACCAGCTGTGCAAGCAGGAGGGAGAAAAATTATGGTTTGATGAAAAATCCCCCAGGACAGGCTGAACTGAAGTGGCAGCAAAGCTTGGGTGCAAAGGGGACCCTGAAGCTGCAGATGTTGGCTCCAAATAGGGCAGAGTCCTGAGCCAAGGACACCCCAGGGATTTTGTCCCCCATCCAGTGTGTGCTCTGAGCAAGGACTGTCCTCGCTGCTGCTGCACAATTTGTCAGCTGCAGTTTGGGGAGAACCCTCTTGTACATCCCTATAACCCAATGACCTCTCTCTGGTGTGTCTTTTATCAAATCTTGTTGCTGTTGCAATTTTCCTGGTCTTTAGGGAGAAGATCTACTTCTCCAGGATTTTCTGGAAATGTGACTCTCATCAGTGTGCACTTGATTGCCAAAATACTAGAAAACACTGCATATGGTCTCCCTGCACTCAGGGAAATCCAGTGTTGACCTGTTTTCCTTGCAATTAGGCTGTATCACCAAAGTAATAGACCTGGTTTAGATTTGTTACATTAATTGTACCTAGAATCTGTAGCTGTACTCTGGAACCCTAGGGCCATGACAGTAGGATCTAAAACTTAAATCCCATTGCCTCTTTTCCACAAAAAAAAAATAATTATTATCTGTTCCAGACATTTCTCCCAGATGATCCCTAAGCTGCAGGAGGTGCTGGGCTGTGATGGAGCTCAAGGGCTCCTTGTGGAGGAGCAGGGCTCTACTGCAAGTCAAAACTTCATCACTTCCATGCCCTCTCTTGTATCCATGTCAGCTTCTGTTACAATCTCATTCCTTTGCCTTTTCTTCTGTTTTTCCTGAGCACTTTGGATCACTTCTTTTTCTTTAATTTTTAAACAAAGTAGTTCATTCATTTTTGAAACTCAAACATTTCACACTTAAAATATTTTCATATTGAAAACAGAAAAAAAATGAAACTGAAAACAATACTGGAGCATAAAATGCTGAACTTGGGTGAGAAATGCTCTTGGATTCACAGAGCATTCCTGACTTCCCCCATCCCATCTTGTAGCATGTCAGAAACTTTACACGTCACTCTCCTGCACTTAGGTGTGTGTGTGCAAACACATACACAGGAGAATTTTCTCTGACAAGCTGTAGGGCTTTGCTACAGATTTTCCATCCCTTACCAAGTCAAGAAGAAAATATCTCAATGCTCTATTCACAAAACACTTTTGGCCTGTTTACATTTGAACGTTGTGCTTGTTCGCATAGGCAGTTCAGAGGGGAGTTCAGAAAACCTTGTTTTGCCTGGATTTGGGAATGTCTGCCCACTGCACAGTCTTAAAATGAAATTACGTTGGAAAAGGGGCTGTTTTAGGATGCGTACGTTTTGCACATATCCTCTAAATAACTAAGATGTGTTTTCTAAGGAGGATGTTTTTCCTGTGCTCTGAAGGCCACGTTTGTACCACCTACAAATTTCTTCAGCTTCAAAACAGCACTGAGTAAACAGCTGAGGGTTTTGCCAACTCAGTGTTCCCAGCTCTTGGATCTTCCCATTGGAGAGATCCCTCAGCAAACGACAACCTCTTGCTTTAATTCTTGCTGCTTAGTTCCAGCAGAAAAGCCTTCTCCTGCCTCTGTTCCCAGCTTAAATCTGTGATAATGGGGACAAAACCTCTTCTCTGCCCAGCCCTGCCAGGAGCAGCCAGCCCAAAACGGATGTTTGTCTGTATTAATCAAACACACAAAATGTGCAACCTGAACTGTGTACAGGAATGAGTGGAAAAAGTGCAACCTGACCGCAGAAGTATTATTTTATAAATAAGGCCCTTTAGTAGTAGTTAATTGGATACACATTTTGCTGGATTCATGGAACATTAAAAACTATCTTATCTGAATTGACTGACTGAGTTCATGTTACATCTCCAAATTGCCAGTGACCATTCTGCCTCGCAACATCAGACCTTGGGTTCAGCAATCTCGCTCGAGGGCCTTTTTTAAGTACATGGCACTTTTTTTTTCCCTAATAGAGATTGATTTAGTGTATGTTTAATGGCCCCATAAATCACTCAACATGCCCAACTCGCATACAAATTCTGCCAAAAAAAAAAAATTTTCAAGGAAGCAGATGCCTTGTTGGTGGAACCAATTTGCCTTGCTCTCTGCGTGTGCACGAAGCCACCATTTCAAGAACCTCCTTATAAAAGTGCTCTGCTCTCCCAAGTCTGCACATTGCCCATTTTCTCTCTGCTCTCCCAAGTCTGCACATTGCCCATTTTCTCTGGGGCTGCTTTCTTGCCATGCCAAGTTAAACTCGGACGATTCCCCCGCTGTGCCCTCTCTGTCCGAGTGCCTTTTAGATCAGCAATAAATAAATTCATTGTGTGTTTCAACAAGGGGAAAGAGCTGGAGCTGGAGCAGCATTGTGCCTGCCCTTGTGAAGATCTATTGTGTGCAAAGCAGCGCGCTATCGGATGGCGTGGGTCATTTTTCATTACCCCACTGAGGATGCAGCTCAAAGCAGAGGATTATAGAAACTCATTTCCTTTGGTTAGGGGGAAAAAAAAAAGAGTTAACATTCAATAAACTCGAGGGCTATGACGCAATGTGGCCCTCAGAACCTTCCGAGCAGAGCTGTTAATAGCTTCCTTTCCCAGGACGCGGGTTTGCCCCGCTCACTTATCGACTTTGATGCATTAGTAAAAGAAAATATCAACCCCTCATAACTCTCAGAAATGATACAATACATCACTTAAAAGTAAGCTAGGATCAACACATTGTTAACTGTTTGATCTCTCGAGTCAAAATTAATGATAGGTGTTTTGCACACAAAAAAATGAATGTTAAAAGCCTATTTAAGCTAACGAAAGACATCCCTACAACATCAGGGTTGAATTGGAGGTGATTTCCTGCAATGCAGCTGTTATAAGTTTATCAGTCTGCGGGTGGCAGTAACCAGTAATCATAACCAGATTGCAGAGGGGTGGAATGGAACTTATCTTTAAATAGAAGATCTATCTAACTAACTAACTACAGAAAGCCAGTTGGAAACTGAGTCCACGGTATTATTCACTAGAACACCCAAGGGTCTGGGAGAAGCCAGTTTTCTGTATATTTTAAAGAAATGAAATGATTCTGAAGGTTTAACTGCTAGGCAGGGAGAAACCAAGGTTCATAATGATTAACAGCAGACCTCCTGCGCTCTTGTACTTGCAGCATTTACACAAGGATGATAGCTAATAAGAAATGGCATTAAGAAATGACTTCAACTTTCTCCACTGAGACATTGCCATAGGCTGTTGATGAACTTTTAGCTCATTCTCCTGTGACACAGAAAGGAAAGATCTGAAATGCAGCATATACCTCAAGCAGAAAAGGGATTGAAAAAATTCCAAGAAATCTCTGTGAGGAGCCAAAGAGAAGTGTTGCACTGCGAGACAATGCCTCTGGACAATTACAGCCTGTTAGTTTTAATGCAGCTCCAATTGCTTCCGTCTGCAGCTGATCTGACCACTGGAAACAGGCGCTTTTGCAATGCCCTTTAATTTTTCTGATTTGTGTGTGGGCGGTATCTGTTGGTATTAATATGACTCTTTTCCGGATTGAATTAGGGAAAACAAGATGAGCTTTCAAAGGAGCCTCAACTTTGTTTGAGAAACGTGCACTGCAGAGCAGGGGATCCACATGGATGGGTTAGGTCTGGCCCAAGTGTGCAAACACAGAAAGGAGGGACAGAGAAGTCCCATGGACCCCCAGATGTCCCCTACAACCTCTTTAGCCATCCTTGCTCCTAATTTTGCTGGATACTCCAGGTACTCCAGCTCCATCTTTAGAGCTGTGCCCACAGCCAGCAGGGAGCCCCACAATTCCCAACTTTCTGAGCCATGCAGATCCAAAGTTTTCTGTGGGTGAATGGATGCCTTCAAGAGCTCACGAGTGAGCCAAAATCTTCTTCCATCCCCAAAGTCAGACAAATACACATTTTGTTTTTAAACTGACCCTAGTTCCAAGAGGTGCTGTGTGAGCCTTTCCCAGAGCCAGCTCCCTGCCCTCACAGGGATTGTCTTGTGCCTACACTTAAACCTGGCTTATGAAAATCACAGTTCTAGAGAAGTCCAAATTTGTATTTTTTTATGAGGAACAGGCTGAAAAATGGCAAACATAAAGTTCTAATAAAAATGAATGTATTTTTAAAAATCCTTCACACAGCTTTCTTTCAAATTCTGCTGCAAGTTTAAACCTAAAATAATTCTTCCCCATGTCTGACATCTGTACATTATTTATACAACACCTTTTTTCATAGAGGTTTTTAAATTATTATTCCAGAGGTGTTTTTCAGTGGAGAAAAAGCAAATTATTGATAAAACTGTAAATTTAAAATACATTTCAATTAAGACCCTTAGTAATTTCCATTTTTTTTTTTGTTTTCCAAGCCTTACTCAACAGAACCTCTTAATTATTTCTCCATGGCGATGGGATCAGCTCACTCTGTTCCTCTCCCTGTGGGGCCTGTAAAACCCTCAGCTGGCAGATCTGTGTGTGCAACAGGCTGAGAGATGTGACACATCACAAATATCTGGAGAGGACAAATTTTCCATTGAACAAAGTTATCAGAGAGGCCCCTGCATTGCCTGCATGAGGACAGGTGGATGGAGGCCAAGCACTTGCTGATTTTTTGACCTGCTGGGTGATTTCCCAGTTCTGCTTTGGAAGTGGCCCATTCCAGGCAGTCTGGTTACTGGGTTGAATACTGGTATAATCTCACTCCAGGCTCCTCACCACAACCTCTGCCCCCTGCATGCAGTGCTCTGTGTCCTTTACAGCCCATCCCATCATAGCCATTCCTTCCAAAAT
Source organism: Dicaeum eximium (assembly GCA_013396995.1). Lineage (NCBI taxonomy): Eukaryota > Metazoa > Chordata > Aves > Passeriformes > Dicaeidae > Dicaeum > Dicaeum eximium. Next base: position 893,720 of record VWZP01009913.1, on the reverse strand, counting down.
TCTGCCAAATTAAAGTTTTACAGACGGGGAAACTGTGGCACTGATGGGTGAGGCCTCCTGCACAGGGTTATGCAGCGGATGATGTGAAACAGAAATCAAGACTCCAGGTCCAGCTCCTTCCACGTCATACTGAGTTATGTCTTGATAAAGGACAGAAATGAGAGTGGAAATTATCAATATTCAGTGTAGGAACTTTTGCCAGAGTAGGCCCTGAAATTCTCTGATGTGTAAATCACTCAGGGTACAGTAAGGGCTGTGTAAAGACATTGTGTGGTTTTCTGCAATCCTTAAACTCACTGCCCCCCTGCTCAAACCCAGCCCTGTGCAGGTGTGGAGGAAGATCTCTGCAGAGATGGGGGCACTGCCAAACAGCCAGCCAAGTGTCTGGGGCACTGTCACTCAATCCCTGCTGCACTGCAGGGGGCTGGATTCCTAAATGTGGGACCCAGATGCAGAAAGAACAAAGACCACATTAAAGTGGTGCTGATCACCCGAGCTGTGGCTCTGGGGAAGAGGCAGAAGTGCTTGGGAGGCTGACACGGGGCTGGGACAGACAGCACAGCCAGCAATCTCTTCTGCAAGGCACATGTGAGGGGGAAAAGGTTTCTGTGCCTCCCCCAAACCTCTTGGTGTGCAGCCTCGGGCATCTGAGACCCTGCCTGTGCACCCACACACGTGGGCAGGGCTCCCAACCCTCTGCAGATGTGAGGCCCCCCAGCCTTGTAGACCAGCTTGGGAGAGAACTGTTTTGGGAGCAATCCTTGCTAAAATGACCCGTGAGAGGTGAAAATCTGACCTTTGTTACACCAGGCTGTCCAGGGAGCCAGTGATTTCACCAGAACTCCCCACTGCCCAGCTGGGCTTGTAAAACAGCCCAAAACATGCTTGGGCATCCTGATTCCCTGGGCAGGGAGAGGGAGACAACAGAGGCAGGTTCTTCCCAGTCCCCACAGTGATGTAGGGCAGAAAATGCCCTTGCAGAGGAGCCAGGTGTGTGGGTGGCTTCTTGTGGCCAGCAGAGGACTCTGAAAGGCTCTGTGAGGGCACAACCCACCAGGTGAAGGTGACCACCAGCATGGGGGATTGCCTAATTAGTGAGGTTTTTGGGGTTGGAGCCCAGGAGAGGGGGAGAGGGAGGCTTCTTCACACTTAAGCTGTATCACATGGGGGAGAGATAACCATGCCTCTTACTTGCAAAACTGACGGGTAAATTATCACCAAACGAGGTGAAAATCAGGAGTTCCCAGAAAGGGCTGAGTTGTAGGATTTTGAACCAGTCACTGAGAAGCTGAGCTGGGAGCTCAGTTCTGGGGCTTGGCTAAAGAGGCCAGAGCTGGTCCTAAGGAGGGGAAAGGTCTTGTGGTCTCTGGTATTTTGGTGGCTTCAGAGAGGTGTGAGTTCTCCTTTCCCTGGAAGGACAAAATGTTGGTGCTACCTTGATGTCACAGCCTACTTCTCTTGAGAAGAGTGCGTGGAGGAAATTAAAAAGGTGACCTCTGATACTGGAGAGGTAAGATTTATCTTTTGTAGTCCTAAATAAAATGATGCAGTAGTTTGCAGTGTTTGAGAAACAGGTGTTGGGATTGGTCACTGAATAGGCTGCAGCTTGAAATAGTGTGTGAATCCTGGTAGAGGAGATTTTGTGTGGTGTTTTTAGAGTAATGTTGTTTTAATTATTATTCCAATGATTTATTTGCTCTGGCTTTGCCTTCTTTTTGGTCCTGACCAGGACTGGGGCTGGTTGTGACAGAAACAATTTAGGCAGTGGCCTCACTTGTTGTAGCTGGCAAAATTTGTCTATGGCTTTGTGTGTTATTCTCTGTTCTGCTGCTCCCCACTCTGCTCCACTCACTGACAGAGGTGAGTACAGAGCTGGGGCAGTTCCTGCAAGTTCTTCACACTCTGCAGACAAAATAATCTTGAAACTGTGAATTTTGCTGCTGTAGCTTGATCTGTAGGGAAGAGTGGATGCTGCTCTATCCATGTGAGGGACCAAAAGTGTTGCTTGGAACCAGGGGTGGAGAAACAAAGAATGAAGAGATGCTCTGCCTTTGAAAGCTGGTTTGCTCTTGTCCTCAGGACAGCAGGGCTCAGCCTGCAGCTCTGGCTGGAGGGGTCCTGCTGCTCTGCCCCCCAGCCTGGGCAGGCTGGGATGAGCTCCATCCCAGAGCAGGCTGGTTCCAGCTCCTTAGTGAGGTTGGCTCATTGGAATAAGCTCTCCTTTGATGTGGCAGGCAAAGCCCACAACAGCTGCCTGCAGTCGATAAGGACAGGCACTCTCCAGGCTGATGGTGTTGGAGATCAGTCCCCAGGATGTGCAACAGGAGAGCTCTTCCACCTGCAGCTGTGTGGGGAAGGGACCTGTCTGCTGTGTGCCAGGGCTCAGGTGTGAGGGACATGGATGAGCTTCTTTGTCCTTCTCTGCTGTCCACCCACTGCTCCTTCCTTGTGCAGAGGCTGGGGAGAAAAGCTGTTCTTGCCAGTAAAACATTTCAGCTGAATCTGGAAGTTGCTGTAAAGATTTTTTTGGTGGGTTGGTTTTTCCCCTTCTTTAGTGGAAATCTCTTGGTTGCAAACTCCCCTCTCACAATTTTTTGATAAGAAGTTCCTAACATTTCTTATTCCAAATAGACTCACCAAAATGCTTCTTGGTGCATTCCTTGACTTAAATGTTGATTTGATCTTGGGAGAGAGGGCGATGAGGCTTGTGTACCCTTTGGCCTTTGTGTGTCACACCTTTCTTGGGGATGTGCTGAGCTGACAGCTCAGTCCCCTCTCAGCGATGCCAGCTCTCTATGGGCAGCAGCCCTTGGATCTGGGGGCTGCCAGAAGTGTGGGTGAGACTGGAAACAACCTTTGCCTGTAGTCAAAGGTAGTGAGGAGTGGTGGTGGACATGACTTCACCGTGCCCACTGCTCAGCATGAGTAACCAGTTCCGTGCATTTCCATGCCAACCATTAATTTCCAGATGCAATGACTAGCACGGTATTTTCCATTTCCAGATCATGTTTGTACTGGCAGGATTTAAAATACTTTGTAATTACAGTGATTCCTATAGTCAAACTTCTAGAGCAAAGCAGGGTGCTTAGAAGTTCTTCTTTAACCAGCAATTTTGGTAATGACAGTAATTCACATAATCTATCTTTGTGGCCTTGTGGCTTTCAGAAGTATAGGCCTTTTTTTTTTTTAATTCTTCAGAGATGTAGCCCTATCTCTATATATAGCTCAGTAGATATCTGGTATTCTAGATGTGTTAAAACAAACTCCACTGAGGAATTCCAGTCCCATCGCCACAAACTTTCTGGTGTTGCTGCTGCTGTAATGCAATTGAGTAAATGGTAGAAGGAAATGGAGTGGGGAGTGGGATATGGCAGTTTCCTCTCAGAGATGAGAAGGCCTCAACAAAAACAACTTCAGACAGCAGTGGAGCTTCATTTTGGCTGACAACTCACAGCACTCATAAGCAGATTTGGCAGCCAAACGTGATAACATCCTACTGAACAGGGAAAATCCTTTAGTTTGGGGAAGATGGCTGAATCCCAAAGCTGCTCTCATTTACTGGTTTACAGTAACAGAGACACTTCTAAATGACTTGAGGGAGAAACTGCTCAGACAGATCAGAGGCAGACATCTCCTTCAGTGTGCAATTAGATGTGCTGCCTCCTTTGAGAAGGGACCAAAGCAAATGGGAAGCAGCAATTAAGGCAGACACCAGCAATGAGGACCTGAAGTACAGGGCACAGTGTTTATCAGCCGTCTCTGCACAGAAAAGGTCTTTAATTTGACTGAGGAGGGAAGAGCTGTAGCTCAACATTTTTGTGAATTGATTAACTGTTATTTTTCCCAGAAGATCCTCATATGTGCTGGGTGGGAGGGACAGATGTTGATTAAATGTAAACGTCCCTGTGAATGCGTGTGCGACCTCTGGCATGTTGTTCATTTACACTCCCTTCAGAGGCAGGGAATGGAGCAGGGGAGGATTTCCCATGCCTCTGTCCAATTAACCTGTGTATTTTCAACCAGAGGCTGACAAAACTGGGGGATCCTGAGCCTAGAACAAATCCCTGAGGTCACTTTTCTCATACTGGCAATAAATCACCCCAAATAATTTGTTTTTTAAGCTGTAGGAGCAGTAAATGCAGACTCTGATATGCCAGGGTCTGACCTAGATGGTGACAATCCTTGTGATCTGTCCCACCTCTCCATTTGCTGGGAAGATTTCAAGAGGAGGCAGGTGAATCACAGACTGGGTGCACCCCTGGTCTTGTACCTCTGTTCCTAAGGGAAGGAGGATGCTTGAGGAGACACCAGGGTATGTCTGACACATGGTCTGGAAATGAAGCAAAAGCCACTCCAGTATCCTGCAGTGCCAGCAGAGATGTTTTTCTTTTCATTTTCTGAGAGGTGCTGCAGCAGAAAACCAGATCTGCTTCCTCAAAGACTGTCACTCCCATCTGGAGAACATAATATTTGACCCGTGGGCTTAATTTGCTGTCAATCTCCCACAGCTCCCAGGAAGGAACCTCCATCTCTTTTTAACTTGAGGCTGTTACCTCTTGCCCAAAAAACAGGTTTCTCAAGGCTTGTTCTTGAGCCAGATGAGAAACATGAAATAAATGAATGCAAAATACAAGCATCTTCCTTTTTAACTGACATCAATAAAAACTCTTTGAAGAGGGAATGCTTAGCAAGTGCTAATTAATGGGATTGTCATTGTGACTCCACATTGCCACTGCAAAGTGCAGGGAGTTACTGGAGACACACGTCTCTTTTTGGCTGTGATTTTTCTTTTTTTTTTATTGAGCATCTTGTTCTCAGCTGCTACTAGAAGCAGGAAATCTCTCAAAGCTGTGAAGAGCTGATCCAGTCTGTGACTTGAACTGGTTATGCTTTTCCACCTACTCCCATGAAGAAATGCCTCCAGCAGCTCTCGGAGGGGGCTGCTGCCATTCCTGGCCAGTTTTAGAAATTTGGGACTCCCTGTCTCTATCAAGTGTGGTCTAAGCACATCCCCTCTAGTGTAGACTATGAGGAGCTTTGTTTTTTCCTGCAAACCAAAAATACCAACTTCTCTTTTTTTTAAATATCTGGAAATAAACAGTTACATGATCCACCGAAATTCATAACAAAGGCCAAATTGAATCCTTCATGCTGTGTAACAACCATAAATAAAGGCTTTATGGCTGAGAAGTTGTAGGCAAAGCTCCAGCAAAATCAGATTTATTCCCTCCCCACCCCCTGCACTATAAGTCTCTGGAAATGGGGGTTACAAGGGCTGTTCTGACACAACAGTCACTGCAGCTTCTTAAACCAGACTCCCTGCCAGTATTTACAGTTCCCATTCTGTGCATGGTATGTGTGGATGTAACTGCACCAGCTTTTACAGTTGATTTCTCAGTAGTCATGTGAAACCAAAACAACTGATGGGCTGAGCTTGGAATCACTTGTGCATTTTTTTCTGATTTAGAATAAAAAAAAGTCTGCCTTGGTGTTAGGGGAAAGGATCTCCTGATTAAAGTTGCTCCAAGCTGATGGAGGCACAAGCTCTGTGAGTGTGGTGTTCCTCCTCCCAAAACCACTGGCTGGGTTTCCAGGGGAGCCCTGCAAGATGGATTTCAGAGCTTGGTTGTACAATTGCAAAGGCAGTAGCTGCATTCTTCTTTCTCACAAAGGCCTGGCCTTGCTGCCTCCTCTAAAACTTAGCCCTGAGGTGTCAGGAAACCAATTTTGGAGTAATTAACCACCTCCTAAAACTGCGGTTCAGCCAGGTCATTCCCTGTTAAGGAAGAACAACTCATTTCAGTGGATTTAAGAGCTGGTTTCTCACTTCAGGAGCCAAATACAGGTCAGCAGTGGCAGTAGATCAGTGAGAAATGTATAAACAAATCGGAAGGAAAGCTCTTCACGTGTCAGTTTTGGATCAGCTGATTTGTTGGTGTGTTCTCCTCTCTTGTATGCTTAGTATGTAGCCTAAGATAGAAGCTAGAATGAGGAATTTATTCTCATTAAGCAATGCCCTAATCTGTCTTTTTCAAGAGTCTGAGTAGTGCTCCTGCCTGAGGCAGAGAGATGTAGAGCCACCGACTGCTCTGCTCTTGTCTACAGCTTGTTTTAAACACTGAGCAAAATGGCTTAAATTGCTGGGACCTGAGAAATGATATCTTTGAGCTCTGACCCTTCATAACTGAATCCAGACACTCAATGTCTCTGCTTCCACATATTTTATATGAAGCACCTGACCAGCAGCAACAAATAGCATGGGAATAAATCCAGCAGCCTGTGACTGTTCTCCTTCATTAGCCAAGCCAAAGGTCACCTTGCTGGTGTCACCATCAGTGTCTAGCCACTACTGGGGCCATTGTCCACTCTGGACCTTAGTGGAGAGATCATGCAATGGAAGGGAAGGTGGGGAGCCAGGTCTAAAAAGCCTCTGTGGCCCTTTTTGCACTCCACAAGCACAGTGACATCCCAAACCTGCGGTGCTGCTCTGGAAATTTAGCACGACCCCAACATCCTGGGCTGGAGCCCCAGGTGCTGACACACTAAAGCACAACAGACCCACTGAGCTCCTGGCATCCCCTCCTTTCTTCTTAAGAGCTTCTTAAAATAAGCCCATTAGCCCCAAGTTATCAGCAGCGCAGAGCTCTCACTCAGAGTCACTTCAGCTCCTGGGGAAAGGCTCTGAGCGTGGTTTTAATTACAGCCACGGGGACTGCACTGGCTGCAGCCACTCACCCCAGACACAACTGCTCCATTCCCCAAATTACTGCTGACTGGCCTGGGATTGGCTTTTATTGCAGACAAGCAAACCAATTCTTTGAGGGTGAGGTTAATTCAAGCAGCCCCACGCAGAGCTTTAGCCTGCAAATGGTTAAATGTTTAACCATGCCTGCAAAAGCTGGTCAAGTGCAAAGTTGTCTTTGTAAGGGTTTGTGGGGCTGAGGGTGAGCCCCCTTTTTTCCCCCAACATTCCCCAGTACCTTTCACTGGGGGGAAAAAAGTGTGAAGCTGATGAATCTGTCTATGGCTTGCCCTATTTTCCTTTTAAATACAAAGCCAAACTTAAGTTGTTTTAAGATTGTGCTGTCTTCATTTATGGAATTAATTCATACATGGGGATTCTGTTGGAGAAACAGCAGATTTATCCCAAAGTGGTAAACGTCACAGTACCATGAAACAACTTACCAAATATTAAAATTAAAAATCTGTTCCTATTGCGTGGTGAACGGACCCTTGGAAAACCAGCTAGGAAACAAATCAGTGTGCTAAACCTGCTATGCTAAACTTCTGGTCTTTCTCAGCTGCTGATTTAGGAATACAAATTCCACAGCATTAAGCAGAAAAGGGGAATAGATATTTTATTTAAAACAGAGTAACTCAAGGTGGCCATAATAACCCATTTCTGTTGTTTTTGTACTCGGGTAATGAACGACTGTAGCATAAAGTGCTCCTAGTTTTTGCCTCGAGGTCTTGTCAATCATTACCTGATAAATAAAAACTTCAAACTGGGTCCTTTTAGCTTAATTGGGCAGAATTTTTCTCCAAATGAAGGTTGCATACTGAGAATAATGTGTTTGTGGCAGCAATGGAAGTCAGCAAGCAGGGATTTGGATGGAAGCATACAGAGGATGTGAACTCTGAATTCAAAAGATGAGTCTTTGGGGATTTTCATCCAGGAATATCTGTTCCCACTGCAGGCAGAGCTGAGGGACTGAATCCAGCAGCAGAGGGAATCCTGCAGCCCCTGGCCATGCCCTGGGCTTGTGCAAGCTCTGCTGTCCCTCTCTGGTTTTAGCCTTTACAGCTGGCACTTCCATAACAACCAGGAATCTTAAAATTGCACTAAGGCTTATTTAAATCATTATTTTTTATTATAGGAACACTGGCAGCAACAGAGGCAGTTTCCTGCATAGGGACAAAAGGATCTTATTGTCAGTGCTGGAACAGATCTGAAACAGCTCAATTAAGCAAACATAACATCCTCAAAGTTTGGCCCGCAAGGAAGTTAAAATAACTGTTCTATAAAATGTTTTAAATGTGCTTTAAAATGTCATTACTCAGATAAATCTAGCTGTTTGGAAGCTCGTTCAGCAGGGTTTTATGGCCCTGCCAGTTTATGGCAGTGTATGTATTCATGTCAAGAATTCCTCTTCCAGAACAGTAGATGAGGAGACAAAGCCACAGGAGTGCTGCACACCAAGGGGAGGCTGCAACCAGCTTGGGAATGGAGTTTTGGCTCCTGGGCTGGGAAAGCTGCTCCAAAGCACATCCAGCAAGTTGTGTGTATTTGTGGCAGAGCTGGAAACCAGCAGTATGTCATGATATGATATAAGGCTGGGTGTGTTGAAGCCAGTGGTAAAGCTGCTCTTGGCTGCAGGACTGGCCCTGCAAAGCAAAATTTTTATTTTATTCTTTCTCCCCTTGCTGGCACCACCCCTGCCTTCCACCTAAATGACAAGAATTGGGACCATAATGAGAAATACCTGAGGATCCTCCTTCTAAAATTAGTCCAGGCCTATAGAAGCTGAGTAGGTTTTGTTTTCTATCAATAAAGGTCTTTCCACTGATGCGTTATTGGACTTTCAGAGCAAATTTACTTATGGATTTGTAATTGCTCATGGAAGATGGCAGATTAACTCCCAAATGCTGATGATTTAAACCTCTGTCCCAGCAAATATATCTTTGTAAGCTGGCACAACTCTGCTCACGGTTCAAAGAAAACAAGAACCCAAAATTGCTGTTGTGCCCCGAAGATGCAATGCTCAGTTAATAGAGGGATTTAGACCATTATTTTTTTCAGCTGCCTCCATAGCAATGCAGTGTGGTACCCACAGTAGGAAACCTCATGCCAGCAGCATCTCTCAAATATGCTAAAACAATCTAAATTGGAAAATGTCAGCTTCTTGGCTGATGTTTCTTTGGAGTTTCTTTCTTCCTTTCTTGTGCCTCTATAATTTTATTGGGATGACTAAATCTCTGAACTATGTTAGCAGTAAACAGAACTAATTTACCCCCTGCTTCTTTGAAACAGCTGCTGACAGCTGCACTATAATTCAATCATGGATCTTTGCAGCACAGACTGCAAAACACATCCATATTTTTGCTATTCTTCCCTCCCTGCTGTATTTGGACAGGAGGAGCTGCACCAAATAATGACATGTGACAGTTTTGCCCATACATAGAGACTGAGCTGCATGAAAACAGAGGCTCAGGATGAAACATTGTCCAGCCAAAAAGGTTCTTTGAATAAAAGGAGAATAACCACACAGATACACAATGTCGTTGGGATATCTTTTGTAAAGTTGCAATGATTTATTTTACTAGTTTGTACAAAAGGCCTTCTGACAACTGCTCTATGAAAAGAACCAGAAATGTGTATGCATTTTTGCCAACTGTTAATAAATATCTTCTTAAATAAGGAAACAAATGTGTTTAGGAACCCAGAATCATTTTTCCTGCATGTGATTGAAAAGGAATTCAGAGATGGAAATAAATAATTCTTCTTCTGCTTGTGACAACTATTTACATAAAAATGTACAAACAGTGAAGCTGATGTTGAGCCTAGCAACAGAAATCCTGTTATTATGCTTAAAAACAACAACAAAAAAACCAAAACAATCCCCACATAATATTTAATATATGAATCCTATACAGCGAGATACTGTGGTCCAACTTAAAAATGCAAATACACCAACGCAGTGACCACCAACACTGAAACACCAGCAAGAGAAAACTAATCCTTGACTACTAAATAGTGGAAGTTCAGGCATGATTAGCTTTTAAGTTTCTAGGCAGCACCTTCACTTCCTTTAGGAGGTTTACAGAAGCACTGATGCATCTATGTATACAATGTCAAAAGCTCCTTCCTGTCTGTGTGATTTCAATTCCTCACTCTAAACCAGGGATGCACTGAGGGCAGTTTTGGCTGGTTTTGGTGGATGGTGCTGTCTGCAGGCTCCATGAAAGGTGCACTTTTGGCTTCAGCTGTTGTCCTGCCTTGTGGCTGTTGTGCTGTGTTTGCCCAAAGTCTCCCCGTGGGGAGTTTGCTGGAGTCCTGCTGTGCCTGCTGCAGCCAGGCTGCTCCTGCAGATGTTGGAACGGCCTGGGGGGATGCCAGGCACATCTGGCAATGTGGCAGCTGCTCACCCAGGCCCCCATCCAAAACCTACCAGTGTTGTGGATGGACTTCCCCTTTCCCATCAGCCTAATGCTGCTACTGAGAAAAATGCTGGGAAAACACCAATTGACTTACATGAGATGAGAATTAGGCCCGCAGAAACAAGTTTCCAATTTATTTCATAGACAGTAGGGTTTTTTTCCTTCCTTTACTTATTCTTTTTAAAGTGAGGCATCTGGTCTGGATTTGATCTGTGACTTAAAGAAAGAAGAGCAGTGAGTGAAGTCCAGAATTTCATTTATCTTCTAACTCTCCTCTAAGGCAAGACATGGAGCCAAGTCCCCACTGCAGCTGCATGGCCCCATCTGCTCACCCATCTGCAGGGATTTGTGATGTCCTGGACCCATCTCTTGGAGGTTTAGCTTTTTGAAGTTTGGAGATTCAGAGCTGGGTGTTTTATTGGGCATTATTTTGTTTTTATCTCCCTGGTGTAATTTATGCCAATCCAACTTCGGTGCGTGCCAACGCGGGGAATTGGGTTGTGATTGGTTACTGCAACTCTGTATTCTTCTGTGCAACAAGTTTAATTGACCTTTAATTACTTAAGTGTGATGTTTGTGTAACCTGTGACTTTAAAAGAAGGAAAAAGAAAAGCCTTGAGGGGACATTTTCTTGCTTCTGGTTCCAGCTTCTTGGTGGCCCTTGAAGGGGACTGTTGTGGGGTTTTTTGAGGTGAAGCCAAGGGAGCAGGGGGTTAATCAGGAGCACTGGCCCCAGGAAGGAAGGTTCCTTGCTTGTTCCCAGTCTGTGTGGTGCTGGGTGCACATCCCAACTCACACTTGAGTCTCCACACTCTTGGAAAAGGGCTGGAGCTTGTTCCCTCAGGGGAGCCAATGGACATTTCCACACAGCAGCAGGACCTTGGTTACAGCTCTGTAACTGCTTAGGACACCCCAGCTAAACATCAGGTTTGATCCCTGTTTCTCAGCATTTTGCTGCCTTCCTGTTTCAAGTTCATAGCAAATGGAAATACTTTCTGGCTGCAAGAGGAAATTTCCTTCCTTCTTGATAGAAAAAAGTACACCCCAAAATTCTCACTCTTTGAAGCACCTTTCTTCAGTTCTTTTACTTGCCAAATGATGTTTTTTTTCCTTAGCCTAGTCTGTCCTTTGTGTCAATCTACATCCAGCTTTTGCTACTGTAGTTTAAAACTGGAAGTTGCATGTAATTCATCCTTGGTTTTGCTTATGAAATTGAAGCAGAGAGATGGAAGCAATAATTCTCTAACAAAATACCTGTTCACTCCAGGTATATTTTGTTCACTTATTTTATTGCAAACCGTGTTACAGGAACTACACACACTTATTAGTCACAGCACAGTCTCACCTTGGATAGATTATTACTTTTTACTCACAATCAACACTGGTGAGTTTGCAATCTCCAGAAAGACTCATTTGCAAAAGTATGTAGTGTAGGAGCCAATTTTGTAAGCAGATTTGGTTTTAAACTGTTTCTCTGGCTTGTTTCAGTTTACAAGCTCATTGTCTGTAATAAACTAAAACAAAATGTGTTCAAATGCCTCTTTAGATCCAGAAACTGTTCCATTGTCTGAACTTTCAGAGGCCTGGTCCTAAAATGGTTTGGGACTTTTTTAAACCCATGGCTGGAGCACCAACCTTTCCCCCAACCCCAGCCAGCCACACAAACCCACTCTTTACAAATAACTTCTTTTTCTTTTTTCTTTCTCTTTCCTACAAATCTAGTGGCAGCCACATGCTCGTACCACCATGTTCCTGTATTTTTTTAAGATAACATTTGAGCTGTCATCAAAATAGAGCACTGAGATGGCGTTGAGTTGTGTGGGAGCACAGCAGGGCTTCGGCACAGTCTCTGGGTTTATAAAGTGAACCTGGGGAATGGAAATAGAGGAATGTTAAGATTTACTTCTCCCCTCTCCTCCCCCATATTCTCCTTTCCTGGGCAACCTTCTGCCTGTCCCATACTCACTCAGACAGTAGCTGAGCTGTGTAACTTTGGGATTCACTGAGCCCTTCCTCAGCCTGGCCCCAAATCCACTTTTGGTGGCACACGGGGTGGATCCTTACAGAGTTTTCCCAGGGGATGCTGACAGTGGGTCTCGTGTCTTGCTCCTTCCTTCCCATGCAGTGGGACTGAACCCCCCTGACAATGTCTGTCACAGGGCCCTTTCAAACCACAGAGAGCCTGCCTGCCTGCAGCAAGGACAGGCTCATTTCTGGCCAGGTGCTAATTCAGGCCAAACCAGGTGCTGCAGGCACCCTGAGAGCTAAGGCAGATCTTCCTTCCCTTGTCAGCTTGGAGACCCTTTTGTGTATAAATTCATTTCTGAGTAGCGCCTGTCAGATGTAAGCCTGTGTTAGGAGATAGGGGCACCTACCAGTGTCTGTACAATGGCATGATTTGTAGCATTCATGTAGGAATTCAAGGGGAAAGCACATTCTCCTTCACAGTAATAGGCAGCGTAGCCCTCCGGAGCAATGATCCAGTCCTTGATCAAATTGAAGCCATTAGATTGTGGAGAAAGACAGAAATGCAGCAAAACAAAAAGCCAACCCACACATAAATCTATCATTCATATATCCATGCACAGTTACAGTGGCCTGCAAAATAAAAAATTTGGCCCCTGGCCTTTCTAAAGCTCTCTTACAGGTCTTTAAAGTGCTTGCTCTTCCTGGAGGGACACATCCCCCATTGCAAATGTGCCCCCAGGGTAGCTGAACATCTGGGTTCAGTTGTTTATCCATTCAGCAGTGTCCTCCTGGCTGTCCACAAGGATCACTTCACCCAGCAACACAATGCAGACACAAGCTTTCAGAAAGGAAAGTGTCTTTAACCAGGTCTAAAAAAAAAGGGGTAATGAAAATGGAGAGCTGTGTGTGCCTTTAGCACTGCCAGAGGACCTGCAGGGCCACAGCCCCTCAAAAGGACCTGACTGTGCTGAGCTTCCAGCCAGCCCCACACTAAATATTTGTATACCCACTCAGCAGAAGCACTCAAACATGCTAAAGGCAGTATACGGCTTTCCCCTTCAGGATTTAAAATAAAAAATCCAGTTAATGGCTGGATCTCACTGCTGCACTTGATAAATGATGTGCCAGGCACTCCTGTCCCAGCCCTTACCTGCCACCCCAGGTCCCTGAAGCTGACGTAGAGCTCGTGTTTCTTGCAGGCCTGTCTCTGGTCACTGCTGCCGTTCTCTGTGGGGGGACAATGGTGGCCATGAGCCTGGGCTGCCCCAGCTCCCACAGCCCTCAGCAGGGAGAGAGGCATTGCTGCTCCTCTGCTGCGTTTATGGATTTTTTTTTTTTTTTTTAAAGCTGTTTTAGTCATAGAATAATGGCTGAGTTCAACATACATGAAATGTACTTCTGGCTTTTTTGTGCAAAGCTAAAAAAGACCTGGGAAAGTAGGTTTTTTATCTTTATTTTTTCCCCCCTGGACTTCCTCTGAGCTTCTAATAGCAAGACAGAGATCACTCTGATTATTGCCTATACATAAAAGGAGAATCAGTGCAGTTTTAAAGTTTTGTCCATCTTGGATGTATAGCCTGAGCTGGAGACCCAAGGAGAAAGAATGGCTCAGGAACAATTTCATCACTGAAAGGGTGGTCAGACATTGGAAGGAGCTGCCAGGAATGCAGTGGAGTCCCCATCTCTGCAAGTGTTCAAGGGCACTCACTGCTCTGGGCTGGTTGACAAGGTGGGAGCTGGTCAAAGGTTGCACTTGATGATTTTGGAGGTCTTTTCCAACCTTAACAATTCTCTAAAAATATGATTAGAAGCTCTGTTTTCCTTTTCCTTCTGCTACTCACAACCTCTCCTTCCACTCAGTGAGGCACTCCCAGAAGCAGCTGGAATTTGCTGCTGCCTCAGCAGAGCCAGCCCTGAGCTGTGGCTCCTGCTGGGACCCTCATCAAGGGCCTGGTACTCTGAGGTACCACTTAATTAAGCCACATTTCTATTTCAAATGCCTGATGGAGTTTTCTTCCAAATTAGGAAGTATACAGCTCCCCCCAGAATAGCCCTGGTTATCCTGAGAATGAATGGGTTTTCCTCTTCTATGCAAGAATTTTGGGACTACTTCGCTTTTTAGGGGCTAAACTTAAAATCACAAGCCCTGAAAATGAACAGCATTTGTATTCACATCCACTGATCGCTTGTTCATCGCTTTAACAAAATTATCTTCCATTTCAAAATGAGAATTTATTTCATATGGGAGAAAAGGAGTTTTTCCGGTTAGGTGCTTGGGGTATTATTTGAATTTGGATTAAGAAATCCCTCAATTTAACATCCCTTTGAAGGGACTATTTTCCCCTGATATTTTTGGAATAACCCTAACCCCACACCCTTTCCAACCAGTGGCTGACCAAAGAGACAACAAATGTGGGAAAACCATTCTCACGTCATCCCACACGCAAAAACAGGGACCCAGCCCCTGTGCAGTGTCGCCTTGTTATCTAGCCTTCTGATGTTTTCATTTTAGATGGAGTCTTCTCACGCTAGGCTTTTGTAAATAAGCCTCTGTTGTTCTAACTGAATCTCCTTTGTTTACATATTTCTATCATAGATAATTTTGTGAATGATTGAATTTATAACCAATGTGGTTGAAGAGGTGGTAACTTCACCTTCCAACCACATTTCTTTTACTGAGTTCTATAAACACTAGAACTCACAATAAACTACGCCTTCTTTTGTCCTGAGATTCGTCTCGTGTCCTTTTCGTCTGTGTTGCTCGTGTTATAGTGACAGTGCAGTACCTGCAATGTTGGACACCCGGAAAGCCTCCTGGTTCTTGGGCGCTTTGGAGCGGTTCTGGCTCCTCTGCTTGCCGCCCGTGGAGCGGATGCTGCGCAGGTGGACCTCGGTGGCTTTGAAGAAGGCCACGGTGAAGGGCTGCTTGTTCTGCGGGCCGTGCCTCCCGATCAGCCCCGCCAGCTTGGGGTTGATGCTTTGTCCTGCCAACACCACACACTGGTGAGAGCCCTGCAGCAGCTCAGCCAGCAGAGCACAGGGCAGAGCTGCTGCTGCTCAGGGTCACTGCTGGGCACGTCACCAACCCTCCAAAGACTTGGGCTTAATGGGCAAAGCTGCTTCTGACAAGAGCAGCTCAGCACAGCTAACTTCATTTTATATCTGCGTGTAAAAGTTACATGAACTAGTCCTACATATAATTATTTTACCCCAAATCCGCTTAGCATTAACTTTTCCTGCATTCTTTAGAGGGGTTTCTTTGAGTTCACCAACCTATAATTTGAAGTGATCCTATAAAAGGAACCATAAAACTCAGCCCATAGGAACACTAAATTCCCACTGGAAGGTTATTAGCTTAAAATAAAAATGCTTTGTATGAAATGCTGACAGAGTTCCAGATATATCTTAGCTGAGAGAAACAAATTTTTAGACGTTTTGCTTATTGCTGCATCTTGCCACCACCATACCTGATTTGTACAACTTTGTACAAAACTTTGATTATCCTGTGTCCTTTATCTTGAGCTTTGAAATAATTTGGTTTTTGGTAAAAGACAATTAGTAGGTTTGTCTGTAGAATAAACCAATTATTTGCAAAAAGGCAAGGAGAGGGTGGCAGTGGGAAATTTAATGTTTCTCCCTGTTGCTGTAGAGGGATGTCTGGGTGCTGCTGTGAAATGCAGAGGTGATATCCAGGATTATTCTGACCCAAGCTACTGAGTGCTGCTACTAAATCCAAGTTATGTTTTTGGTTTTGTGATCCTTTTGCTAAGGACAGAGCTGGGCCTTGTCAGCCATAAATCAAATGTGCCAAAGGACAGCTGACACTTTCCTGAAGAAGCCCTGCAAGGCACCCTGGCCAGGGAGAGTGGGAAAAGGGCTCTCACTTAATTTATTTTGTATGATTTTTTTTTAATAGACTGTATTTGCTTCATGATTACAGATTATGTAGTAGTAGATACAAAGAAAGTTTAGGGGTTGATTTATTTTGGTATTTTGCTTCACTTAAAGCCTTGAGGATTGCCCAAGCATAAAGTGTGGCATCAAAATCCTGCTGTGTTCACAGCATATGATTGCTGAACGCATTGATGAATCATGAAATGCTCCATGATTTCCTGGCTGGGAACCATGAAACAGAGAGCCCCTGGCTGCTGCTGGTTGTGACTCTCACCATCAATGCCTTCCACGGAGAGCTGCAGGCCCAGGTTGTGCTGGGGATTCACCACCCAGTGGTTGCTGGTCGCGGTTATGTCGAACACCAGCCACCCTTCCTCCGCAGCCCAGATCGTCCTGGAGTCCAGCAGGAACAAATCTGAATCCCTGGAACGAAGGAGCAGAATTCCCAGTCAGGCAGGGTTTCCACTGGAGTGTCCTCAAGCATCCTTGAGGCAGCACAGGAGGTTGGGATTTCAGGTAGGCAGAGCTGGGCTGGGCTGGGCTCCCCTCTAATCACCCTCAGATGAAGTTTCTCTTCTCCCCAAAAAAGAGAGGATGGGTTGAAGCAGAGCTGAGGTGGTTTGGGGTTACTTTGGGGTTACAGTTAACCTTGAGCTCCTGATGCAACTTCAAAAAGCCAGGCACAGATCTGCAGAATGACTCTTAGCATATGCAAACCCGGTAATTGGGCAGACAATGCTGCTTACACATAATTAGCCTTTCCACACACAATTTCCTGACTTTTATAACTGTAAAACTGTAGAGTTGGTGCAAGCCAGCTGGAACACTGGTGTGCATACATTAACAGATGTAACAGGGTTTTTTTTAATTTGCTCATCTGAGGTTACAGATAACTGATTGAGGCAATAACCCTCTGCACAGTCACAGGGCTGCACTACTGTGGGGCACAATCTTTTTTCAATTCATTGCTTGGGGTTTTTTTTAAAGGCCACTGCTGCGCTACTCTAGCTGAAGAAATAATATCAGATCAATATAAAAATAATAATAATTTATAATGTTTTAATAATAGAATAATATAATATTTAGATCCTAAATAGAGAGATTCTGTTCTATAGAAAACGGTGAAATTATTTCAGATTTACAAGATGTTTCCTGGCAAATTTCAGAAAAATTGAAATTTGAGAAAACACAGAAACACAGGTTCTGTAAAAGAAAGAGTCTTCTCTTATCAGAAAAGAAGATAAAACTCAGATTAAAAAATGGATGCTGTTGCAGTTCTTTTATTAAAAATTACTTTAAAAGAAGAACAAAGACACATGGTGGAAGTGTCTAGACAAGCCCTGTAAGAACTGCTTTTGTACCTACAGTGAACAAACATGATAACTTGTTCAAGAGTAATTATATCTTTTTGAATGAAGAACTATCCTTGAAAACCCCCTTTAATCACATCCTCAAAGCTTTAAAAGGCCTGATGAATTTTGTCACTGTGGATTTGTCAGTGCAAATATATATATTTAACTTAGTTAGTGCCTCCTGTTTGCATGAAACATCAAGTGGTCAGAAATGAATCTGAGGAAAGCTGTTGGCATAAGGGCTTTTGACTCACAGCTTTTAGTGATTCTTTTGCCTTTGGCATACCGAGAAATTAGAAGCTTTTGTCCCACACAGAACAGGAATGGAGGGGGTTTTGCAATGCTTTTACTATTTATCTTTCCTTTCAACCTTAGTGGGCCAGAGTGTGTAAGAGATGCTTTCTTCTGTGAGCTGAGGGATGTCACCACCTCTCTCTGACTGTGCTGGCTTACATGAAATTACATTTCTGAATTGAGTCCCTGCAGAGCACGTGAGCACAGGGTGTGTGAGAAGAGGATTCTGTGTTTGCTCCCTAAAGCAGGAGAGATTTGGGCACCCCGCGGCCGAATCTGCAGCGGGCGCTGCTGAGGGTGCACCCAGTGCTTTTCAGCAAAGTTCTGGCTGTGGAGGAAGCCCTACACCAGAACTGCCCTTGCTGCAGCACCAGCTCCTTGCTAAGGCAGAGGGGATCCTGTGGGAGTTCCAGAGGCGGTTTGGGAGCCAGGGTGGGTGGCTCAGGAAGGGGCCGTGGTGCAGCAATGCGCAGGCTCAGTGCAGGTGCTGGGAGCTCGGTCAGCTCTGCTGGGTGCTCCCAGGAAAACTGAACTGAAACAGGATGGGTAACCCCTCTCACATCAGTCACAGCAGTGCCAGATGCTTGAACTCTAAGCAGGGGACAAATCCCCTGGGGTTTCATCCCCACCCAGGAGCAGTGGCCCCGTTCCCACAGCACCTCCCACTCTTCTCTGTTTACAACACGCTGAACCAAACACGTCCCAGAGGAGCCCGGGACAAGGGAGTTGCATGGATTGGCCCATTCCAGTGGCTGAGGCCAAGTTTCCGGGAGTGAAGAGTTTTTTATTCAAATAGTACATTATTTAAGCATGGCCCCTGACTGGAAGTCATGATTCACACAAGGTTTAGTTAACAGGGACTTGGCTTGCTTGGTTTTTTCCCCTTGTAGTTTGCAGGTTGATGATAGTAGCAATCATGATAATTTTTTTTTTTGGTTTTAGCTACTGCTCAACTGCAGTATTATTGCTCAGAAAAAACAGCCTTTAAGCTTCCCGTGCTGACATGATGCAATCAGGGTAGAGCAGACTACATGAGGCATCAAGTACCAGGGTGAGTCAGTCTGGGAAATTGTATAATGCATTTGTTTTCCTGTAGTTACAGCAATGTGCAAACAATAGGCCTGGAGGGGAAGCCCAAAGTGAGAGAGATCAAAGGGACCCACTGAAGGGAAATGTCCTTCCCACACACACTTGGAACATTTGGACCCCAAAAAAGCCCCGTGCCAGATGCCCTTTGGAGGAGTTCAAGCACTCCTGGATTAGCACTTTCTGCCCTGGCCCACCAGCAGTGGCCAGGGGTGGGATGCAAAACCTCACTGGTGTTGCAAGCAGAGGCTCCTGAGATTGTGGCTCCTGTTCTGATGAAAAGAAACCTCTTGTTCTTTAAAAAATAAAAAAAAACCCAACTTCCTTTAAGTGGAATGTCCTGCTCTCCAAAGACAGGCAAACAGCATTAAATCAACAGCTAATAGGCAGCCAGCCCTCGAGATATCCTTGTTGGACAAGACACAGTAAACACAGCAAAGAAATGTTGTTCTGCTAAGACTTAAACAACATTTATTCTGAGAGCTCTCATCTAATGACTTGTCACAGAAGGTAGTGCTGGTTAAGTCTAATGTGGCTGCTTTGGGTTTTAGCTGTGAGGTAAATCTGAGCCCAAAGAGAAAAGGTTTCTAGTGCACATCTCACTCCTGTGCCTCACCTTCCAGCTGTGTACTCACAGATCATGTTCCTGGAGTGATGTGAATGATGGCTCTGCAGCAAGGAGGCAAAAAAAAACCCCTTTGGTTGCTTGGCCCTGCATTCAGTTTCTTCATTTTAGAACTTCAGTGCATGCAAGAAACTGTACTGTGCCTTTTTCCAGAGCAAGAGATAGGAAAGGCACATGATCCTCCTTTTACAAAAAAATTAAGCTGGGACATGGAAATGTTAATGTCTAGATTAGAGTTACATAAATTACAAAGTCTGGATGCAGACCACAAGTATGCTCTGTTGAGACCACATCAAAATGGCTCAGCGTTCAAAGAACTGACATCAGCGGGAGTGTCACAGCTTTTAGCAATGATAAAATTTGGGGCTTTCCGCTCAGTTTTCTCAAGCATCAGGCTCTCAGTGGAGCCTGAGATGAAGACAGGAGGATGGCATTTGCCTGCTGGTGTCTTTGGTAGTGTCTGGCACTGGATGCCAGACAGGAGAATCACCTCCCATTAGGAAGCACTCCCAAAAATTTGTCTACAGGTCATCTAAGTGCTGTGTGGTCTGTGGAACTTCCTTAGTGAAGTTGTTTTCTGGGCTCAGGGGTGAGTAACAAGCATTGCAGCGTGAGGGTGGCTGGGCAGGATGCATGTGAGATCGTGTCTGGGAAGCAGCTGGAGCTTTGGAGGTGGAAGGGCTGACCTGCCAAAGGGCTGATGGTGGTGGTAAGGAAAGGGATCACAAATATTTAGTGAAAGAGAAAAGGGCTGGAAGAAGTGAGGATTGTGGGGATGAGCACAGAAATAAGAGAACACAAATACAGAAAAGGCAGGGAATAGAAGGTGTGGCATAAAGGGAATTGGTTCAACATGGAAATTCTAAAATAAGAGAAAGGGTTAACAACCATGAAGCTTCATTAAAATAGTATGTATGGCTTCTTTGCTTTTTGCTGGGGTACTTTTCCAGTCCCTGGGATGCAGTTTGGTTTGAAGCCATAAACACTAGAAATATATACAAAAATGAGAAGTGCTGCATCTGCCCCAACCACCTGCCTTGGTGAGCTGGGGCATGAGGAGAACATGGATGAAAACATGAGAGATGGAAATTCTGCATTAGCAAGAGAACAGAAGATAAAACTCTGCACTTAGAGATATAATGCTGTAAGGTCTACACTATTTTAGGACACTCCTCTTGCCAAACAGACCCTGCTTTTATGTCTGTTTTCTTCACTCACTGTCCCCATCCCACTCGTCAGCCCTGTTATTTCAAGCTGCTGGTTGACAAGTGGTAATAAACACTAATGAGCACTTGCAAGTGGGATAAAAATAAATGGGAAAAAAGACAGGCAACAGCAGTGAAGGTGACTCTTGGTAATTTCTATTACACTGTAAGAAAAGGTGGTTTCTGTGACTCTGTGCTGGGAGCAGTCGCTCAGCTCACCTGGCTCTGTCCTGACAGCAGCAGGTCCTGCTGTCCCCTGCCTGCATCAGGGACAGGAATCCCTCAGCCCAAAGAGCACACCTGGCAGCTGGGCTGCCCTGATCCCTCCCTCTACCTGCAGCAATTACAAACCTATCAGCAGTAGTAACCATACAGTGGCACCTTGCAGCAGCCTTTGAATGGCTTTACAAATGTTGGTTAACCCTCCTGCTTCTGTTTTAAAGTTGGAAACACTGGAGGCATGGATATTGTGAGTTCTTATTGATTCAGCATGTAAACCACAGTGTCTAAACCAGGAGCACAACCCTCTCCTCTTGAGTCATATTCCAACCCTAGAGGGGCTGTTTGGGTCACAAGTTTTCCAGCAGGCAGCCCAAGGACAGAGCTGACATGGGGGAAGGGGGTTATGCACGTCCAGGTTTGAGCAGGTGGAGGGAGGAGAAGGCAGAAAGGGCACCCTGGGAGGGTGAGAGGAGATGTGGGGTTAGAAGACATCTGTTTGGATTAAAAACCTGCCGTATCCAGATTCCAGTTTGCTTGGTGTCATTGCCTAAAGTCAGCTGCAGCTGTCCAAAGACAAGCTTAGGAAAATATTTTTCAGACTTTCCTACTTTGAGAGGGCCCCAGGATCTCCCTGGGCCTCTCCCTGGCACGTTTGCAACACCCTCTGTACACAGACCTGATGCAGCCCTCCTCCCACACCTTCCCTTGCCTGTGCCCGGGATCTCCTGCTTATCCTTCCCTCTCCCTCCCCACTGATAAAAGCTCTCCCCACTGATAAAAACTTTCTTCGTGCCCCCGGGCAGAAGTCACCAACCAAACACAGCCAGGGGGCTCTGCCAGGTGAAGGGATGTCCACAGCAGGAATTCAGTTTGCTAGAGGTGTTTTCCAAGGGTTGGACTGAAAACTGGCTGTACTGGTAATGAAACAGATCTGTGTAAATTCTGTTGAATATAGGGGAAAATTAAATTCACTTTAAAATTGCAGCAGATTCTTAATTCTGCTTTGTGTGCTTCTAGTATCTGTGTTGCCTTTCTTACACAGTGCTGGAAAAGGGTAAGATCTGGATCTCAAAGGCTGATTAGAAGTGGCAATGGGAGTTTGTTACTGAGATGCAACATGTCTCCTAAACATGAAGCCACTGTAAAAACAGTGCTAAGACAAATGAGGTTATACACATACCTCTGACACTTTCTGTACAGCTGTTTCTGCTCAGCATTGAGGGGCTGCTCATTACTGCATCCCTTAAGCAAGGACCCACTGGGGGATGCAAAATGCCTCCTGCAGCTCCTCAAGTGCCTGTGAAGAGCTGTGCCTTGCTAAGTTCAAGATTTGTCAGAGGTTTTGCAGGCTGCAGTGGCTTTTGGGAATGGTCTGAAGGAGAAAACCAGATATGGGTCTGCTCTTGGAGAGCTGCAGGATGTCTATGCTCAAGTTCCCTTCCTACTTGCTGAGAGATAAATGTAGTTATTGACTGAGTTGCAGATGAATCACCAAAAAATTATAATCAATGTTATTGTCAGCATGTGTAGATACTGTCATGGTGCTGGGGCACATCATTAAACCAAACTGTGCTGTGCTGCACCATGCTCAGAACAATCAGACTGGTACTGAAAAAAGCTCCAAAGAGAAGGAACATCTGCTTTATGGGCTGGGTGGGCCTAAGCCTTTCTTAGGGACTAGAATTACATGTTTCAGCCCACAACATGGAACCAGACTCCAATGAAAGGCAGAGAGGGGTCTGGAGAGGGGCTCAGGTTTGATCTGGTGCAGCAGTGGTGTAGTTTGAAGCTCAAGCTAAAGCGTTCCAGCTGCAAGCCAAACCCAGGAATGCATCCTGCAGGATCTGATTTTTCTGTAGGGCTGGTAACTTGAGCATTCAAATCACTGCCTTTGAAGCCTGTGAAATCCATAATGGCCACAAAGTGAACATGCAGCAACTACATTTCAATTACCAAAGGCTGGTCAAGTACCTGGTTTTATTCTCTCCAGTAACAAAACTCCCATAGACTTCAAAGGGATTGGGATTCACTCTGCAGTGCAAGTGCTGGATCCAAGGAAATAGGAGATGTAACTCTGGGATGAGGAGTTTCAGCTTCAAAAGGTGCAGACAGAAAAGCAGGATGGAGCTGGGAGCTTCAGGGCAGCTCTACAGTCTGCATTTTCTTCTGCAGCTTCAGGTTAATAAACTGAGGGGGATGGCCTGACTGGGCACTGGGATCTGCTTTGCTCTCCCTCCTTTTCCAGGAGGGAGGAGACTTGAGCAGCACCTGGCTCCCCAGTGGCCACCTTCAGCTCCCACTGAGGAGGTTTTCACCCCAAGTGTGGGCTGGATGTCCTGCTGCTCTCACCCTTCCCAAGTCAGTCACTGGCTTTGTAAAACACCTTCCCAACTTTTGGGTGAGTGAGCCACCAAGTCCAAACACAAGTGGGACATGAGTCACTGGACTTTGAGCTATGCACTTGAAAGCTTTGAGACATGTTATACCAACTAAAACATCATCAGTGTTTGTGATATTTGGGACATTTTTGTTCATGAATGTACTTGTTTGCCTAAAGGGAATAACTGATGCTGTGTGCCTAAAGAATGCTGTGCACGCCTTTTTATCAAGGAGATGTTGCCAGTTTGAAGAGCTTGCCTTGCAGTGAAAGGTTTGGAGAAGTCAGAAAGAATATTTTATCATTTAGCCTGATTTCCTACAAATACCTGCAATAATATCTTCAGTCAGAGAGGCAATTTCTAGACAGAGAGGTAATTTCTAGTAGTCCAAAGTCAAGTGGCATCTTGTCTGCTGCAAAGAACAGGGCTGGGCTCTCATTTTTACTGCCAGGGTTGTTAGGTTGAGCAGTGGATGGGGGAGAGGTTCTACCCTGCAAACACTTGAGCTATTGAGGGGCAGGATTTCAGGAACAGTCTGCTGGTGGTGCAGCTGTTGCTCTGGAAACACCTAAGCCTGTATTTTTCACTGACAATGAAGTGCACACCAGAGATGTTGCTGGTTAGATACCTCCAGCCTGTCTGAACTCGTGAAGTCATTAACTGCTGAGCTGCTCATACCTCTGCTTTATGTGAGCTGAGGGCACATCACACCCTCCAAACTGGAGGTTCCTCTGTGGTTTAACTGAAAATCCTGCCTCCAGCACATCTCACAGGGGAACATCTCCCCAGTCACCCTCAGCTTGATCCTCCCAGCTCGCCCTGTGCTGTTGTGTGGCTCTGGGAGCTGTCCTGCTCTCTGCTGTGTGTGAGATGATGCTGAGCTGCCCGTGGGAGCCTGGCAGGAGCTGCTGTGCCTCGGGGCAGCACCAGCCTGGAGAATCCCTCGCATTTCAGGTCCCAAAAGGCAATTCCAGCAGTGCTTCTGTGTCAGCAGCAGAGCCCTGGGAGAAGGAAACCCAAAGGCAGCAGAGGTTTCCCTGCCTGCGTGGGGGGGAGGGCTTGGCTTTGTTTTGCTCTTGTTGCTAACAACTTCAGATGGGGCTGACTTTCCAGCAGCTCAGGATGAGACAAACAGCCAAGGAAGCATCAAAGTGAATGGGTGTTTTTTGATCAACACTGCAGAGAGTTTGTTTTCTTTCTCCACTTGCCCAATGACACATTGACTTGGATGGCTGGGCTGTGACAGAGCTGGGTGGAAAATGTCAGTGGAAAAATGCAGAAAAAGAGCAAATATTTTTACAAATGTTAGTGACAATATTTTTACCTTTGGTCAATCCAAACCAACAGGAATATTTTTTCAGGACAAACTGTTCAAAACTCGCCATAGCCTGTGCCAAAATGTATGCAAAAGGGGAATATGCAAAAGGGGAATATGAACACTCATTAAAAATAGTGTTCCTGTGGTGAATGTGATGCAGTAAAATTGCATCTAATCCTGTGGCTGGAACATCTGTATAATTAGCAAGATTCCTCACCTCTTCCAGACAGTGGTTGATGTATATGTCCTCCCTTTGCATACATTTTTTTTTTTCCTTTAGGAATAGGAATTAGTGGAGGAGACAGTTTGCAGAAGCATTTGCTGCTCCACACACAACTATCCCCAGCAGAACCTTCCCATCCTCTCCAAACAAAGCTGTGACAAACTCTTGGATGCACCCCTGTAAAATTAAGATATCAGATCTCATTCTGACTGTCAGTGAGGCTCCTAGTGGGCACCTCACTCATCAGGACCTGATGGGGAGCTCTCTGGCACTGATGAGGAAGGTCTTTTACTCAAGAACAGGTTCCTGGCAATTCCCCAGTGCCCTGGCACACAGGCTGGTGCCTCCTCCTCTGCCAACACATCTACAGTTTCTGCTCTTCCCAAGACTGGAAGGTCATCCCTGCAGGCTTGCACCTAAATAACCTACTCCAGAAATACAGCAAAAGGAGGCTGCTGTCCCTGGAATGGCCTAAAAGGGAATAAACTGAAATGCTTGGGGTAAGCAGGACATCTGATGAGTCCTGTGCACAGTCCTGGCTTGTTGCCTTCACCTTTAAGGAAGACCTGGTTAAAATGCACTGTTTGAATTACCACTGTTTGATAAAAATAGATCAGTTTAAGCACAGTCCCCCAAACACTGCAAATAATTGCATCATTAGAAATGCCAGGAGAACTGTGAGTATTAAGCTATAAAATCAGAATTTCAGATGTGGAAGAAAACATACCAGTGGTTAAATATTTTTACCATCCAGCAAAGCCAGTAGAAAATATCACCATTAAAAAAAGTTGACAAGGTTTCCTGACATATTTCAATTTTTTCTGCATTTTTATTAGCTCTTATAAAAGTATAAAGCCAGAGTCATGATTATACTTTTTTTCTTACCCTTTTGGACTTTTCACTTTTTAAATCCCTAGTGTTTCTCTTTTCATAAACCTAAATTAGGACTGTAGTATTATTAGCTCATATTTAGTAGTCCTGAAGAATAACTTCTGACTAGAGTGTGATTCTAAATACTTTTCACGTAAATAAATGCAATCTCACTTCTGGTAGGATTTGTATGCAAAAGAAATATGTGCAAATGAAACTAAGTGCCTTTGATAAGTGGTTTGGGATTGCTGATTAATTGGAACTCAAACCAGATGAGAAAATTGAACATATGTTCTTATTCAAGTTCCCTGGAGGATTTGTCAGGGAGCTTGGCATACATTAATAATTGCTTGGAAGGGATTTACTAGCTCATCTTGTAGCTTTGCACATGCAAAACAATCAGTCAATATAGAAAGCATGGTGTCATCTGCTTTTGTTAATTAGGGAGCTCAAATGCCTTTGATAATAAGGGCTGGTAATTAAGCTACAATTCCAAAGGAAGCATTTGGGTTTGCCACCTCAGGATCCATCAGAGGCAGGAGGAAGGGGGGAGTACTTGCAGAAATCTTGAAATATTCCTGGTTTATGATAGTTTTTCTGCACTAGCACACAGCCAGGCTACTGAGTGCTCCCAGAGGCCAGAGCAGGAGTGCTGGGGATGCTCCCTGGGACACAAGGATGCTCACAGGGCATGGGGATGCTCACAGGGCACAGGGATGCTCACAGGGCACAGGAATGCTCACAGAGCATGGGGATGCTCACAGGGCACAGGAATGCTCACAGGGGCATGAGGAGGCTCACAGGGCATGCAGAGGCTCACAGGGCACGGGGATGCTCACAGGGCACAGGGATGTTCCCTGGGGCATGGGGATGCTCCCTGGGGCACAGGAAGGCTCACAAGGCACAGGGAGGGGCACAGGGATGCTCACAGGGCACAGGGATGCTCCCTGGGGCATGGGGATGCTCACAGGGCAT
>VWZP01009913.1:842820-866897 GCA_013396995.1 Dicaeum eximium | reverse complement strand
ACAGGGATGCTCACAGGACACAGGGATGCTCACAGGGCATGGGGATGCTCACAGGGCACAGGAAAGGCTCCCAGGACCCCTCTCCCCAGTCACAGCACACAGAAGCTGTCCCTGCTGCTGCAGCATGGGCTGAGATCCCCGCACAGCCCCAGTGTCAGACGCAGCCACCCCTGCTGATGGCACCCAGGTCTCTGAGGGCGCCGGATGTAACTCCCGGAGGAACAAGCCGTGCTTGCGCTCCCAGCGGGGTCTCCCCGAGGGTCCCTCACCTTCCCGGGTGCTCCTGCAGAACCTGGTAGACGCTGATCTGGAAGGTTTCGTTGTCGAAGCGCTCGCGGATGTAATCCTTGTAAATCCTGAACTCGGCCGCTGTCACCGCCTCCCCCTCCGGGATTCGGGAGAGATCAAACCGGAACTCTCGGTAGTGGCAGCGCTGATGGTGAAACTCTCTGTCATGCTCCACTGAAACAGAAAACAGCCCATTAGCCACCTGCTTTGTTCCCCTTCCCCTCGCCACCAGACACCTCGCGAGTTGCCACAACAGAAAAGGGCAGGAATATCTGATTGCAGCATCTCACGGGCTGCTCGGATCACTAAAGCACACAGGAAATGCTGCCTCTGTCTGGGCTGTCACAGGCATATATGTGTTTATCAGGCTCCCTTTGGAACAGTTGTACAGTTGGCTGGTACAGGGGGCCATTGTGTTTTAATGATTTTTGGCAGCTTTGTGCTTGACAAGTGACTCTGGACATTTGCCACCGATAACGACCGAGCTGCTGTGGGAAGGAGCTGGGACAAACAGATGGGGCTTTTCAGGAGTGCTGGTTCTTGGCCTGGCTCTGCTTCTGACAATCACACACACACACACATACCCACACACTATAGACATAAATTCCAGCCCTTGAGGCTTTTCATGCCAGTGACCCACATTTGGTGCCAGCTGAACTCACCACGAGCTCATGGCTCTGCTCCGTAGGGTCAAAGCTTTCATTTTAAAGGATCTTTAGTGATCAGGGCTGTCCAGCAACTGTTCAAAGGGAGGGCTTTCTTCCAGCTCCCAAGCCTGACTGTGGAATAACAAGTGCCAGATCCTCCCAGGCCGGTGATGGGATGTGTGTTATCCCAGGGGGTGACAGCCCTGCCTGTCCCCTGATGGACAGCTGGTGGTCCCATGTAACCCTGCTTGTGGCAGGGGTCAGTGTTGGGAGGAAACAAAGACTTCAAGCCAGTCCTGCAGCAAGGGGGAGGAGAGGTGTCAGTGCCCCAGCCCAACACATGGGGCAAGGCACCCTTCTTGGAACAAATTCCAAATTAAACAGACAAGGCAGACAAAGGAAAAGGGGGAAATGGAGGTATAAGGGGATGAACTGACTCGCCCAAGGTCACAATGCATGACATTTTGAGAGCTGAGGTTTGAACCAGGGACTTCCTATATGTCCCAGTCCTGTCGTCTGTCCACTTGACCTCTCTGCAGCTTGACTGCACAATTCAAGTAGTTAGCTCTGAGATTTCCTTGGCAAAGAATGTGTGTCTTTCTACAGGCCTGATTTTCTTCTGGCAGCAGCAAATCCATTGTGTAAATCCATTGACTTAAAGGCAATTACTCCTGAAAAAGAGGAGTTTGAAGCCCAGATCTGGAAAGTGCTGTTTAAATTTACAGCTCTGCGTGGTACAGACACAGATGAGCGTGGGGCAGGGTGTCCCCATGGCAGGGACAGCTGGGGAGGCTCTGGGAACGGGGCTGTGGCCAAGCATGGAGCAGGCTCAGAGCTGCTCTGCTGGCCCAGGCTCAGCGTTGGCCATGGACTCTTCCTCCTCTCTCACATCCCTTCTGTGAGGAGTCCAGTTTGCCACTGTGTGATTGCTGCTCAGGGAAATGCTTCAGAGCTCTTACTCATAGCTGGGATTCTTAGAGGAGTTTTTTAGGTATGAAACCTCTAAACTTTCCAAGACAAAGGTGATTAAGTTTAGCAAATGTTTTATATGTTGAGCAGTCTCTGTTGCACCTCTACTAAAACATCTTAGAGACGACATTCAGTGTCTCATACCCTGATGTGGAGGAATATTGTGAATATTCACCAGTGTTTGTAAAAGACTTGGCAGGCTACAACTGCCCTGGACGTGCTAGCAACACTATTAAACGTGCCTCAATCCCTTTCCTCCAAAGTACTCCTAATAGAATAAGATATAAAGAGCATAATTTGAGTTTTAAAGGAATTTATCTGCACCTAAATTAAAAGGGAACAAAAAAATCCTTTAAAATGGAATCACTCCTTTAACCACAAATGCAGAAGAATGGGTATAATGCTGTGTGGGTTTAGCTGCAGCTGTTAGCAGTAGGATGTACAAATATGATTTGCTTCCAAAGACATGGGAAGGCTGAATTTCCAGAGGAAGGTGGGTGCAGTTTTTCAGCACGTGTGTGATGACAACTGCATCAACCAACACTGGCCTTTAGCTGCACTTTACACACAAGGACTGACAACAAGCACATGAAGATGGAACTTTTTGGGGTGCTGCTAAAGTTCACAGCAATTCCCACTGCTGGGCCCTAGAAAAAATGTGTCATGTTAGTATGAAAAATTAACAGCCAGGGTCATAAAATAAAGAGCCTCAAAGTTTGAACTTTCCCATGCTTTGCAGATGTTTGGATATAGGGTTTTGGCCTGAGCCATCTTTAGTGTTAAAGCAAACATTCCTGTGGCTATAGTCATTAAGATCATGAAAATATGTGGATATGTAACTGAAGAAAGAATCCCAAGAAACCCTTCAACTCAGTGTTTATTGTTTTTCCCCTTTTTCTTTGCACTCTGGACCTATCTGCTGACCCAGAAGTAACAAATCCTTTCAGAACTAATTTATGAGAAACACTGACCCTGAATCAACATCTGTTAGATGACTGCAGTAAATCTTATTACATAATTAAACACCGAAATCTATGGTAAAATAACGTTAAGGGTCTGACTCGAACTCATAAAAGCAAGACTCTTCATTATGAAGGCTGAAATCCTATCCCCAAGTCATGCTGCTGTGTGTTGGTATTTGGGAACATATGGTACAGTATATCTGATCAAGCACTTTTTGTAGACCCCTGTAATACCTTAAGCACAACAGCACGGGGTAAGCAGGGGAGCATTCAAGGAGCCTGAGTTTCCTGGGTTTGATGGGTGTTAGACCTTTGACAATGCTGCAACTGGGTCATTTCCAGTTAATTACCTGAGGAGCTGGAAGGGGGAGAGCTTAAAAAAAAGGGCAGGGGGGAACAGTGGTATTTTAAGTGTTCACTGAAACAGTCAAGAGAATTGCTGCAGCTCTTTGGATGTGACTGTAGTTTCTCCATTAGATTTATAAAATCCATTATCCCCATTGACATGATGACCATAAGAAGAACCTTTTGGTCATCCTTGAAGGATTAATCTCAGCTGTTTGTTAGCCATTTTCATTTACATTAATGTTAAATGCTCCCTTAAAAGACATCAAGCATTTTGAATATTTGCTGGATATGCTTCATAGCCCTTAAGCCCACAGAGCTTCAACCCATCTTTGTCCCAGGCTCATAGTTCTCACAGATCTGACACACAAAGGCTTTGGTGAATGGTTTTACCCAGATGCTAATTTCAAACATTGGAAATTCCAGCTCACAATTCAAATGCCTTGGCAAAGCAGCTGCTTGGAGAGGAAGCCAAAGCTCTGGATGTGCAATCAAAGGTTGTAAAATAGGAAAAGGAAGAACACCCTTGAAAAATAATTCTGCTATGAAACAGACTGTGTGCCTTGACTGTGGGAAAACAGTGCATTTCCTCTCCTTAAAAAACAATCCAAAGCACTCACAGGTGATGCATGTGCAAACATGAGCCTCTCCTCATTCTTAGAAGCGGTATTGCATTTTGGAGGCACAGTCACTGCAGACAAATTCTAACTTAATTTGGCCTAATTTAACACAGGGCTTAATTTGGCCTAACTAAAAAGGCCTAATTTAACACAGGGATCAAAATTTGCTGGTGTAAAATAACCCTTGGCATGGTGAGTGTGGCAGTTAATTGGAGCTATGGTGGATGAGGATCATCAGACACTCCCTCTGGCACAGTCCTTGGGAAGGGTGGAGACAATGGGAGTTGAGAGCTGTGGGATGGAGGAGGACATCAGATGCATGAGAAATAAGCAAGGCACCAAAAATCGTGGGGGGACAATCAAGGTGATGCAGCCAAAACAAGGAATATCTCAGGCTGGTGGTTATCAGTAACTTGGCCACACCTGTCACAAATATGCAAGTCAGATCAGCACCTTTGAAAGCCTGGCCTTGCCTATCTGAGCAGGATCTGAGCTGCTCTATCTGATACAGAGAGGGCTCCCAGCTCTCTGAAGCCCTTTGTCTCTCCAAGCCTCTGTTGTGGCTGATGGTGATGCAAGAGGGGGCAGAACACAGTTGTGCAACTGAGAGGGCTGGTTAAAAGAAAACAGGATGGATGCATGTGCTCAGGTGTGAAGTAGCCAGGTATCAGATCCAAAAATATGGGAAAGCTGGAGATAAAATGTCAACAAATACTGGGTGCTTGTTCTGACGAGTGCTGAAGATACAGAACTCAAAAAACATTAGCAGACAGGGATGAAAAAGTGTAGGTATCTAAATATCTGTTGATATTTAGAACTTGGAGCAATACAGTTAAAGCCAATACCAAAAAAATAATGTTGAAAAAATAGAAAACCTTGTGGTCCTGATTTACCACCCCAGGTGCCCAAACTTCCAAAGCAAATGACACATCAGCATAAAGCTGGAAATTTAAACTGGTCCCACCTTTGGTCATTTTCACAGCAAAAGATGTTGAGATTAGAAATCAGCGCCCCAACTGTTTGCCCTTGTAAATCTCTGCTGGCAAGGGCAAACCTGAGCTAATTCTGCAAACCCTGGTGGGACCTCTGGGTTGGTGTCAGGGATTGCTGTGGGCAAGGCCCCTCATGACACAAGGGTTATGGTGAGGCACAGCTTGCAGAGTTTTTATTTCTCCCCATACATCCCAGCTCAGCCAGGGAACCCAGCACAGCAGCCCATGTGCTGAGCAAAGGAATCACAGCAAGATTTTCTTCCATGAACGACTGTGTTAAAAAAATTATTATTACCGAAGAATTAAAGAGCTTATCTAAATGCCAGGGAGGTCAACAGAAATATTTTCACGAATTTCAATGGATTTCATGGGAGGCCAATCTCCCTGCTTAGGTATTTTTACTCTCTTGTTTTCTGAAGATGCAAAAAACTGCATTTCAGAAAGAAACTCAACACCAGATAAATAGACTCTGTTCTCAGGCTGCCAGACTGGGAAAGCTTTGGTAATTCCACACCTCTTCCTCCCTGGCACATTTGGGAGATGCACTTAGAATATACTTTGAATATATAAACAAGTGAAAACTTAAATTTTCCTGTTAACGCTTTCACCTGATAATATGTTAATTGTTTTTATAAGGCACTTTGAGAGCAGTTGTCTCATTTATTGTAGTGCTTACAACAATTAGAGCTACTTGTTTCTCATTTACAATGGAAAAAGGCACCAGAAGGAATGTGCAGTAGGGTGTCTGTAACTTCTTCACTCCCAGAAAAGGCCAGAAGAGATTTGTAAAGGACTTTAATCTCTAATAGATTAAAGGTCCTGAATTCCTGAGACTGAAAGATAAGTCAAAGGAAAATAGATTCCAAAAGACAACACCCCCTCTCCTCAGCCTCTCAGCCAGGCTGTTGCTGCTGAGCCATCAGCAGTTGGCCTAGAAACCCCTCAGAGATTTGGATCCCAAAAAAGCATCTGCCACACTCTGGCATTAAGGTCTAACAGGTTTCCAGAGTCTACCTGTGTGGTGAGTTTAGAGGGTAGGAAAGTCTTTATCTGCCTTCTCTGCAACAGCTGCAGAGCTACAGAAAATGGGCACTGATTCTGCAGCCGAGGGCTGCCTGGATTGCCCTGAGGTCCAGTGGATTCATCTCAGCCTCAGCGTTTCCACAAAAGAGCAAACTAAACTCTGACTGACACATTTGCATCCAGCAGTGCAAAACCTTATTTGAATTTTCTGAGAAAATTTACCTTTATTTCCCTCCCTCGTCACCCCCTGAGACTGAAGCCAAAGCTTCAGCAGCTCTGTTGCATCATTTCAGTGCAGAGCAGGAGATTCCCAGGAACCACCAGCCCCACCTGGGCCCCACCAGCCCTTCCAGTGGCTCAAAGGGAAGCTCCACTCCTTTCTGCTGCCTCACCCTCCCGTCTCCCTTGAGAAGTGTATTCAACTGGAAAAACATTTTCCCTTCCCCAGATGAGCTGTGGGGTGGATCCTGTCCTCTCCCAGCTGCCCACAGTGTCCGAGAGCAGCGTGGCAGGAGCACCAAGGACCTCCCAGCACGGCAGGAGGGAGGCCAGGGCCACCCCTTGGGCTCGGGGCTTGTGGTGGTTGTGAAATTGAGCCATAAATTTTCGGGCTGCCAAATCTGGGACCTCTTGATGGGCTTCTAATTAACAGGCATTAAATGTTCCCTCTATAAATTGCACTTCTTTGTCTCTAAATTGGTGGATAAAACCATGGCACTTATGAAATATAGGCCTTTTCTCCTTATGTTGCTGAGGTTCAAGAAGGAGGAAACCAATTAGGGGAAAGCTCCAGCAGCTGAAAGAGCCCACTGGGCTCAGCAGGACTCCTGATTAAGCAAGAAATGCGAGGGCAGTCCTTATATTTTTCTGAGGAAAAGGGGGACAATAATAAAGATTATTGCAATAATGTCATGTCAGGCCACAGTCTGCGAAGGCACAAGTTTCCCTCCTCATTGTGCTTGACAGCAAGAGTTACAGGGGCAGTGGCAGGAAATTTATAATGGCAAGAATTTGGGAATGCAAAGTTCTGTGATTGGTTTTCATCTGTTTCGTTCTCTCGGCTTCATGATTTACATGCTGACATTAGGCAGCTAAAGCAGCAGTTACTGAAATATTTGAACAAATAGTTGAAGAATATAAATTGGGAGTTCTATAAATGGAGTAGAGCAAATATCCTGGGGTGTGTGATGGGATATATTCTTTAGTTTTTTTTAAAGAGTTATAAAAACGGTATTTGGAGGGCCTTTTTTACATGCAATAGTTGCAGCTCTCCAAGTCATCTAGAAGCTAGAGCAGGTTTTCGGAGAAACCTAAGGAAAAACAAATACAGCCTAGATTTTGATATGTGAGATAAGCTTACTACAAAAATAGCCTGTGGTTTTCCTATAACTCATGAATGCATCCCATCACCGGGGCTTGGTGCCATCCTGCCACCTCTAAAAACACAGCCTGTCCTTGAGCCAGGGGCTCAGCACCCCCAGATACTTGGGGGGCTCTGGGCTCACCTGCCCAAGCCCTGTCCTGATGCCTGGTCCCCTGTGCCCTTTGCAAAGGGGCTGCTCTGAGCCAAGGTAGAGCTCAGAAGGGAACCTGCACCCAGCTGCTCCCTGCTCAGGGACCCATTTTACAGCCAGGTGGAGGGAGGAGAAGGT
Source organism: Dicaeum eximium (assembly GCA_013396995.1). Lineage (NCBI taxonomy): Eukaryota > Metazoa > Chordata > Aves > Passeriformes > Dicaeidae > Dicaeum > Dicaeum eximium. Next base: position 859,399 of record VWZP01009913.1, on the reverse strand, counting down.
GATAAACTCTTTCTTGCACAGTAAACTCAGCGTGTGCCAGGGCAAAGTCCTGCCCCATCCATGGGTGGAGAGCAGGACCAATGCACTAATTTCAAAGAAGATGAAAACCAGGCTCCATAAATCCTGATCCTCAAACCCAGAGGTTGGAAATTCTTTAGTGCTCACTCTGCAAAGTGATCTGGGGTAAGCATTTTCCCTTCGAAAGGGGAAAAAAAGCCCTCTGGAGTTAATATTCTCCCTTTAGCCATCACTTCATTTTTTCAGCTTTCAGCATGGAGCTGGTATTGCCAGCAAGACCACCTAGCCACAAACCCAGCAGGGAGCTTCCAAAATTCTTCTAAACACTGACTCCTTGTTATAAATTGAAAAGTGGTAATAGCAGCAGTGCATATCACATCTGTGCCAGGCTTCAGGCCTGGGAAGCAGCAGCCTCCCTACTGCAGAACACAACTTGGAAAGATCCTTTCAGTCCACACATGTATCAGCATTAGCCATTTCTTTGTCAACAAATCCCTTAATACGTAGCCTTTCTATCATGTACAGATGTCCAAAAAATAATGGAATACTGTACTACAAGATTAAACACTTTAATGTCAGCATATGTGTTGCATGACTCTGAACAATGGTATCATTGTGTGTGTGCAAACAGCCGGGCGAGGGAAGATGGGTTTAATTATCTTCCAAACAGCAGCAAGTTCTTCCTGACTAACTCAAACTTCAGCTAGCAAGGGCTGCTCAGGACAGAAATTGGTGTTTCTCCCTTCCTGGTGTTCCTAAATCGGTGTTCTTTCAGTGTTGGGGTTGGTGTTGTACCCACGTCAGGCAGTGCCTCGAGTGCCACCTGCTTCCCCAGGAGCCAGGTGCCACCATGGAATGTGGTGTGGGGACCAGAGGATGCTGTGAGTCACCACATCCTCTCGACCCATGTGTCACCCAGGAGTCTTTTAAGTTAAAATTCCCAAGTATGGTAGATGGAAAGGGGAAACAGTCACTGGGAAGGGAAGGAAAGGACAGAGAGAATTGTGCAGGCTGCCGTCTGAATTCAGAGACATTCCCGGCTGGAATTTCTCTGCAGACACTTTAAGGCAGTGCTGGATGGTAAAACCATTTCTTTTTAAAGAACATCCATGAAGTATCTGGGCAGGTTATGCACAGGTAATCCATTTTCTTCCCCGAGTGTACCCTGATGGGTACCTGCTTGGGCTGTGGTTTCTCTGCTGAAAGCAGAGCCAGACGAGATGAAAGGTATTGTGAAAAATTTACACGTGGGACTGCTCTGCGAACACGAAACTCTCCTAATAGTAAACAGATCGCTGGTGGTGTGACTCCTGGTGCTGTTTGCTGTGTCTGCATGTGTATCTGGGGAAAGCAAAGTTAAATAAGCAGGGAAGAGTTGTGTTTCTACAGAATACCTTATTCACAGCCCTGTCACGTGAAACACAGCAGCACATGGAGCTGCAATCCATCTGCAGCTGCTGTAATGCACTGAGGATTGCTGTGGGATTTGAGTGGTGTGAGAGAATGGAGAATTTGGGGAGGGGTGACAGGGAAAAGAAAAAAAATGGGGGTTCATGAAGTTGTTCCTTTTGACAGACTCCCTCTATTTCTACCTTCATCCTCCTGGAATCCACTATAAGGAAATCTCCTGCAGGGCCTCCCTCTCCAGGCTCTCAGATCCTGTTTCTCATCCTCCTTTCACAGCAAAGGGGGAACCCAGGACAGTGCTGACCTGGGGATTCTCCTCACCAGCTCCCCCATTCCCAAAACCTTGTGGGTGGCTCTTTTCCAGAGAGGGAAGCTGGGGACCGTGGTGATGCTGCAAATCGTGGCCCCTCCTGTGCCCTCCCAACTGGCCAGTGCTGTGGCCACCACAGATGTCCCGAGCTCTCGTGCTGGCAGTGGGAGCAGGGTTAGCCAAGGCTGGTGTTTACCCCTGACACACCAGGGCTGTTGTGTCTCTGTGTACCTGAAAGATGGGATGCACCTGGACAGCAGCTCCAGCCAGGGGCTCCTGCAGGGACCGTGGGTGCACAGGGCAGGCTGAGGTGAGCACACAGCACCCAAAGGCAGCCTCAGCTCTGCTCCACACCCTGCTCTAGAAACGTCCCTGCAGCCAAAGTGAGCAGTGAGCAAAATGACAGGCAGGAGCTCATCATGGCTCCTGCTTTCTTTTCTCTGTCTGCACAGTGTGGAATAACATAGCCTGAGAGCGGAGGCATGCTGCTGTCTCACACATCCCCTAAATCCTCTGGGTGCAGCTGTGGGAGGTATGTGAAGATGCAGGAGTAGATTTTTCTTTTCCCCCTTTGAGCAGAGATGATGGCCACATCACACTGCTCACTGGCTCTTTGTAATTCAGGGGACAGCAAGGCTGCTGTGGAATCAGGGGGCTGTTATCTGGCCAGGCCAACTTCCCAGGAAAGCTGTGCCAGCTTTAGGTGTGAATTGCAAGTCACACGTTCTGCCAGTGCATCCGAGGGTCACCGAGATAGTGGCAGTCTGGGGAGGAATCGTGGTGAGGATCAGGCTGAGGTGGCAGCCACAGCACAGAAAAGGGCAGGTCTGGAGGAGGAGAAATCAGGAGGGTGATGGGTGTCCCAAAGGGGAAGAGGTTGCAGAGCACAAAGAGGGAGAAAAGTGCAATAAGGTTTATTGAGAAAAATAATCCCCCAGTCCAGACATTCGACAAATGGGGCCCAAGGTGCTTCCTGCAACCTGCTCTGAGACTGAGCAGGTCTCAAAATATCACTGATGCAAAAACCAGCAGCCTGCCCTGACTGCTTGTACACACAGCACTGAGCAAATGGAAATATCCCCAGCCCCGAGGAAGGAGAGACAAGTGGCTGAGCAGATCTGGTCAGGAATAAAGTGTGTTCAGCAGGGGAGATAAGAGGCAGTGTGTGAGACTGCTACAGGCAAACCTAAAATGGGGAAAAAATCCCACCAGGGAAGGACTTGCAGGAAAAAAAGGAGCCTGCTGTGAGCACAGGCACCTCATTCTGCAACTGCCATGTGCAGAGGACATGCAAATTAAAATCAAATCATGTTTCTAAATCTTCAATGCAATGATTTGATCATGCAGAGATGTAACAGGATCAAATTTTCCCCTTGCATTCCAGCACCTACACTGGGGCAAAGTCTTTAAATGTTTTGATAAATTAGATACTACTCATAATAAACAGCCTGAGTCAGTAATTTGGGAAGGTCACTGCCTGAGCATCTCTGATGTGTTTATACAAAACAGACAGAAATGGCTAAAGGTACCTCAGGTGTCTGGAGAGCAAGTTCCAAATCTTCCTTCCGGGCCAAAAGAACTACCTGAAAGTTATGCTCATAATCTGATGCTTTTAAGCTTATATATATGTTAATTATCTTCTACTACATTATTTTTTCAAGCTGCTCTCTGGTTTTTATTACTATTGCAGTATCCTTATATAGCATAAAGTTACTTAAGACAGCAAAAGATTCAACACTTAGAAAACTGATAGAGAAAGAAGGTCTGGATTCTGGACTGGTACAGCTGGTTTAAGGTATTTTAGAAGTAAATGAAATCAAATGAGAATTTATAATCCTTCTTGAGGTCTGGATTCCATCAGACTAAACTCATTAGGCATTAAGGTGCAGGTGCAGCTAAATAAAGGATTGTTCTGCTTTTCTTAATGCCATAGATTCACATCTTGAGTTCAAAATAAAAGTCTTTTTAAAGCACATGTATATATTGTGCATCTACTGGCAACACTTAAAAGAGAAAGCTCAGCTAATGGAATCTTCAAATGCCTCATTTTTGCCAAAGGAATGTGCCCATTTTTGCACTGGCTGTGCTGAGGGACACGAGTGGAGAAGTGACTGGACATTGGCCTCTTAAGGCTTATTAATTTCATTTGCATTAGACTTCCTTTTATCTACTGAACAGCTGCCCAAATAAATAGCATAAATCTAATTAATCCTCCTTTAATATTGTATTGCCACAACAATTCCAGCATCCCCCCAAGTGCTGCAGGAGTGTGAGCCTACACCTGCACAGGCTCCCTGGGAGGAGCAGGGCAGCAGTCACAGGGAGCCCAGCCTTTCTTGTGGTTTACTGGGATAAAAGGAAAATAATTAAAAACCAGTTTCCCAGGTTTTAAGCCATATGACTTGCTGGATTTCTCAGCTGAAATCCCAGATCCTGGTGCTGTTGAGAGAGCAGTTTGTGGGATATTACAAAATAAGCAGCTGATATCAGGCACGCAGCCATCAGATAAGGAGCTCAGCCTTTGATTGTGATCAGCAAAATCTCAGTTTGGAATGTACACATTGAGCTGTGCCCCAAGACCACGACCAGCTGGGCCTTTTGAGCTCATCTGTGCACTAACAAACATCTGCAGCCCTGGGCCAGGCGAGAGCTGGGAGATTAGGGGACAACAAACTATTGAGGGGAAAGGTCCTGCTGCCCCAGAGGGGAAATCCCTGCCAGAGCAGTGCTCTCCTTGCACCCAGCCTTTACAGCCATTGCCTCTTTCTCAGGTGTTCTGTATGTGGGAGGTCCAGTGGTATCAACACAGTTTATAATTATTTGACAGAAATGAGGTATTTGGATGGATGTTTTGGAAAATAACCATTAGAAACTTCAGTTACTGCTTACAAAGACACTGTGGAGTGCCCTTCCTCGTGCAAGTCCGACTTTGTGACCTAGTTCACATTTTTCTTTGAGATCATCATGTTTCCTCTGTGCTGCCAAGAGAGGCGAGCTCAGGTGGGGCACTGGGTTTGGGACACGGGACCTGGAGAGGAGGTCACTGCCTGGAATGACCCTCCCTGCCAGCACCACACATCCCCTCACTGTCCTGTCCTCCCACTGTCCTTTAGCCTGTGATGGGACTCACAGCTTATGCATAGGAACTTTTTGCTTTCTAGGAATATTGGCTGTGCAACACATTTATTTTATTGAGAAATAGGTAATTATTTACTCTTATTACTTTATTAACCCTACACAGCCCTCAGAGCTATGAATATTAAAGACCTGTGAGTTGCTGACATCCACATATACTCCTGTTTGCAGATGTAAAATGTGTCTCAGAATGATGGCAAGGTTAAACTGTTAGCTCAGGAATGTCCTCAGGAAAATAAACTGATATATTCACATATAGAGCATGGGCATATGTCCATCCCCTTTAAACGTTGGTGGCCCATGCCCCAGGCATAACGGCATCTGAAGGTGAGGCAAAGATTTATTTGCAGTTTAATTCCCACCCACGATCCCTTTTGTATAAAAGGAATTTTCTTTTGGTACAAGATAAGCCCATCAGTGACATCAGCAGCACCTAGCCCTGCATACCATAGCCCTGCTGGATTCCTGAGCCTCTCAGGGCTGGGCCATGCAGGCCTCCTGAGTCAGCCCCTAACAACAGCATTTTCTGTTTTGTTTTGGTTTTTGCGTGTCTTCAAAGGCAATTTTGCAACTGCAGTTCTGGGGTAAAAGATCAGCTGTTGAAATCCACCCTGGTGTCCTCGCGTGGGTCTGGCATGAATGGAGGGAGCTCGGCTCACACAAAAATAGCACAGAAATGAGAGTGTGGGGTTTGTGAAAGCATCTCTGAAGGAGCAGGAGCACAGAGTATTCTTCTCCAGCTCGGTGTGCTGCCTGCCAGGCACTGCTCACTTGCTGGGAGCTGCCAGCCCGGGGAGGAAAGGCTCTCAGTGTATCAGACACACTGCCTTAGATTTACCTCCCTCCTCTGCAGGATTTTCAGTGAAGCAGCTCCCAGCTCCCAGCTGTGGACTAATGAGCAAAATGACAGTTAGTGTTTGCTGAAGAAATATTTGGGGTTTGCTTGAATGCGTTTCTGCATGGTTCTGGATTCTTGTGTGCATTTCTGTATTCCCCGTGTCAGGCTTTAATGTAGCGGAACGGTCGGAGATTTCCGTGGATACGGACTCCAATATTCTGGTAATTTGATTACAGTGCATGCCATGGATTGCAGGAACTATTGTATTCAGAGGTCAAAGTTGTGTCCACACCAATGAGAGAAGTTTTACACCACATGTCTGATTTGCTTCTCCTTTTCACCTGTCTCAGGAGACAAATGATTCATCACATAGTGCTGAAATATCTTCATCTCCTGATTTGGGCCAAGATTTAAGAGTGGTTACCCAAAAGTTTCTTTCTGAGCTGAGGAGAAAGATCTGTGATGAATGATTCTTTTTCAGTTCTTCTCTCCTGCAGTTTATTACAAGTATATTTGTGTAATTAGGGGGCCCAGTAGTAATGTTGTTAAAATACAAGTGGGCACATTTATTGTTTCCTGCAAAAGGAAACAACCAGTCTCTAGCAGTTCTGTTTTTTCCCTGCCTCAACTGAACATTTACTGTTTTATGTAGCTAGCAGATTGAGGCTAGAGTTACTTCTTTTTTTTCCCCCCCTTTTATTTCTTTTTGTTAAAAAGAAAAGAAAAAAAAACCCCTCCATTCTCTTAAAGAATGCTGGATTTTTTAAGGATATGGTCAGAAAAGGGAACTTAAACTCAGCATAATGTTTATAGTGCCACACAAGCTTCAGGAAAAGCAACGTGCAGTATCCTTTATTAACATCTAAAAAGTCCCTGTAGGATTATAATGATTGCAGAGTAATAAACAAATAAAAGTAGCAAGATTAAATTGTTCAGAATATTTTTAGTGATGGAAGAAGCAATAAGTTTTAACCTCAAGAACCAAGAGAAGAGCAGCTTGTGGGTAGAACAAATACAATTAGGAATGGATTCCTCTTAGTGATGACCAGTTATCATTCATGGCATTACAGACAATTGTCTTACGTAAATAAATTGTTAAAATATGCATACAAAAGAACAGTACTCAAATGTAAGCACCAGAATTTGGAATTTCTAAATTATGGTAATTTTAATCTTCCATTTAAATGTCAGACCTGAATTTGCCTTCCCTTGTGGTGCCAAAGGACTCACCACAGTCAATGGGTGCTCCAACACAGGGAAACACAAGCAGCCCCATCCCCAGCCCTCACCCAGGAAGAAACTCTTCTCTCCATCACAATTAAACCTCCCAACTAATGATACTGTATTATTTCACGAGCATTTTTTAGTACTTCTCCCAGAGCTCTTCTGGTCTCTTTTAAAAAGTTTTACAGCCACTGAGCTGTGGGAAGAACAATTGGTAAAGCCGAGGCAGCCCCGGCAGTGCCAAGGGCAGGGCTTGGCCCAGGGGCTCCGGTGCCAGAGGCAAAGCCCAGGTTGGTTTCCAGCCCCCAGGCTGGTTTACAACCCCCAGGTTGGTTTCCAGCCCCCAGGCTGGTTTACAACCCCCAGGCTGGTTTCCAGCCCCCAGGCTGGGCACAGCACCCGTGCCAGCTCCTCAGGATGGTGTCAGGGCTGGTGACCTCACTGCCGGGGTGGCCTGGGGCCAGGGGGTGACATCAGTGATATCCGTGGGGGTGACATCAGTGACATCAGTGGGGCTGTGATTCAGCCCAGCATCGCTCAGCACCGTGGCAGGACCAGGGGAAGCTCTGTGCTCGTTTGAACAGTGCTTGTGTGCAGCAGGAAAATCCTTCCAGAGGGATGCTCTGCCCGGCTATGGGCTCATCAGCACCCCACCGCACACAGAGCTCCTGCTCCTTTAATTATTGCTCAGGGGGAAGCTGCCTTCCCTCTCCCCTCCTTCTCCTTGTTGTTTTTTGGGTTTGGTTTTTTCTTTTTTTTTAAAGGTAGCTTTTAAGAGCTTGCCATGAAGATCTAAGTTAAGGGATTTTCTCCACTACAAAGCCTGCATAGTTTCCCGGGCCAGGTGGACCCGATAGCACTGACTGCATGCTGAAAAATCTCATCCCCACCCTTCAGGCACTTTAATTGTAAGCCTTTCCAGATACACTGGATAAACACTGTCAAAATGAACCTGAAAGGATTGTTGTTGTTGGTTTAGCCCTTAAATAATTATGAGTTTGTCTGTCTAATTACAACATAATCTTGTTTAAACTTGGATGGCTATTTGCAGTATCTCTTAAATGAGGTGGAAGCAGAAACACTGAAAAAAAAAAAGAAAATTCACAATTCTTCCACTTTTCCACTTTAAGAGAAGGATAAAAAGAGTTTTTACTCCTGTAAAATTTAATTCAACCTGACAACAAAATACTCTAACTTGGAAGCTACCGTGGTAGGATAAAGATGATAAAGAATAGTTTGGAACCTCTGAGCAACAGAAACTTAATCCTCCACAGACAATATTTTTCAAACCGTTTAGAAATAGTTTAAGGTAATTTACAGGAAGACTTGAGTGACAAAGCACATTACTTGAAGTGCCTTTCCTTCACTAGGCACTTTCTAAATTCTTTCTCTTTCATTTCTTTACTCTCAGGAGACTTTTAAATCCAGTGAACCAAAACAACACTTTGTTTGTTGGTATAGCACAGGGCTGGCACAGATGGCAGACACTGCACCTGTTCCAATAAACTGGGGAAACAGAGAGATAAACCATAGCACTCATTGAGGGGAATCTACTGAAACATGAACAATTTGTATTTTGAGTATCTTCCAGGATTAAAAGGAGAAATACATAAACAGACTTTGTTTTTACCATTATCAGTTTAAAATGAACTTTGTTTAAAGGGAACTTCACATTTTGTTTGTGTACAAAGGCAGACATACCACTAAAGAAACGATGATAACACTTGATTTTCTTGAAGAAAGGCAAATGATTTTATCTAGCTGCTCCTATTCTTCTAAAGAAAAATTACCTGTTGGCAGTCCAACCAAATTCAGTTAATTCCCCTGTTCCTTAGTTGTGGCAGCTTTTTTTTGCTTTTGCATTTTCTCATGTTGAGTAATATCACATTCTTACAATCTAGTTCAGAGGAACAACATAAACTAAAGTCCATCTGCTCATCTATTAATAAATAACTAAAATTATTGGGGGGTGGGGGGGGGAATTGTTTGGATCGTTAGCAACAAAGTTCCCTGCAAAACAGCTTTTTTCTAGGCACAAGGAATATGCTGTGTAATATCTGGCAGATTATTAAAAAATCCTAAATAAGAAGAAACATTAAGTAACAGTTCCTCAAAGGATAAATTTCTTCAAACATTTGCCTTGATCATCAGAGCTTGTGCTGTTCAACATGCCATACATCTCCCTCAATTTCTCTCTCTCACACACACAGCATTAAATACAAAATGTCATGAAAATTCCTAAGTATCATTTAATGTTGGCAGCCCTGCACTGTAAAGCCATTTATATAAAACTGTGGTTGGCAGCTCTCACTCTTCCATGGGAACAAATTAACATTGGCATTCCAAACACAGGAAAGTAAGGAAATTAGAAACACAGTTTATATTTGGCCAGTGCTTTGAAATACTGTACCATGCTACTGATGTCAATTAATGAAAAGCAGAATTTTGCGGAGAGGGTCTGGTTTTGAAACACATTAACACACGTTAAACATGTTTGCACAGGAACTGGATTGTAAGCATCTTGGTTCCAAAACAATAAAGCAATTACACTAAAACTTGTAGTCTCAAAGTTGCCATTAATTCAACCCACTCAGTCTGGATCACTGAAGGATTTTCACTGACTCTCAGATGTAGATGACACAAAGGTTTAAAAGAAGGGGTAAGGCACAGTGTGGTGGGTTTCTCTGTTACCTGCTGTAAATCAGGTATATTTATGTATAAATAATGGAATGGTAGAGCATACACCCAAATAAAGGGAGGGCTCAGCAACCTTTGTCACCCTCCTCAATAAAACAAGGATTTCCAAAAGGGCTTTTTGAATTAGAATCAGTTCAATCTTTGCTACCTGCAACCAATTGTAGCAAAGATTTTTACTGACAAAATCTTCAACACCAAAAAAATCTAGATGGCAGTTTATCTCCTGGCACAATTCCACTAACTTCAGTGGAATTACTCCAGCACGGAATTTGGCCCCGCAGCCTTTACAAGGCGCTGTTTATTTGTACAATGATTCAGATATTTTGATACCAGGAATCTTTCAGCACTGAAGTTTCTCCATATGAAATATGTCTTGTATTAAGAAATATCAGTTTCACATTTTTGTCAAACATTATTTGCTAAATTCTGTTTGTTTCAAGGATGGGAATTCAGCTGCAGTTCAACAACGCAGATCGGGCTAACAGTGATAAGCAGTGACTAATAGGAGCTGGTTCATGTTTTGATTGTTTGCAGCAAAGGAAACTTCCCTCAGAAACAATTTCAAGATTAGGAGAGAAAACTCTGTGAAGCTCTAGCAGGAACTACTGCATGCTCATTATTTCAACACGGGGGCACTTCTTTGGCCCAATTCTGCTCTCAGTGGTGCTCATGTAAATCAAGAGGGAGTTTATGGGAATTACTTTGGACGTGGAGTTGTATAAATGAGACCACAGGGCCAGCTTCAGTAGAAATTTGACAATTTGCACCAATGAAGACCTAGCCAAGAATTTTCTCTTGGGTTTCCATTTTTCCAAACTTAAGCATGTGCAGAACTTTATCCATGTGATTAGTCCTTGTGTGTAGTCTCGTTTATTTCAAACAGTTGTGAATGAAAATCTTCATCCTGAAACTAATTTAAACAGTTCTCTCATTTCTTTAGAAGTTTCTTCCATTTAGAGAAGAAATATACATATATAAAATAGCATATTTTATTTCTATATAGTAATGGTAGGTATTTTTGATAGATATATATGTAGTTAATTCATAAAAGTACTTTGATGTAGGCCCTAGAGAGGAGGACTGGAAAGGGTTTAAAATATCATGGTCTCTTAATGCTGTATATCAACAGGTAGTCTCTTTATCTGGCATGCTATCAAAATTTGCTTACTTGTGTTCCTGCTCAGATGACTTCATCCATCATTGCAACGACTCACTGGTATTCATCCAGGACAATTTACAGGCATAAAACTAAATGTGTTATCATTTTAACCACAAATTAACAGTTTCCATATAAATATTAGCATTTCCTCACTTGGTTCAAGGATAGCAGCCCTAATGGCACTAACCGTATATTTGATTGAAACTAATTAAAAACAGGGGCTCTTGCAATTTAATATATTGATTTTACCAGTGGGACTTAAATCTTTTATAATAAGTGTACACAGCTGCAGCACTCACCCACCGCCACTCTCAAGCCTAATCCCTGCATTCCTCCTGACAATAACATGACAGGATCCACACATCCCAGTATTAGCCTTAACCCCAGTGACACTGCCAGAATGTATTAAACTAAAACATCACAGTGTCCTATTTAAAAGGAGCCTGTCAACGGCTCTGACTGGGCTTTAATAGTTATAATCTTTTTTTTTAATTAATGTTTCCAACCACTTGTGTAACCTTCTCTCACGCGTCTCTCCCTGCCGACCCGAAAATGTGTTTCAGGCTTATTTCCAGGGAATGTAGTGCCTGGTTTCATGGTGCCTGTCCAGAGGCCATTAAAGCTCCTTTGCAGGGGGAGTGCTGGGACACACACAGAGACACAGGCATGGCACAACTGGGGGCACTGGGAGCAGGTCCTGCACGCCCCACTGGTGCCCAGCTCCTGTTACTGGCATCACAAGACCTGGCCATCAAGGCTGCTCTCCTTCAAAGCCCTTCAAGAGCTGTTGTGTTTTGGCTTCTAAACTGCAGCTCACAGAGGGGGATTCACCTCCCAGGACAGGCTGTGTGGGAAGAGGGGAAAGATCCTGCTCTGGGATAAATCTGCCGTGTGTGAGCGGATGGGGACAATTTCCAGGTCCCCTTTCCTTGCGTGAGGACATCTGTCCTTGGCTGCTCCTTTCTCTGCTACCAGCACACCCAGGTGGCAGAGGTAAATGGTTCCTGTCCTGCTTTGCTGTTTTACACCTGGAAAGTAGAAAATTAATGAAATTCTCTCTGGAACGGGCCTGCACATTCAAAGAATACCTGCTGGTCAGTCAGTGTCCTTCATACCTTTACTTGGCTGTGAGCTTTCTGCCTTAGCCAGTGTTACACCACCAAGTGCTGCACATATCCACACTGCCCAAAACAATTATGGGATGTACCTGTTCAGGCTTGAGAGCTTTTAACAGCGTTAGGTGGAAGAGAAGGGAAAAAAAGCCGAGGGTTTGGCCTAATGTATGGACAAACCATGTGATTGGGACCAGGCACCCAGGGCTAACTTTTAATCTGCTTTGTTTCAAGTAGGAAATATGTGAAGATCAAATAAGTTCAAATCCAGGTCAAATATCCTTGAAAATCTTTGATTTATATAAGCAGGAAAATGAGGTTTAAAAGAAGTGATTATGAAAGGGTTACTAAAAACACAGCTGTACGCTTACTCTTATATCTGAGGCTCTCCAAAGAAAAACTGTGTGACATCTATATTAACCTTTGGCTGTACACCAATGAAGGCCTGTAGTGAGCTGGAATGCAAGGCAGCCCCTTCCAAATTTTAACACAAGCCAGGTTACAGCTGCAAATGCCTGCAGCCCGTGCTCACTTTATAAAGTATTCCCCGAAGGAAATTTTTTAACTGTTATAGAATCTTTTTCTAATACCCTACAGTGTTAAAGCCTGTTATTAAAGGGCAAAGAGATGGTTCTCTATGCCAAACACTTGTCAACAAAAAGGATAGCCAGATGGTATGAAATAAAAGGAAACTTGGGGGCTCTTCAGCTTCTTGATTTATATTAACAAAAGCCACTTTCAAGTGCTCCTTCCAAGAATGACTAATTCCCCCCCACTTCTTTTTTGCCAGGATTAAACAATGTTGTTCAGTTTATAATCAACCATGAGGCAAATTAACAAATTGCATATCACTTGTGCTGACTCTTTTAAAAATATTCTAAGCAAGTCTGTTTACCAAGACAAGTTTACCAGCATAAGGACAACACAATTATTTTTAGAAGAAAAGGTCTAAGTCATCTAGAGGATGTTTACTCCTTAGCTGCTGTTTATAAACTTGAAATTAAACTTGTGCAGAAAATGCTTTGCATTTTTTCAGTTTCTAAAATGGATCCGTTTGTAAACTGTATTGGACAGGATCTGAAATTAAATTCCAAATGCTAAAATTATAGTAATAAATTTTACAAAATTAGCCAGTAATTAACTGGCTTACTTAGTCAGACCACTGTGGCTAAATTCACTTTTAATTTACATATAACTTCATTCTTGACACAACTCCATTCCCCATTCATCTTAGCACAGGTGTAAGCTAAGACAAAATGTAGCCTGTAAATTAACTGGTTATAAATCTAAATCTAATTAGTTGTCAGGATTTTACAGTAAGTAAAACTTTACTTAGTACAAAGCTCTTTAAAACGGAGCACCTGTCTCCTGGTTCCTCCCTACCAATACCCAGCATAAATTTTCTGGACTAAATATACACAGTATCTCCATAGAAATCAATGTGTGTGGGGTTTGTTGTTGGGGTTTTTACTATGTAGCCCAGTAAATCTTGCAATGTAGTTTTTTTAAAAATATTATTCCCTCTAAAGTTAGATGGCTGAAGAATATGAATAAGGCAAAAAAAAAAGAGCTTTTGTAGATTAACGTTTGGAAGCCTGTAATTAACGTTTTTAATTGACTGAAATTTCAAAGTATTATTTCTTTACTCGCTTTTACTTCCTCCATGCTAAAATGAAACTTTATTATGCTGTGACACTTCCTCATTGTGATGGCTCTGGTATAGTAATAAAAGCCTACCTGTGAAATGCAATGCTCACAGAGTATCTCTTACAAAAGTAGGACACAGTTTACTCCAGTCTGCATTTAGGAATTCAGCTCTGCTTTAAAAGGGATCATTGTAGAAAGCCTCCAAAAAAATTCAGTTCTACAATAGATCTTCTAATTTTCCCTGAATGTCATAGAAAACTGTACATCTCAAAGCAGGTGTTGTGTTTGATTATATACGGAGTGAGTGGCTGCTCTAATTCATTAAAACCTCCATAAACAAGCCTGCCTTTGTCCTATAAGATGAAAGAGCAATGACTATAATGGGATGAAAGGTGTGCACAGCGATGAAGAAAGCTATTATAGATCTATGTCCTTTTTAAACTCGTCCTGGCATGCACCGTTGACAAGGGAACAAAACAGCACAGATAAACCTCCAAAATGTGCCTTGCTGGCCGTAATTCCACCTGTCCTTAAAACTACTGCGTTTTGCTTGGGCTCTTACTACTCCCTGACCGTGCTGACAGCAATTAAATAAAATAACCGTCCAGGATTTTGCATAAAGAACACTCCTGGATTTCTAAGCCGACAACAAACCCTGGCAGGTTGAAATGAATGAATGAATATACCCACTGCAGTCATCAAATTGCATCAGGATGTCGATTATCAGGGGTTATGGCTTGTACAGGTGAAATCTGCTCCATACAAAGTTCTCACATAGACACAGACATATCCAAAATGTAACTTTTATTTCATATTTATGGATCGATTCCACTCCTTTGAATCCAAAATCATCACTGGCCTAAACATTAATTCTTTCTTACAGCTCTTACATGAGCTGACAAGGAGACTCCCCTACATTGGGACGGGAGCGCTGCAGTTTCACTGATGATTCAGTAAATTACTACACCTCAGGAGCAGAGTTAAACTCCCTCCCATTATGTACTTACATGTTTCATAAGGTTCTTTCCTCTCTACTGAAATAGAAAGCAAAGAGTGAATTTCACTATTGTTATTTCAGCATCTTTTGTCTTCTGTTCAGGACTCTACTTGCACTCGGTGTAGGACCCAAGAACCACGGAGAACAGTGTTAGCAAGGTCACCCCTATCTTTAAAGTCAAATATTTGACTGCCATTGCTACTTTTGACTGCTCAAATATTTGATTTTACATGTATCACTGCTCATCGGCTTAAGTATCCAGCAGTGACTAGACAAACACTGTAATTCCAAATGGAAAGCACCAGCCCTGATAGAGCACAGCCCCCGGGCCAGATGTAATTCCGAGCTTCCCACTGTGAAGCTTACGGCAGTTAATAAGGAGGCGCAGCTCATGCAAACTAGAGCTCTCCCACAGCGTCCCGTGGCTCCTTATCATGCAAGAATTGTGCCGGGATGGCTACCGTGTCTGACAATTATTAACGTGTGTCACAGAGCCTTTACAGCTGCTGATCTTTTAGTTAAAGTGCTGGGATTAGAGAGGTGGTGGTTTAGGTGGTGATTTAATCTTTGCTGCCTCTGAAGTTCCAGACAGTGGAAGTGTCCAGAACTGTGACATCCATAAGGGTGTTAATTGATTTATTGGAGATGGGGGTCTGTAATTCCTGGCAGGTTTTGTGCCAGAGGTGTGCTCCTCTTGCACTTTGCGTTTCTCTTCGTTTGGGACAAAGTCTGAGCCGATCTTGTTTTGGAAATACAATTCAGGTTCTGCCTTGAACTTGCAGGCACCCAATCTGTACGTGTGTGGTTTGAGAGCTGCACATGACGAGGTCTAAAAACAGATAGAGGGAGCAAGGTCTATAATTATATATTTAAAATAGAATGCGCACCCTGACGATGTTTTACTCAAATCCAGCCAAGTCAGTCCACGCGGGTGTGCAATCTACAGCGAGCAAATAGAAATCAGATTGGGCCGTGGCATCCAATTAGAGAGGCCTAGCGAGGCGCATACAAAGCGTGCCAACTCCCGTATCGTTTGCATAAACCCATCCACATGTGCTTGAGGAAAGAGGCGAGTTAGCGGCATAAACTGGGGTCAACAGGAAAAGCTGCAGGAGTAAATAAGGATCCACTGTGGGATCTCTCCCAAGCCATTAGGAAAACATGTGCGAGCAGCTCAGCCCCTCCGGCCGAGGGAGCGCGGCGCTGGGATGCCGCAGGGAGCGATCCCAACCATCCGTCCCGGCAGCTCCGGTGGCTCCGCATCCCGCACCAGCACCAGCGCGGCACCGGGAGCCGTGCGGGACCCGCGCCATGCTCCCGCCTGGCTTTCGTGTCTTCCTTGGCGGTGTGGGATGTGGAGCAGACCTGCTAATCGTCCTGTTTAACTCCTACCTGCAAATCCCATTTGTGTCGTGCAGCAACTATCAAAGGGAGAAGGCGACAAAGACCTCAGTGTGTCGGCGTGTGCGGGGCGTGGGGAGCGCTCGCGGGTGTCCAAACGCACTGATGGGAAGTCAGAGCCCTCTCCCCGTCCATGCCGCTCAGTTACCGCCTGGCAAGGCAGCCACCCTTCCGAGGGCCGCTACCTGCCCTTCCCTGCCCAGGTGGGCTGTCACCCACCTGACCCGCTGGGAAACAGCTCCCAGCCGGGGCCACCAGCCCCTGTGCTCCCGTCGGTGGCCAGGTCCCCGCTCCAGCCTCCCCCCGGTACGGTTCCCTGCCCGGTTGCCCCGGACCCAGCCCCGCCGAGAGCGGCACTCACCCAAGTTGACGAAGCTCATGACCATGTCAGCCTCGGTGAGGAAGTTGCTGTCCTGCAGGCTGGCCAGGGGCGGCCCTTGGGTGCTGAAGATGGGCTTGTAGGGGTAAGAGAAGCCCTCGCCGTCCTCGGCGGCGGCCCCAGCCGCCCCCTCCTCCACGGACATGGCATTGTAAAGGTCCAGCATGAACATGGGGGCCGAGTTGTGCTTGCCGTGGAGGTGCGGCCGCGGGCGGTGCGGCAGGCCGAGGATGGAGAGGATCTCCCGCTGCATCT
>VWZP01009913.1:804648-842340 GCA_013396995.1 Dicaeum eximium | reverse complement strand
TTTTTTTTTTTTAATAGGAAGTACAGATTAGAAGGGACTGCCCGTGACAAAACAAACTCCATTAAATAATTTAAAACGTGATGATTATATATTCACCCACATAGACACGTATGTGTGTGTCTGTGCACAGAGCCCCGGGTCACTTTTTCCAGCTGGCAGTGGAGAGAGTTAATGGAGAAGCGTTAGAAATTCGAAGGGGGGGATAATCTCTAAGAATGGTAAAACCAGGAACATTTACTTGAAATGAAATTATCAACCTGTGCAGACAGGGATGGTTTATGGGGTGGTTTATGCCATTCCATTCCCCTGCACCCTTGCCTTCCCATTTCCTTCTGCTCCTGGTGCATGCCATTTTGGGGATATTGCCTTGAAATAGATTGTCAGCTTCTTAAAGCAGTGACTTTTTTAACTCCGTGGGTGCAACATCTACAGTAATGGAGCCCCAGTCCCAATTAGCCCAGGTAGATGTCTGCTACAACAGTAATTAATAACAATAATATCAGGTGACAAATGTAAACTAGTGCTTCCCAAATCTTACTTGGAAAGAAGGGGAAGCCAGGATGGTCTATTTGGGTCACTGAGTCGAGCCTGAGGTAACCTCAGAAAACGTACATATATACATTAAGTTTATGCTGACCTTAAAATTAATTCCTTAGGCAAAGGAGGAAGAAGAGGGATGGAGGATAAAGTAGGATCAGCCTTTTTGGGGGTGTTTTTTGATAGATTTATAATTTCATCTAATATTTTCAGACAAGCAATATCTGGTAGTATCCAGCACCAGATCCTGCCACGCTTTTGGAATCTAAAATTCAGCGCTTCTTTTAGTTCTTTATGTTTCAAATCTTGGTGTGAACAGCAGGTAGCCAGTCAGAAAAAAAACTGCATGGGAATCTTGAACGATACAATGTGTTTGTATACATGCATGTGCACCTCTTAATAGCAGGAAACTGAGGCATCACATAGAAATTACTCATGGCACTACTGAAATAGTGGTGGAACCAGCACTAAACCCTCAGCTCAGACCTAACACATGTTTAGGAATGGCTCAAGCTCTGGGAGGATGGAGGAGGGCAGAGAGGAGCTACATCCACCTTAGGTAACATGAGAGCCCTTGCTACACTCACTGGTGCTAATGGGGCCACTCAAAAATCCCCCCTAGCTGACTTCCCAGTGCTCCCACTATGGAGACACCAGTACCTGAGCAGTTGAGTTTTGGCTGCCCAGTTAAGATCAAACTCTCCAGCATCTTTTGTACTTCCTGAGGAGCAGCACTAACCTGCTCTTCACCACACATGTATTTGCCTAAATTTCTTCCTTGCCGAGGGTGTGGTTTCTAGATCAATTTAAGCTGATTTAAAGCCAGGCTCCCCCTGAGAAAGATCTTTGTTTTCTCATCCCACCCCAGCCTGGACCTTCAGCAGTACAACCCCACCCCTCTACCAACACTTACACACAGGTCAGGAAGCCAATTCTGCTTTTAATTTTTTTAACCATTTGTGTATTTGGTTTTGCTGAAATAATTTTCTGCTGGATCAGCTTCTTGTTCTGACTGACTCCATGTTGTGTTGGAAGGAGGGAGGCCACAGGAATGCACAGCTGGGGGCAAGGAGAGGCTGTCTGGGTCAGGCTGCCGTAGGAAGGGCAGACAGATGATTTGGGATCTCTCTGCTCTCCCTTTCAACTGCAGACAACTTGATTTCTCTTCCTTTTCTGTTCTTTGTAGTCTGTTTTTGCAGAGCTGTGAGTGTTGGCCTTTCATTAAGCAGCAGTAGGACAAGGAGCCTTGCCTTGGGCGTGGATATGAGATTAAAAAGTCTGCAAGGATGGAACAGTGGGCTGGAGAGCAGGTGTCTCTGCTGCCTAAATTACTTGTACTTGAATTGCTTGTAATTCCCATTTAAAAACTGACTGAACTTCAGGTCAGTGATGTGTTCAGGAATGGCTACGTGCTCTGAGAGAAAGAAAATGAAAAGTGTGGGAGGTTTCTCTGCCCACTTGTTAACACCTTAGGTAACTGCTCTTGGAGCTGTAGGTGTCATTGGAGAAAGAGCAGAGGACAAAAACTAAACCTTGAAACTCTTGATTTGACAAATTTCTTGAAAAAGTGGTGTTTGAAGCTACTTCTTTCTTGTGTTGTCTAAGTGGTCTGGGTCAGGCCACATTTAGCTATATTCTGATTTAGTGCAGGATATACTCTTAAAAGAGGGGCAATGCTGCAACTGTATCCTGTGCTTTTATAGGGGCAGTTGGGAAAGTTTTCTCTTTTATCCAGTATTTTCTATGATCCTGCTGCACCCATACACCTTTTAATAAATGCATGATAGTTTGCAATGGGGGTACTTAAAACAGCATTACAAAACCACGCCAGCAGCACAGGATGAGAAAGTGAGTTTGTTAAAGAGCAACTTTTTGATGTGAAGTCCTCAGCTCTTGCCTTCATCTTGTTTTGGGACGCAACAAAGGGCAGCATTTATTCTGCTGGATACAATAAAGGGTGATGCAGCTCAAACTGCAGTGGCTCAGCCCTCAGATCTGAGCTTGAATTTCAAGTACCTTTCAAACAGAAAGGCAATCCAGTTTGTACCTTTTCTCATGGACAACGTCTTTCTCTTCCCTCCTTTCCTGCCTGCTGTGTAAACCCTATCCTGCTTCCTGTAGGATCAGTTCCACACAGGTTGCTGAAATATTGGCACCTTCATGTCACTGTCTTTTTCCTCCTCCTTCCTGGATCAATTAAGAAACCAGTTTTTCCTCTTAGTCTTCTCTACTTCTTTTGTGTAGCCTCCTCTTCTTGAGAAGGAAAACTAAATGCTTGTGATGAAGTAATCCCTGTTTGTTGGCACTTGCTGCTTCAGATAATTTCTGTAAAAACAAACTCCCAATGTTTCTGGGGTTCTGCACAAGGCACATTAGCAACTGAGTAACTTTTTGGTCTCTGTGAGCTTTGTCTGCATGCTCTTACCCAAGTTGAGTACCAGCTACTACCATTTTTTGTTTGTGTGGCAGACACAAACATATTTTGAAGTATGTATTTAGGAGATAAATAAAGGGGTTGATTTAAAAACATGAAATGCACAAAAATGTGCAGGTTTGTGCTTGGTGAATTAATTATCCTCATGTACCCATCTGAGGCATATGCCAGGGGCAGAATTTGGCCATTTGCATTCAGTTTTACCAATTGGACAGTAAAAAGTGTGGGTTCTGCTCAGAAACTCATTTAATGACTTTTCAAAAATTAGACACAAAGCATTTTGTCCTCTTTTCTGCTGATTCAGTTTCAAGCTCCTTGTCTTCCTACTTTGATGTCCTCTTTTTAACTTCAACCATGGTTTCTTTTCCATTCTGTTTTGCATCTTCTCTCATTTGTCTTGAACAAAGTGCAAGTCCTAAATTATAGCAAACTTTTTTCTCCTTCCAAATAGTCCCACTAAAATAGCATGTGTTTGGGGAATTTTGAACTGTTTCTCTATGCCCTTTGCATGGAAAACATTTATACAGCAAAAACAACAGCATTATTATTTGTAAGAACGGATAATTAGCTCACATATTTTTTTACGTTGTATTGGATCATTCTTATCAAAATTTTCTAGTAATCTCTCCAACATTATTACTGAGAACATATTCACCAACATGAAGTTAATCACATTATGGATAAAGCCATTATATTAGCTCTAATCCAGGAATTTGAACAGATCTGAGTTGAGCTGTGCTCTGTTGGACAATACTGATCATGTTATAAAAGTTAAATGTTGTTTCTCAATGCTACTGATCAGAGGAGAGTCAGAAATGAAATCTGTGTTTTCGGGTGTGAAAAAGGCATTATTACTTCAGAGGATGCCAGTGAAAGCTAAAATAGAATGCTAGGATTTATGAAATGGGGCTGTGGCACTGAATTTAATGTTCATCAGCTGAGGAAGGTGGATAGAGTTCAGTCGTTCATGGTTCAGCCCTTCACTTCATACAACTGGATCACCACGGGGATCTTTTTATTGCTGTTGACTTCAGAGAACATTAGAAATGAGTTAATGCCACTGAAACCTCTGCAGTGTTACATTTATCATACATTTATGTACAATTTGAATATCGGCTTGTGCTACGCATACATACACCAGTGTACTTCAATAATCTCTTTCAACTTTATGTAACTAATTATTTCTGCATCATAGATACAGGCATGGGAGTTTTGTTTAATGTAGACTTTAATATTGCCAAAGCTGCTCAAAGAAAACTGAATTTAATTTTGTACTATTAAATTATTGCGTGCACACTTGATTTGGTTGACGCTTTTGGCACAAGCCCAGGTATTTCCTTCATTGGTAACATTGTAATCTGAACATCTGAGATCTCAGGCTTATATTTGTGAAAAGCTAAGCTGGGCACGAGCTCGGGCGTCACTGCTGGGAGCAGATTTGAGTCGTGCTGCAGCACCTTGGAAATGTGCCTCTGAAAATCTGCTTAGCTGTTACATTTTCTTACAATAAATTGTGATCTTTGCTCCTACAGACATTCAGGATTCTTCTTATTAGCATATATTTATGTTTTTTTCAGTTTTCTGCTGTTTGCATTCACTAAAGGCAGAGATGTTTGCTATTTTTGTACTGAACAAAAAGCATGTAAAAACCTATTCATTTTTTTCAAAGGGAACAAAATAACTGATCCTGACCTGCAAGAGGATGAATTTGGATGGCTTTACTTTTTCTCTCCAGGCAGGTGCAGAGTAATACCTCAAAAGAACCATTATTTTGTGCCTTTATTCCAATGTGTACATAAATGCTTGCATAACCCTTGCACAGCTGCTGTACAAACTACTCATGCCACAAGTATTAGTAATCCTAACAGGGGAGGTTGCATGGAAAATTGGGGTGTGTATGCTAAACCATATGTACCATGCCCCTGAATCATAAAACTCGTGTTGCTGGAGCAGAGAGATCTTTGGAGACTGCTGGTTTTACAGGTCTGAAGGAAGCAGGATTATATACAACAGCTGCACCCCGCAGCTCCTCTCCTGTTGAGGCTTATCTTGTGCATTTCAATAAGCAGGAAACAGAATTTGGTCCAACATTATCTTATACGGTCTCAGCTCCTACTTTTATTTATATTTCATTTCCATAGGAACAATTATTTTCACGGTTTATTTTGAATACACATTAGAGCCACTCCAATTGGAAGTTTCGAGCTGCCAATTCCAAACTGCGTGGGGCTGAGACACAATGTGCATTTTTTTTATTTCTGGTTCTGCCTCTAAAATAACTTTCTTTATATCTGCAGTGATTTATAGCAGCGTTTCTGAACCAGTCAGATGGAGGATGGGTTCGTTTGACTCTCTAAAGCCCTGGCCACAGAAATCCCCTCCCGAGCAGGGCAGGGTAGCAGGGCTTGGCCCCAGCTCTCCCGGGGAAGGTTCCAGCTCTCGGTCCGGCCGAGGGAGGAGGTTTGCCACATTACAAGTGGTTGCGTGAAGCAATCTCCCAGACCTTTAGCAGCACAAAATCATGAATCAGGAGGGGTTTAAAATAATATGAAGAGCCAATTTCCTCTGCTGGTGTGAGCAGATGGAGGTGTGCTGCTTGCACCCACCCAGGTGTGCATTTACCCTCCCCGTGGCTGAGTGTGAAGTGCTCGGTGTCACCGCTGCCGCTTTTGTGGACGGTGCTTTAGCTGTAAGTGCAGTGCTGTAGGAGTTTATCTTCCCGAGACTGGCACTTCTAAGTTTTCAGTCAGAAAAAATGCGCTTCCTAAATGGTGCTCAGCGTGCACTGAATTGGCTTTGTCAAGTGCATCTTTTCAGCATTCATCCAGAGCCCTTTCTGCAGTTGTCTGAGCCCCATAGGCGAATATATACTGTTAGACTATTAAGATAATTTTTCAGTTAAGACATCGTCAAACTGCAAGAGGGACAATAGAAACAAAACCCCTTTTGTTCTGGCTAAACTGTTCCTAATGACCCCCTCTATAAACAGTGGCACCAGCGGAGGTCTCAACAAGGCTCTTCATTGAGCCCCCTTTGAAAAGGACAAGCAGAGCAGAACATGGGGCAGAAACTCTCAGAGTTACTGCACTTCACTCCGCTCTGGTGGTCTGACCGCAAGAGAGGATCTGTTGTTTTTGTTGTTCAAGGCACCCAAAAAGCGTAATTTAAAAGCATGGATTTCCACAGTTAGCATCCTATAAAGAGTACTAAATATTTGGATTGTTGGGAAAAGAGCAGAAGGAAGCAGTTTGTATGTTTGTTTGTTTAAATCAAGGAGCTATAAAATAGGCTATTTAGAGTTCCATATAAAAATTTAACTAATTTCCTTGGGATAAATTGTTGTCTGTTAAGCTCATGAAAATGTAAAATCCAGAGAAGTTAACACTTTGACATTCCAGAAAGATCCTCAAATGTGTTTTGGGGCTAAAAACCATCTTCATGAATAACACGTTTACCCTGAGCAGGGAAAGGTTTCAGTTGTTTAATGTCTACGGAAATTGAAGTTCTGATGATCAAGTGAAACCACACAGGACCAAACTCCTGTTCTTCCAGCTGAGTAACTGCAGGATACGTGCAGCACAGGCAGTGTGTCCTCGCACAGATGAGGGCTGTGGAGATTTTGAATCACTTCCTGATTATTCCTGTCCCTATTTCCATGTCCTGAATACATGAGGAGAGCAGCACAGGAGACCTTCCACAGAAACCTGTTTATGGAGCATCTTACTGTCTGTAGCTGGGAAATGATGACAAGTCAGACAGCAAAAGCCCCTAATTTGGATGATTTGGGAATTACACTGGCTACATTTGCAAGTAGAAATGCCAGTTTCTTTTGAAAGAAGTTGGGATTTGTGTTCTAATATCAGATTTAATTAGGGTATTTCTAACTTTAGGCATAGGTTACTGCTTTATTTGAAAACAGGGAGAAATTGAGGAAGGAGAAGAGAGAAGAACATCCATTAAGACAGGAAGTACATATTGAGCAAAGGCTGAATCATGGAGAAAAGTAAAAATATTGAGAATATCTTAAAAATTCCACAGTGTGATGGGGCTCTGAGGGCACTCTGCCATTTCTGGGAGGAATTCAGCAGTTCATAGCTCTAAGGTTTTGTTTTTTGGTTAGGGATAGTGCCTACACTCTTCCTTTGTAAAGTGTGGGATGGAAGGTTTCAGTTCAGCCTTGGAAAAAGGAAGGATTTGGGTAAGTCCCAGGATGAAGGTCCAGCGCCCTGTGACAGGATACTGAGAGAAAGAGAAATGTCAAAGAAATCTTTAAGAGATTTTCAGCAGAAACAAAAGAATCTTTGTGAAAGATACTGTTAGCAAGCCTGATGGAAGGAATGGGGACGCAAAGCGAATTGAGAGGATTTGCAAGTTGTTTCTAAGCCTTGAGGCAAGAACAAAAAGCTGAGCATTTACTGTTTACTATATTTGGTAGGTATGGAAGAGCAATTTGGCCATCAAGGGAGCTCATAAACTGCAGAGCCTCATTGTCTCCTGCCTGCGTTGTTGTGCTGGGGGTAGAGAAAATGCTCCTGTTAAAGGACAGTTCTGAGGAAGAGCAGCTGAGACTCGACCCTGCCTTTTGTGAAATTGCTGTTTTCACAGCAGCACGGCCCAGATCCATGAGCACATGCCCGTGTTTCCATGAATCGGATTTTATTTTTCTTGTTTGTGTGCATTGTAGGCATGATCCAGAGTGTGGTAGCTCTAGTTGTCAGGATTAAATATGGTAACAGCAATATGGTACAGTATTCATTTTGTCACATCTTTTCTCAAAAATACACATTTGAAGACAGTTTTTACTGAAAATTTCTAGGAACAAGATATTAACTGTATCTGACTAAAATTTGCTGCCTCAGAGAAGTCAAAGTGGATAAACAAAAGAAAAAAATATTTTTTTAATCTATCTAAATAAGTTTATGGGAACTAATTAACCAATCAGAAAAAAATTAAATGGATTTTTAACTGTTTAATGCCATGTAAAGTAGTTTTTATTTAGGGCTTTGATTAGCCACTCTCATGCTTAGAGATAACATTAGAGATGTGATAACTTTTAATCATGAAAAACAAGTGTGTCAAAATGATAATTTTCACCAGTTTTCATACGGGTACAGGAGGAAAAAGTAACAACATGAACTTTATATTAACTTTGACTGTTGTAAAATTGCTTTCTCTTGAAAGTGATGGTTCTGGTTATACATGTATCTCCTGAGCCAAAGTATTCTTCTAACTCTCTTCCAAAAAATGTTGTGATTCACTTAGTTTTTAATAATGTTAATAGTTTTTTTATCCCAGTGCAAGTGAAAGCTTATTGCAAGCTTTCAACCTATACTAACAGCAGTAGGACACAGGTACATTTCTATGAAGCAGTGATCTTCAATGTTTTCTAATTTGCAGACTTTGGTGACAGCCAATTCTTTATGTCATGCCAAAGCAATGTGTCTTTTTTACCTTTTTGGATCCCTGTAAAGGCAGTTTATGGGCCCCAAAGGCCTGTGAAGTAATTTTAAAAATCAGTGATATAGGACAATACAGAATGCACAAATCAAATTAATTTTCCCTATGCAAGAGCTAAGTATCTCTCACTCTTCTAAAGGCCAGCAATTTGGAGCAAGTTATAAGAGAAGAAATGAATTGAAGAGTTAAGGGTGGTGCACTGAGAATTAGAGTTGACCAGAAACAAAAAAAATCTAGTGTATAAAAAAATTAACGGTTTTGACATTTGTTTTAGATTTGTCACAGAATGATTTAAAAAACAAAACATGAATAGAAAGAATGAGACATCCCAGAATAGCCAACATCCAGTGGCTAGGGTATTTACTTGGGCCCTGTCCAAGGAGTGCTTTATGGGATTTGGAGCAGACATTTGACATAATGTTTTCAACATTATTTTTGTCAGCCTGAAATCTGGGCTCTGGAGTGGGTTGAAAAAGAGCTTGCTTGGAGTCCTGTGCTTTGTAGGTGAGACTTAGTCACCAGCTGTTTCATCAGGCAGTTTCTCTTCAGCCTGGGGAATTTTACTTATTTATTTTTTAAAAATAAAATAAAGTAGCTGCACGGAGAATAGACAGTTATTCTGTTGTGTTTGGTAGGGTGCTAGAGTATATTTTGTGTATACTTCTGACTTTAGGAGTCTTATAAATCACCCCCCACATTTCTACTCCATTCTCATTCAGAACAGATTTTTCTCATGGAAATTTCTGAACCTACCTAACTGTATTTCCATGGAAATCAGCAAAAATATAATTGGTTTTTTGCAAGTTAGCATTTTCTGATAGAAAAAAAGCACTTTGTCTGAAAGTTCTCAACCAGGTTTTCTGAGGTGAGATCTTTCTCTATATTTGACAAATGTGAGGTGTTTACCTTCAGTATTTTTGTAGGTTGAAGAAGAGATCATAAGTGAAGTGGGGTCTGGGGTGATGAAATCTGGAGGGTAAATTTGTAGAAACTTTCTAAGGAATATCTAGAGCAAAATATAACAAGATGTTGGTGACTGTCTCTCAGCTATTACTGAAATAAGGTTCAATTCAGTATGTGGGGAGGGGGGGGGGAGATCAGAAAATGTGTTGAAAGGTTGAAATTTCAACCCTTCTCCTTTGCTTTGCAAACACAGATCTTTCAATCCAATCCTTTCATCCTTGTTCCCACTCTGAATCTCATCAAGCCTCTGGACACACATGTTCAGCTTCTCTTTCTGGTTTAGCCTGTGCTCCTGCCAGCCTCCCACTATTTTGTATTCCTTCCTTCCTGCGTCTGTTCTGTCTGACACCCAGCCTGATCCTCCCACAAAGGCTCTGCCCCAGTGCTGGGCACTCTTGGGCATTATTGACTAAGAACCGAGACTTGCAAGTGTCCCAGGGGACTCTAAAGGCGTTTGCAGAGGTGGGGAGCATGTGTTTCACCAGACACAGCTCCACGCCTCAGCACTCTCCATTCATTAATCAGCAGAGCTCATCTGAAAGATGTTTACCACACGTCTGAGACTGGGGTTTGGATTTTTGGTTAATGGCCCTGCTTGGAAACAGTTATCCCATTTCTGTAGATGAGGTTGGTGCAGTACAGGACACTTTGTAATAAAGCCTGGTCACAGATCATCAATGCAGTCAGTGCCTTGCTTCCTAGAAGAATAAAGTGGAAATATATTTGGCACCAGACATTAAATGTTGCTTGCCCAACTCCCCAGGGAATTAGAAGATATTGAACAGTAATAGGGGGAGCTATGTTTGATGTGTTTGATGTCACATGCGTCCCTCAGCTCCATTCCCTTGTCCAGATTCAGTATCTGTAGTGTTTCACTTTTAAATGAAGTATCTAGAAGTGAAAATTTGTGCCAGGCAGGGACAACAAATCTATCTCAGTCATCTCCAGCCCAGGATTTGGTATAGCTGTGCTAATTCGCTGACTGAGGAATAAACCAGGGTAATTATCTACTGAGAGCCAGAATTTATTACGTCTGGTGTAAGTGTCTGTTGTGCTCCTAGAACCCGGTCCAGCTTGTTTTGAGAACATGCAGGTAGTCTGGACAGGTGCTGCACACACTGCAAACAAGATTCTACTGACTTCTGGTCAGTGCAGATCCTATCAAACCTCTTAGTCTGGTTCCCTAGGGAAATCACTTACACAATCTAATTATTTGTCTGACCCAGTTTCCAAGATGCTGACACATTTGTCACAGGTTATGTAGATGATTTGGAGACACTTACCAGTTGTCCTTACCAGTTTTGCAGGAATTAGCATCTAAGGATAGGAAGGAATCCTTATTAATTCTCCCACAGAGGGAGAAGGGAGAGTTCAGCAATTGTTCATTGTGTTTGACAGCAGCAAGACTCTCGACTGATTTGCACATTGCTCTGATATTCCTTGGTGAAAACACTGCTTCATTCAGCTGCCAAATCAAAAACAAAAGTCAAGGAATGGCTGGGAGGAAGATGCCAAGGCATGCTACAGTATTCCCCAGGGAATAAGGGAACCTGCATATGTTCTTGCAGCGGGGAGGTGAGGGGTGAAGGGGGCTGGAGGGATTGGAGTGGGATATGATGGAGGACACCTGGGGTTATTCCAATAGGGAGATAAAAGAGCAACATTAATCCGTGAATAACCAAGCTTCATTAGCTCCACTTTCAGGGAAGAATTTGTTAGGAAAATACTGAAGACTTTATTTTGCTGTTTTGGATACATTTAGACACTGATTTAACCCTCCTACAATTCCTGTAGCTGTCAGGGTTGGTGCACCAGCTTGCTGTTACACAGCAGGCATCTGCTGTTATTTGACCTGAAAAGATCATTATAGGAGCTTTATTTGCTGCGCATTTAATAAAGCTGTGGCTGTTGTGACTATAACTCATGGCTCCCATGTCATTCCGCAGTGGTGCAACCAGCGATTCAGCATTCCAGGCCCATCAGTTCAAAGGGAAGTGTGAGGGACGCGAATGTATGCCAGAGCATTGGGACTTTTATTGCTCCTCTCCCCTGTTAGGAAGATACATTCTCGAGGAACTGAGAAGTACAAAGCGTCCTCAGACCTTGTAGTGCAAAATGTAAAAAGTGATGTTATCTGCAGAAAGTGGACTTTAGATTCTATCAGCGCACATTTAGCATAAAGCATTTCCTATGGTAATGCCTCTCACTTTCCCAGACTTTTAAAGGCTCCAAGTGGCACACAGACTGCAGACCTCTTTGTAATGTTAATGAATCATCTTAATGGACTGTTTTAGCAGAAACATTCATCACCTTTTGTCCCACAATGATTTTTTTTTGTTATACTTAAATGGTTAAGTAGGCAATAAATGCCTATCAGACCAACCACTATGCTCTAGTAATCCACCTTACTATAAATCACCAGTGGATTATTATTGTCCTGTTTAATTAACACTCTTAAGGGATTCTATCGTTGGATAGACTTTCACCTTGCACTAAGAAGGCATTAACATTTGAAATAAGAAGTGTGTTTATGTGAAAAGCATTAATCAGCATGACTTGGAACTGGTAGTGGTGGGTTGGATGAAATATGTGCCTGTGTCCATGGGTGAGGGTTCCTTACATCAGTTTTCAATGGAAGCTAAAGTCAAACCTATGGAATACTTACTTAAGTCATAGCAAATGGTAGTTCCAGAGTAATTTTTAATTAGGTCCAAAAGATATTTGGCTATATGTGGTTGAAAACAGCAAGTTTTAAAATGTTTATGCCTGTAGTTAGGAAGGCAATGGTTTTGTGAGTGTAGCGGGTTTGTTTGTGGTTCAGTTCAGTTTTTAGAGGACTGGATCAAACCCTTTTCTTTTTCTGCAACAAAAGGTGAGAGGCAAATTCTGATCCTGTTGCTCCTCTGTGAACTCTTTTCAGACTTCCCAGCCACAAAGAGGAAGCCAAGCAGAGCTCCTGGGAAGGGCAGGGGGGTCCGGAGGCTTGGATACCCTTTGCAGAAAAACCCCAGCAGCTTTTTGCAAACAAAATTCCCACACTGGGACACAAACTCGACACAGGATCACTCTCAATACAGAAACATTTTGGTACCTAGTACAGCTCGATGCTGTAGGAGGTTTTCTCCTCGTGGCAGAATATAAAGGTGGCCGCCTGGTTTTTTTCCCCTCATGTAACACAATTTAATGCATTTACAAGTAATTTCCTCATCTTTTGTCAGGAGAGGAAGACATTTGAAAAAGGCTCTTGTTAAGGCAGTGCTCCCCATCTATGAAATCTTATCCTGCTCTCTTTGATTTTGTTACACTGGTAATACCAGTAGTGCATTTACCAACTGCTCCTTCTTCGGACTCCAGCACTAACAGCAGCCTTGTGGGATAACCCACTGCTGAATTTCATTTTGCAGACAGAGAACTGACATGTGCTGAGATTTTCTGAGGTCTTTAAAAGTCAAAACTAGTAGCAGAGCTCAAGAGATCCTGGTTCTTGTCTGCTCACAGACCTGGTATGCACATCCCATTCCTCTTGGCATTTTTATTCAATTATTTCCCAGTATGGACTCCTGCAAATTAAAGAACAAATAAAACTGCTAAGTGGAACACAAACACACTAAATCTTTTTAATTAAGAGATTGAATCTCTTAGTATAAATTCATTTCCTGAAACAAAACTCCAATTATGTAAGATTAATTCTTTCCTCTGAGATTGCAGGGATTTATTGACTAACAAAATCTTCTATTGCGTAAATGGAAATGTGCTTTTTAATGCAGCCTGCTGCTCAGAGGCAAAACCATAGCATTTGCCTTTTCACTGGGCATTTTTGTTTTAGTTGCATGCTAATCTGCCAGGTTTCTCTCTATTTGTAACAGAAAAGGGGTGAAATGGTTCACAGCTGAATGTGTGGTAAATAACACAAAACACTAAAGGAGTTTAAACAAGATGGGAAATTAAACCAAGCTCCTAAAAAGCCTGTTGTGATGGTGGGAGGAATTGTAATGACAGAAATAAGAATATCATGTGTGCAGGGCAGTGTTGTGAGGAGGTGTGTGTGTGTGTGTGTGTGTGATTGATCAATCACACAATACTTTTTTCAAATCATTTAACACAGATGCACAAAATCCACACAGTTTCAAGTGCAGGCACGTCCTGAGAAGAATCTCCTTCATTCCCTTTAGTCACACCCAGCTCATTAAATCCATCACTGCCTCCCAGTAAGCCCCAGGGTTCAATCTTTTCTAGAGCACTGTTACTATCCACCCTTTTAGATCATAGAGTGGGCAGCCAAGATTTCATGTCTATGCATATAGTAGGACTCATAGCCAATATTTCCTACAGTTTCCTCCTCTCCATCCCAATCTGGCTATATATAATAACTTGGTTATATTGCTGGGATTTTTTTTTGTGAATTTTTTTGGGGAGCTGTTTATTGTTGAGGGTTTTTTGGGGGGTCCTTTTTGATAGATAAAAAATTCAATGTTGCTTTCAGATTACTTTCTTCTATCCTATTCCAATAACCTGTATGAGGGTGGCAAGTTAAAAGGTAATAAAATCAGGAATTTGTGCTCCATGTAAGCAGCTGGCCATGAGAAACTGCAGCAGGGGTGGATATTGAATGACTTCAATAGTCCAGCCAGGTTTTATCAGAACAGGTCATCAACCTGTAGGCTGCCCAAACCTGTTCCACTGCTTCCCCATTGATTAAATATCTGGAAGCATTTACAGGTATATCAAATTCTCCATAATCTATTTTATCTTAATGACACCCAAGTTCTTTGTCAAGCTAGGGCAAACATGTTCCCTCCAGTGGTGAGAGAAGATGGTGTCTCTCCTTAGAGTACATTGAATTTCCTTGAAGCCAAACTATGACCTCAGGTTCTCATGGGCTGAAATATTAGCAGGGCTGCAGGGATATAAAGGAAGTAAAACCTGCCTGTGTATGCCCAGATAGTAAGGAATTTAAAACTGGATTTTTTAAAAATTTGATTACAGACCTGACAAATACAAAGAGAAGGAAGGAACAGAGAGAATGTGCAGCTTCCAGCCAAGTTCTGATGGCCAGAATTCCTTCTGAATCTCACTATCTGTATCATCAAAACAAGACAAAGGGTTTTGCCTGAAGTTGTCACCTGTTCTGTCGTTTGGGGATTTCCACTCTCCTTCCTCTGTGTTTGGGCCCAGCCTGTTTTCCTGCTCTCACTCTCTGCCCCAGACAGAGATGCAAACATCCTGAGCACTGCATTCCCTCCATCTTGCTTTAGGCTCCTAAGTGGTTCTGTCTTTTTTCCCATTTTCATTTCTTTTCTTTCTTTTTTTTTTTTTTCTTTTCTTCCTTCCGTAATCCATTACAATAGGAGTCAGGGGAAGCAGTTTGAAAACACTTTAAAATTCAGGAAAAAACCACCAAAACCTCAACCTAGTGGCATGGCAAAGGTGGAAAAAGGCTGATTATTCACTCTCTTGTTCAACATCATGAGTAAGGAGCATCATAACTAATTAGGAGATGGCAGGTTCAAGAACACACATCTTTGAGAATGAGTAGTTAATCTGTGGAATTCCCTGTCACAGGATTTATTATGTTAAAAATGTGCATGAAATCCATTGAAAAAACCCTGGTGAATACAAAGACAGCACCAGAAGTCCTTGAATACAAAGCCCCACCAGTGATTCCAGAAATCTTTCAGTCATAAACACGTTGGGAATACATCACTAAACACTGGTTTTGAACTCTTCTCACAATGTCCAGTATTTCTTGCTGTCAGAAGGAGAATATTAGTCTAGGTGGACTTTGAATTAACAAGTATAATTGGTCTTATGCTTTTTATTAAGAATAGAAGGCAGGATGCAATTTATCCCTTTGTTGTCAAACAGGACTACAAAGTGTTGTGGTGTTTGCTCTCCTCTTACTTTTTCATCTCTTAATCCAATCCAGTGAATCGTGGTAGATGTTTCTTATATTTTGTTGCCAACTGTTTTAAGAAGTTAATACAAAAGCTTCTCTCATCAGGAAAATTTATGTGAGGGCTCATGAGTCCTTGCAGCTGTATGTTGAAGCACAGAGACTTTGCAAAATCAGATCCAAACTGATGGGCTCAGTACAACAGGGATAAACTCTCTGGAATGGGTTTAAAAAAAGAAAAGTTTCCAACACTAGCCAATGTAATAAAGCATAAATCTATATTTATATATCTCCAGACGTTATCTTTACCATTACAAATTTTCTGTGCAGAAAGCCTTAGTTTGTCTGTAGGCAAATCCATGTCTTGGGTTTTAACACTGTAGAGATAATTATGTCACCCATGTTGTAAACATTTTGTGTTTCTTGAATAGAGTGTCTGTATTGAAAATATTAACCACTGGTCTGTGGAAACTGAAAAGTTGCAAAGGAAAGGAAACCAATTTTCTCAGTGGGTACTGAACAGCTGAATGGTTGGAACTGTGTTTGGGAAGCACTAAAACTGCTATAAGCCATCTGAAAAGTGCTAGTGGATTTAAAACCCTGAGGGAAAGATGAAAACTTGCTGGTGTCACAAAGTGCCTTAAATGGAATATCTGTACTTTGAGTGATCAAAATTAACCCCTTTACTCTCGCATACATGTGGTGCTCTAAACCAATGCTTAGATAAATATCACCGCTGATGTAACAAATACCTGAAAGTGCAGGTAATAAATACAAGAAAAAACCTGTCTTGATTATTCAAGTAACTGCTTCTAGTTAATTAGCATGCTCATGGGTTTTGGGCCAATGGAGTTTTGCGGTTTCTTTTCAACTGAGTTTTTTTCCAACTTTTCTTTTTAATCCCATTGGACACAGTGAGACAAAAGTGCCTGAACAATTGAATTAATTCATTGTGAAGAAGTAATTTTTGATTCAGAGATGATAGTCAATATTGCATTGCAAATTAAGCCCTGTTGGGGTTTGCTTGTAGAAAAAGAATTCATTCCTCAACAAAAAATGCATTCTGTCAACTACTAATTGTATACAAAAAAATTTAAACAAAACCAGGTAACATAAGTCTGTAACATGCCTGTATGATTAAATGTGTGTAATACTGTAATTTGTGTAATGTTAAAGGTAGGAGATATCTGAAACAATAAGAAACCAGAGGATGGCAATTTTTGTTTTCTATTGGGTTTTTCAGCTGTACTCATACTTGGGTGTTGTTTTCATAGTTTTTGAGGCGGTTCTGTTTCTGCTTTTCAAAGAATGCCTGAAAAATGAGTAACATTTTTTCCTAATTTTCAGCTGAACCTCCCACACTGTGATTTATGGCCATTGCTCCTTGTTCTGTGTTATGGCACTACCTACCCTGAGCTTGGCTGTCATCTCTGTAACTGCTGTGCAGGCAGAGACCAGTCCCTGGCCTCTGTTTCGCCAGGACAAGCAAGCCAAGCACCTTCAGTCCCTCCATTTCCACCCTGTGCTCTTGACCCAGAGCATCCCAGCACCTTCCACTGAACCTCCTGTCGATTCTCCACATTGCTCTTGGATTGGGAGAGCCAAACTGGGCACAGCATAACCAGCCCCATCTATCTGGGTTTGTCCAGCTTCACTGCCAGGTCCCTGCTCTGCTCCGTCACTGCTCTTCCCTTGCCAAATTGGTGCTCGGAGGTGTCTGAGAGCTGCTGGTGCCTGTTCAAACCAGTGTAAAAGAGGGTTTGAGAACTTCAGCCTTTTTCTCATTGTAATCTTTAGGTCACATCCCAGCTGTTGGCAAAGCCATCTTTTTCTGTTGTACTTGGCTTTGGAGACCCTGGCTTCTGTGCAGGACACACCAGAGGCAGAAACTCCATCCCTCTGTTACCACGTAGATAGAGGCATGACTAGAAAAAAGGAGAGTATGACAGGTTTTTCCATGGATGAATAACTTCTGTGCCCTGGGGACTGTAAATAGCTGGTATAAATCAATGCAAATTGGCTATTACTAATCCTGCCAGTAATGAAGTGAGAATGAATGGAGTACAAAGATGAACTTTACATATCGTTAGCACCAATCTGCCTCGCTGCATTCATGGGCAAGGCTCTACTTAGGAGGTCAGTTGGCAAAATTTAGAGGTTTTTTCTTTTGAAAATAATGCATTTCTTCTGCACTGAAATGTCTCTCAAACATCAAGTCCATTTGGGGATTTTACAGTTACGAAAACTTGAAAACAATTGTTTCATAATTTCTCAAGCACTCAGCAGCAAGTATTTTTATTACAGTGCTTTAGCATCACAGTATATAATTTAATATGTTTATTACAAGTGTGTCATATGGAACACTGAAGTGTATAATTTCAGAGTAAAAGTTCACTTTCAGTTTAGCTCTCAAACAGAAAACAGAATGATCTGCAACACAGAAAAAAAAATCAAGACTGCTGTTGTAATCCCATAACAGCAGAAAATTAAAATGAATGAGGATAATGACTAGATATTCTGCAAGAACATTTCTGATAAAGCAGACACTCCAAAGGTTATGAAAGAGAAGTTTTCCACTAGGATTGGAAATCAGTTTGAATCTCCATAAATATTGGTTTTCACATAATTTTAAAAAATTTATCCTACATTATCAGTGACTAAACGCCCCTTACCTTCTCCAGTCTCTGAATTTGAAGTCTATGTCCTTGTTCTTAAAAATACATACAAAAAATGAAGACTTTGATGTACTGGCCATCACAAACTAGTTGAAATATAAAAAAAATCAATGTATTTAAAACTTTAAAAGGAATGGTTCTCTCCTGCTTGAATCTTTCAGAGGGAAGAACCAACATAGTGTCAGAGCAGCTGTTCAGCAGCACCTATTATTTACTTACATTTCATGACTAACATGAGGCACCCCGTCATTAAAATGAGAGTTAGGAATTGGCTCTCCTGATTTGCTTCCTAGCATTCCATAATTTTGCTGAGGATATGATCTCATCCAGCTCTCCACACCACCTAAGAATCTGGTCTGGTTGACAAGCATGTTAATTTTCCTTCTGATGAAGTATCGAACTTCACTAAAGGGCTGAAAGATAATCTCCAGTTTAATTTATAAAGAAAGCTTTAGTTATTCTTTTCTTAGGACTAATGGGTGGTTGATGGTATCTTCAGCAATGTCATTTCTATATTTTTTATTTCTTCCTGACATGTTAGGGTCCTAATCTTCCATTCCTGGCACTTAAAACTCCTCATGAGTGGATCCAAACATGGAAGCATTCCAGTACAATGCATAAGAGACCCTGTAATATTACAGAGTAGAGAACATGCAGAAAAATGCTGAAATAATGAATTAACACTACATCAGATTTTTAGAAAGGAACTTTATTAATGAGTGCTAGACCCACTTGTCATCCATCTGTTCCTAAAGCACAAACAGAGGTTCTTAACCTAGCAGAGGTACTGCTGGCAGCAAATGGCTATTTCTTGTTCATTTATTGTTTATTAATGAATGTGCTAACACCAAAACAGCCTGGATTTTGCAGAAGCACAGAAGTGTTTTGTATTTCTTTCTAACGATGTGTATGATGTTGCCACAAGGCTGATGACTGAGATATGAGATCCAGCAGAGACTGCAGCAAGTAATTTTGTTAATATTTTTGCACTGACTTAATTAGAAATGAGGGGTTTTTAATGATTTAGTTAAACTGTTGCAATATCCTGTAATGGACATAACCTTGCAGATGTAGAGATGCTCTTAGAGATGTAAGTAATCATAGTAAATCATAATAATATATCTTATATTAGTAAATTAAATAAAGGATCTTAATCAATTGCATCATGACCTTATTCAAAATTCCCTTCATACTTTCCCATTTTGCCATATGGTATATATCAGACAAAAGTATTTTTCTGTAAAAAATAAACCAAGCTTACTGCAGCTATGCATAGACACTGTGCATTGCTCTATGTGGGAAAAGTGACCAAAATAGTTCTCTCTGAATAAACTATCCATAATAGCTCCCTGTGTGGATATTCTAGTCTGGAAAAGCCATGGGTCAAATAAGTCATTGTAGAATAGCTGATCCTGCAATTCCAGTCCACCTTCCAGTGTAGAAAAGTCCTTAGTCAACAGCTCCAAACTCCTGTTTCTGCCAGGAGATTCTACTCTTTAGAGAATAATATAAATCTGTTCTATTCAATTCTTTAAGGCCCAAATTCTGCACTGAACTGCCTTTGGGAATGGTACGTGAGATCAGTCAGGGAGAACTTTATATTGTAGGAGTTTGTATTTATGTGCACAGACTCCACAGTTTTATTACACAGACATTTCATTAACACCTTCCCGTGGCTATGAGCTGTACACACCTTTGGCTGTGGGACAGCTGGGTGATTCTCCTGCTCCAGTGCCTCCTAGATCCCTAAAGCAGCAGGCAGAAAACTGCCTGGAAGAAGATCCATCAAACCAAACCTCAGGTGTTTGGTGGCTGTCCTGGCCAGCAGCAGTGGGACAAGGCAAAACAGGTCAAAATGTCACCCCTTCCTCCATGGCCAAGTTCAGGGGATGGGTCACAGCAGTGACATCCAGCTGACACTTTTGAGTTTGCCCTGAGAACAGAGAAAAGAGTGGTCTGTGCAGAAAGACTGAAAAAATGTTTGAATGGGCTAAAATTGTATCCTGAAAAAGCAGCACAGAGTCTTCAGTGAAGGCTGACCAGCAATCTCACTGCACCCAGAACTGCTTGTGCAACAGCTCGGTAAGAATGCTTTGGGCTGTATTCATGTTTATATTTGAATTATTGTTTTTCTCTTCTCCAGTAGGAAAAAAAAAAACCAAAACCAAAAACCCCAAAATAAAACTAAAACAAAACCTAACAAAAACAAAACTAAACAAACAAAAACAAACAAAAGACCCCACACAAGATAAGACATCCTTGCTATTTTTTTTAATTGATATACTTTATACAGAGCCTTAAGACCCTCAAAAGCAAAGGTTGTCATTTATCCAAAATTACATCACAGTGCCCTGGCACTTTTGTGGTGTGGACCAATTATCATTAGTAGCTTAATTAAAATCACCAAATGCATGTTAAAGAATGACATAAGGTTGATTTTAATCTAGACTTCCAAAAATGAAATAGAATGTTAATCAGCTGCCCCACCCATCATTTATACAGCCCACAGTACTCAGTGTCAGAACTCCTACATCATCCTCTGACTTCATTTTCCCCAGGGATTATTAAATAGTTAATAATAACAACTCTCTGAGGTCCACCCCAAGTTTTACCTGTTGGCAGAAATCTGGGGTCATGACACTACTAGTGTAGCATTCCCATAAATGCAGCAGATTCAGGTTCAAATAGTTTTAATGTACAGCAGGTGGCATTTTTGTGTTTAAAGAGTAAACCACACCTGAGTGTTCATGCTTTCTAGGATTTTGCCAAAAAAAAAAAGGAAAACAGAAAATAAGATATTTTACATTTTGAAAGCCAGAAGAAATGGTGCAGCTGTTTTCAAGATTGCTATTTTCAAGCTGTCATATGAGCATGTAATAGAAGTCATTCTTGCTTTCCAGTTATATTTTAGTACAAATATCTTTCATTTGTTTGTTTCAACATATTTCCCCCTCAACATGTTTTTTAAATCAGAATTTTTCCTAGCAGGCTGGAGGAGTGTCCTATCTTAGTGTAAGACCAGTTCAGGAGAGAGGGAGAAATAGTGACTAAGTAAGTACTGGGCAAGCTCAAACTTCTCAGCATGTAAAAATTATGTGTTCAAATGTTCACTCATACAGTGCTGCCTGTTTGTAGCTTAATTACTGTGAGTGCATTTGGAATTTATGCTGAATTATTAAAAAGTAATCTTTTATTTAATTTACTTTGTGTTTCTTTGTCTCAAATACAAATTTTTGCTCTGCCACCAAAAA
This sequence comes from Dicaeum eximium, assembly GCA_013396995.1. Taxonomy (NCBI): domain Eukaryota; kingdom Metazoa; phylum Chordata; class Aves; order Passeriformes; family Dicaeidae; genus Dicaeum; species Dicaeum eximium. Next base: position 821,130 of record VWZP01009913.1, on the reverse strand, counting down.
TACAATCCCTAAAAGCATTGAAAATGTGGATCTCAAAATTGACAGAGGTTAGATGAAAGGTACTTTCCCTTTTAAGAATGGTCTGTAGAGTTTATTTCTGGCTGAAAGATAAAATACCAAAAAGAAGCAATGGCAACAAAACCCCACTTCCTCTTACAGTGACTTAACTCACCAGAGAATAAATATTTTGCAGGTGTTTCTCACTCTGGAGCCGGGTAGACTGCACACATGCACTGTTTTGGGGTTGTTCTTTTTAACCACCATGTTATTTGGAAGGAGATATCCCATTTGAAGTTGTGAGCTGTTAGCAGCGAATGACGTTTCACCTCCTGTTTTTCTGGTCTTTGCTCATTAGAAACAGATCAGTAACTTTTCATTAATTGGCAGGTGATAGATGTTGCTCCTGATTAATCACCGTGTTAAATGTAACAGTTTCTGAGTGGTAACACTTTCTCTGGCACTTGTGGTGCCATCTACTGCGCAGCTTGGTAGAGGCAGGACAAGAGAACTCCATCCCTCCACTGCTGCCTTCACTTCTTTCTTCCCATCTTACATTTAAAAATGGTTCCTCGTTTGCTTTCCTAGTAATTTTCCTTCTTATACATATAAAAAATTGTATATAAATACATATTAGAGTATATATTTATGCACATTTATCTATACATGTGTACATGCATATTTCTATAATTTTTAAACATAAGCCGTCAACATTTGGAATTTAATTTTGGTGGGCTTTTTGACAAGAAGATTTTAAAAAGGGAAAATAAATAAAGAAAGAGGACTCTAGGAAAATAATCTGCTAGTCCATTTATTGATTGTAGTTCATTTACTTATATTCTGGATACAAATTTATCTGGCTAGATACATTTATATGTGTGCATTATTAATTTGGAAGCACAGAATTTTTTGCTATTGTTTTTTGGTTTTGTTAACTCAGATATAAACACTAAATATTTTAGTTGGGGTTTTTTATGGTTGCTGTTTGAATGCTGTGAAGAAGTAAGTCATTAAATTGGCTTCTCATAAGTTGGTGTATTTAGTTTTGTTTGCAATCTTTTGCTAGGGGCAAGGTATAATTTTGGCAGTTCCAGATCAAAAAAATCTGTTGATTTTGATGTAGAGTTGTTGGAAAGAGCTACAGAGATTTTACATAAATGTTTCCGGAGTGATCTCAAGATACCTAAAGGCCAAAGAGTTAAGATGAAAAGATCTGAAAATTTCAATTTATTCATTCCCCTTTCTTTGGCTTCCCTCTGTTAATTGAGGCACCTTGTGCTCATATCATTATAGCCTGAGGTTTTCCTTGAATAAATCAATGCATGAATTTTTTAATTACCCACCCAGGCTGGACTTGGATTGCTCACTCATACGAGTACCAAAGAAGAAAGGTTCAGTGGCAGTAGCTAATGGAGCAACATTTTATGAACTGCATCATCTAACTTGCTAACAAGTCTAAACATTACCATGTTTGAAATGCTGTTGGCTGTGAGCTGGATTGAGCACAGCTTCCAATACTGCTGACTGCTGTGCACTAAACATGATGTTATCAACAGTGAGCTTTGAACATTTTTCCCTAGAAAGGACAAGCCTTATGATATTTATCTCCTAAGTAACTTCCAGCACTCTCAGAGAGACCTCAAATGATGCATCAATTATGATGACATAGTTATGAGTTAAAAATACACCTTGGCATATGATAACTGCAAAGATAAGAGCAGTTGAAGTTTGCAGTAGTTGGGTGTTTTTTGTCATGGAGCTGATGATGCAGGAGCCCAGATCTGTGCACACAAAAGCATTACAGAACCAGAGAGTGCCAAGGAGTACCAGGGGCTGCTCCTCTGGTCCGCACCAGGATTCCCAAGAGTGTCACATTTTCTCTTGCAATCACCATGAATTTAAACATTCTGAAGTGAAAGACTGGCTTTTTTGTAGGAAAAGCCAAACGTCTAAAGATGAAATGCACCAAAATATTCATAATGTGCGAGGTTTCTTCCCAAATTCACCATCTATGTCTGCCTGTGTCACCCAATGTGCAGCACTGCCCTCTGGCCGGGGACGCCAAATGAATAACAACAATCGCGGCGCAGCCATAACCCTTACAAAATTTAGCATTTCTTTCTTACATTTCAGCTTCTCTGGAAGCCAGTGATTCATGACTCTTAGAATTGGGGTTTATTGTTTGTTCAGAATACAGAACTTTAACAGCAAATTGAATAAGATTTGACAACATATCGCAAGACTGTTGCAAACCTTCGGAATGCTGAATGTAAAGGATAAAAAGTAGCACAAAATCTTTAATCTCAGTAGAAATTGAATTATTTGGGAAGGGTTTTGTGGATTTTTTAACAGCTGGAGCTACACTGGAGTTTGGTCTCCCTCACCTTCCCGCCAGCCAGGAGCAGACATTTGAGATTACGGGAGGAGGGAAATGGCTGGATGAGAAAGGTACTGATCAGCGGTTTGGCCGTTTCCCAGCCAGCCTGGTTGGGTTTATTCCAGAAATTTGGGTGCTGTGGAGTTTGTGGTCAGAGAACAGCTCCATGGACGGGCCTGAGGGTCAGCGTCCAGCGCAGGCCATGCCCGGCAGGGTGGGCGGGGCCTCCTCCTGTCAGTCAGAAAAAGGCGGGAAAAGCCCTCAGGCGTCCAAACCCTCAGGAGTAGCCCTTGGTCAGTCAGGACAGGTGGGAAGAGGCCTTGGCAGGTCAGGAAGGGTGGGAAAAACCCTTGGGCGGTCAAGGAGAGTGGGAAAATCTCTCTGTTGGTCAGTCAGGTTAGGAAAAGCCCTCAGCTGGTCAGAAAGGGCGGGAAACACCTCAGCTGGTCAGAAAGGGTGGGAAAAGCCTCAGCTGGTCAGGAAGGGTGGGGGAAAGCCTCAGTCGGTCAGAAAGGCCAGAAAAAGCCCTTGGTCACTCTGGAATGGCAGGAAAAGTCCTTGGGCAATTAAAAAGAGTGGGAGAATCCCTTGGGTGGTCAGGAAGAGCAGGAAAAGCCCTTGGTTGGTCTGGAAGGGTGGGAGAAGCTCCAAGTTGGCCAGGATGGTCAGGAAAAGCCCTCAGTCAGACAGGGTGGGTGGAAAAAGCCCTCAGATGGTCAGGATAGGGTGTGCAAGCTCCTGCTCATTATAAAGGGATGGAGAAGCCCTCAGTTGGTCAGTCAGGAAGGGTGAGAAAACCTTGACTTTGGTTTCCACGGCAAATTTCCGCCTTTTCTCTGCACCCCTGTGATTTGAGCTCAAGCCATGAGTTTTACATCCAGCAAGCAGAAGAGCCATTTCCAGTTTCTGTGATAACCTCTTTTTGTCACTTGTTAACAGGGCTTCTTCCCTGTGCAGAGAAGCTGGACTGACCTGCAGCAGCCTTAATGGAGGAGCAGGGTCTGTGTTCCACTGAAACACCAGCTGGGAGCAAGGCCAGCTTCAGGGAAACAAGTCTGTCTGGTCAGGAGAGCCACGTCCCCAGGTAAAAAAATGCAAAAAATAGCACCTCTACTCTCTTTTTGTCGTAATGCTTAAGTAGGTAGGACACTATTGCACCAAACATGCTGTAATCCAATCCAAAAATAAATGGGGTCTTGGATTGCAAACAGCATCTTCATTCTCTCAGACCTCCCCAAAAATCTGTGGCTACAGAAATACAGAAAACTGTGACAAAATGAGCATACTGAGTTACACCAACAAAAAAACATTGTCAATTTTTTAAAAGTCTTTCTGCACACAGTACATCAGCCTCAGCAGCTAGAACAGTCTGGGAGTATAATGAAGGCATTTTAAAAAGGGTTTTAAAAAACCTTTTTTTCTTTAAAAATAAAAGGATATTATTAACATTCTTATTTAGAAGTTTCTTGATCTCTGGCTCATGACTTCAGCGATACACAGGTCTAAGTTTTGGGGTGTGTTAGTTTCTTACATAGCAGATTTTTATTTGTAACTGTTTCTTTTGTGTACTTCTTAGCTTGCTAAATGTGCTATAATGTTAATATTTTGTGCCCTTTATGTTGCAGATCTGTTCTCTTTTCATATAGAAACAAGTATCCACTTTGCTGCAATCTATAAAAATGATCAGGCAAACCCTGTGAGCTGTGCAACACCTTCCCTTTCTCTGCTCAGAGGTCATTGTTAACTAAACCACAGTGAATTTTAAGTAGACAGTCTTGGCCAGTGTCATATGTTTTCTTATTAAAATTCATATAATCTCTGCAAAAAGAGACAAAATATCAGCAGAGGGTACACGGAGACTTCCTCTCCTCTTCCTCCTATTTTGTATTTTACATATTACATTTCCGACTTTTTTGGCTAGAAAAAGGTGAATTTGAGATTGGAACAGAAATCTGGACTTGCAAACTGCAGCAAACTCTGAAATACATCTGGAATATTAGATAGTTACAGTGGACAGAATAAAATGAATAAGTAAAATATTTATGAGTATCAAAGTAATGACGTGAATTAGAATTCCTGACTGTCTGTTGTTTCATCCATCTGCCCATACAGATTTTTACTGTCTTCAACACTTATTTTTGTTCTGCTGGAACTTTAAATTGCTCTAAAAAATTGTAATCTAGTTTTAGCAAAGTGGAGAGAGTGTGGAAGCTGAGCTATAAAATGGAAGAAATATATTCAGCTGATAGAAGAGAGCTTCAGTGACAGGTCACTATTGTTTAAGGAGACTCTGCTTAATTTTAAAAATCATTCTTGCTGATTTGACATAATTTATTTTGTGTGGCATCCACTGGTATCAACTCATCTTTTCTCTGTATACTACTTAATGTCAGAATTGGACTTTGCTGATAAAACTTTGAGCTAAAATAAGTTCCATGGATTCTTTAATCCCTACCTAGATTTAGGAGAGGGCAGAGTACACTTATAATTTTAAGGACAGCTGAAATGCTGGAGTCAGATTGCTTATGAAAATAAAAAGCATCTGTCATAACACTCAAAGCAGCCTGGAGTTTTGCTGTAAGGGATCTGCTGCAAGGCTACTTTGTCTTTTCAGGTGAAAGATACAGATTTGATTCTTTCCTTGGTGCGTCTGTTGAGACTGAGCCTTCATGTAATTAAAATCCTTAGCAGTTAGTTCAGGGCAGCAGATCAAAAGGTTAATGTGCAATGGTACAACAGGAAGTATTTGTACTCTTGAACACTTTTTAAATTTATAGCATTTAAAAACAACTTTGCCAAAATCATGGCCAAAGCCAATATTACCTCATTTATAGTAAAACATTAATCATTAGTCACAAACCAGCCAGTTGGTCTAGAAGTTCAGCTGGTGAAAAATTTGGTGGTTACAGGATTGAATAGAAATACTTTAAATTGTGTCCTCTATTCATGCATTTGCAATGGAAAGGCAAAGGTATTAGGGAAACTGGGCAAAACAAAACTAAAAAACTGAAAGCGTTCCTCCACATTTCTGAAACTAAAGTATGCTGTAAACAGTTTTGGCTCACATGATTTTTGTAAGAGTGGGGATAGTTGATAAAACTTAAAGTAGAACTAGATTTTATCATATGGTCTGTGTCATTAATTCTCTTTGTTTCAGTTCTGAGGTTCTTGAGGCAATAGAAAATGTAATCCAAGGTGTACTTCAAAGCCTGGCCCAAAAAAAAGCACCTGTTCTCACAGTGGCTAACAGAAATGACTGGAGGAACATAGAGTAAGTAGTAAATATTTAAAAATCCTGCCTTCTATTAATGCAAGAGCCATGAAAATGAATGATTATGTAACTTCCAGAAAAGCTAATCATACATAATCATTCTATAAGCATTAGAATCAATAAATAATTTTAAAAAGTAATGAACAAATAAAAAGCAGTGATTAGTAACCACTCTGATCAGGCCTCATGTATTAAGTAATAGCAGACCATAGCACAAAGGGAAATGTAAAACTACTGTAATGAGGGTTGGAAAGGAAAGGGAGGGCCTATAAACAATCCTTTTCTGGAAACGGTAGAAATCAAAAAATTATATGTTGTGTTAGAGTGAAAAAACCTGCTTTAGGATGGAATAAATTACTGGCAATTCTGTCTTTCAAACCCTTTGAGGGCTTCCTCTTTTCTTTTTTTCTGCTTTTCCTCATGGTATCATATTTCTTAAAATGATAGCAATAAGCTTATCCTTATATTCTTCAGAGAAGATGCATCTCACCTCTCCCTGCTGTGTTTCTTACCTGTGTGTTGTTCTAAGTTCATTACCAGCAAAATAAAGCAAACCAAGCTTCCAGTACATTGTCTAAATTTCAGATCTTTTGCAAGCTGATCTAGACAGGATCAGAGAGAAAGAAACCTGTCCTCCTTTATAGCACATTCTGTGATTTGTAGAAGTTGCTTGCACAACAGTATTTTTCCAAGGAGTTCATTTAAACTGAAAATCGTCAAATCTGAGAGATGAGCTGATTTCTACCACGCAGAAGCAAAAGAATAAAGGGAGACACAGATCTGTCTCTGGCCTAGAGCTTTGGACATCAGTGGGTTAAAGGATATTCAGATTGATAAGATTGCAGAGGTGCTTCTAAATGGACACATTACAAACATTTAAGGTTGAGGAAGCACAGCAAACTTTCCAGGCATAACACTCTGGTGGAATACTCATTTAATGAGAACAATAAACTTCTGCCAATCAAAAAACCTGAGGGGCCTGAAGGTAATCAGTTAACTAAAAAGCTTGTAGGTTCCAGGGAATTTAATGGTTTGTGTCTTGATAGTTTGACAAAAATGTTTCACTCAGATGTCTGTAAAATTAAAATGCTCTTACAAAGTTTTGCAATTTTTGGCAGTCTTTGGGGAAATGGCATTCCATGCTAGAAAAAACAAATGTGAGCTGTTAGTTACCATCTGAACACATATGGGGGAAAATGTTCAAATTAAAACGAGTTAAGATCACAGTATGTTAAAAATAAGAGTCATCAATCACATCAAAAAGAGCAGAACCATTATTTCTGGTGGAGAAGTGTAATCTCAGAAATGTCTTACAGAAAACTACTCTGCTGGAGTAAGCACAGTCCTGGAAATATGGGAGTGATCCAGGTTTAACCTGAGAATAATTCAGCGGAGTCTTGATTACAGTTTTCCTCCTTTTCAGTTACAATGTCGGGAGCAGGCAAGCGAAAAGCACAAATGACTTTCAAATGTTGCAACACAAAGGCAATAAAGTGACTTTAGAGCCGGCAGGCAGACGCTCACCGGGCTGTCCCCGTAGATTTGTGCAGCGTGTGCGCTCTGCCACCCAAAGGACGCACGGAGCAAAACCTTGCACAAACGAATTTGGAAACGTGATGTGGTTTGGGATAAAATGGTACCCTTAAACCATCAGCACTTTTTAAATGTACTTAGGAAACTCTGAAATGAAAATGAATGCTTTAAAGGCAGGGTCATACGGCACTAAATTAATTTTAGGTAAAATAATCAAGTGTCCTTAAGAAAAGAACCGATTCTTTTGGTGAAATGTGCACCTTCAGATGTGAAATGGTGAAGCATGGAATAGTGGAGCTCATTTAGGTTAAACAACTGTTTAGAGAACAGGATACACCCCTTTTTTCCCCCCCCCCCAACACTTAATAACAGAATACAATTAAGTTACCCTGGTAATAATTTAAGGACATAAATTAGATAATATTATTGTATTCTGAAATAGCAACACTTTGTCATACAGTCTAGGTCAGGAAGTCATTTGTGTCAGACAATTTTTATTTTAATAATGATTCAGATTCTTTCTTCTCATTTATTCTTTTGTTTTCATGCTAAGTAATTACTGATGTTGATATATTAACAGTTCTAAATGTGTATAAAATACTTTTCTTCCCTCTATTTTTGTCTGGAAACTTATCTACTTTAATTCAGTCTTGAAGCATCTTCTTGAGAAACTCTTTGCTGCCTTTTTCCATTGGTTTCTGTGCTGAGTCTGAAATTAGCACTGCTGTATTTGATCAGAGGAAAAGGTTTCTGAGTCTGAGTTACCTTGCAGAGAACAATTTACCTGTACTCAGGGAGTCTGCAGTTTAATGTATTTATTTGCATTATGTCAGATTTAAAGATTCTGTAGGTCTACAGATGATACCAGGTTGTACTACAAAACAAATAAGAAGTGACTGCCCTCAATCTGCAAGAAGATTTGGTAAGTTAAAAAAAATCCAAGCAGAGTTTTTGGGCTTTTCTTTTTTATTTCCCTTGCTTCCCAAGTTCATAAAAAACATCAAAAATTAAAATATTATGCACTAGAGTTTAGAAGTGTGAGGCTGATACAACCTGATACTATGATCAGCCTTTCAGCTTTTCTCTTTTTTCCTCTATTAAATTATAGTGAGTGACAGTGAAATTAATACAATATTCTTAGAGTTTCTCCCCTCCCTTAATGGATTTCAACTAAAGGCATATTCAATAAATCTTAATGTAAAAACATCACCCTTCTTCAAAAAGCTGGCCAGGAGAGGAATCTTGGAATACAGACAATAAGCTCATTTCTTTTTCTAACTCAGTCATTTAATTTCTTGGCCTGGACATTAGTGCATACATCCCTCACTTAACTCCCTCATATTTTTTCTCATTATGCTAGAAATTAATTAGTCTATTGAATAGTACAATCTCTCTGTATTTTCACAGTACATTTCAAACTTTTATTTATGGGACACAAATATGGCCTTACATAAAGACAAATTATTGTATACAATTGCATTGTATTATTGTATACATTTCTGGAAGTTGATAGAACATTTTGAAAAATGTAAAAATGAAAATTTTTTTCAGCTCTGATGCTCAAAATATTATCAATGATCTATAAGATGGTGCAGAGCAACACTTATGCAACTAAAAGGTAATGGAGTCAATTTCTGCAATTTCAAAGAAAACTGTGTTTTAAGTGTTTTTGTGAAAATCAACCTGTAGGATGCAAACCTGCAGGATTCCTGTACACAGAATGCTTTAGGTTTATCTGGTTAACCATGTTCTTTATAAAATTCTTATGAGCCTGGAGCTGTTTCAGTATTATAATTGCAAATACAACATTTTGTCTTGATAGAGATATATATTATTCAGATACTCTACTGTTTGGTAGCCAAAGTGTTGTGGACCAAATAATCAATGACATTTCTTGCATGCTTAAGATACCTCGGAGAAGTCTGCATGTAGTAAGTGGCTCCTTATCAATATTTTTGTCATCGTTTCCAAAACTGATTAAACTGCAAGGGGAAATATCACAAAAAGTTGTCAGCTAGAATTAAATAGTTAAAATAAAAAGTCTCATTGGAGCTAATGAAACATAGTTATGGTTTATTGTGGCATTCAAAAGGTTTTTTTCTTCACAGAAAATTCATAGAGTTTGCTTTTTCCAAAGGGTTTGGGACAACTGCAGCTAAAATCACAGGGGCTTTTGTTATCATCTAATGGAGGCAGTGCTTAAACTTCAGAGTGGAAGACACTGTTTACAAATTTCTAATCAAATGAATTGATAATTTGGGAGTTAAATGAAAACTTAAAGCACATCAGAAATGTAACTACCTGTCAAATTGACTCGTATCTCATATCTTACATGGGTTCCTTCTACCTAAAATTATTTATTGTAAGTCCTTATGTCCATGAGGAAAAAACATTGCTTAGTGTTTAAAAGGCTGATGGCAGTGAATCACTGCTTAGTACCAGTGGGAATTCTTTTTTGAGATTCCTTGTTTTGTCTGTGCAATATAGTAACTTCCCATTTACTCTGCACAACTTTTTTTTTTTCCAGCTGTCTACCACTAAAGGTTTTGTTGCTGGTAATTTAAGTTACACTGAGGAAGATGGTACAAAAGTGAATTGTACCTGCAGTGCAACAGTATGTACTATAAACCACAAACACAATCCATAGCATCTGCCTGTACAAGCTATCCTGCACTCCTTGTAGCTCAGGCTACAGTGTACATTTATTACACAAACCTCTGCTTGTGGCAAACTGAGGCATTCCAACCTGGGTGCATAAAACAGATGAAAATATTGCTCAACTGTATTGTAATTCTGAAGCTTAGACTCTGTATGGTAATTCTGAGCTGGACTCACCAGGAACAAATCTTTGGATATGGTTTTTAGCACTACTTCTGCCATGGGACCCTTGCAGAGGAAGGTGTATATATTATATATCTTAGGCTTTATATTATAGCGTTCTCATGTGAGTGCTCTTGAAGCAAAGAATCCTGGGCACTCTGAACATACAGCATTTCTGTCACAGCAGATTGAATTCTGGCAGAGGGAGAAAACAAGTCAAAATTGATTTAAGGGGAGGAGATACAACTGGCCTAGTCCTGAAAGATTTGCTACAGCAGTGCAGAGAATGAAAGCAGAAATAAAGCTCAGACTTGCTGACGATGGTCACAATTTTCTGAAAAATGTGTTAATTGTAAGCCTTAGTTGGTCATTTCAAAATTAAAGGATAACCTTAGCTGCCCATTACACTTTGTTTGTAAGCAGTAAGTCCCCTGTTACCGATCTCCATATTTTTATTTGCTGAGTTGTTCCTCCCTGTCACTGGGGGGGATTTACAGTCAGGAGTTAAAACAGACCACACACTTCCATATATACATCCCCTCTGACCAAGTTCTTCCCCCAGTTCCTGTTTTCTCATCCATATGCTTGCCAGATTCAGCCAATCCTTATTGAAGATGTAAAGTAAACATCACCATGTCTTCAAGTTGTTGCTCCAAAACACTCATAAAATCAGGTTAGAGGTCAGTAAAAGAATGAATTTAATGGTCTTACAGAAAGAATGTTTAAATGTTTTAAGTTTGTATTATATTTGTAATCTTCACACCAAGCAGACTTTTTTTCTGGCTAAGACATATAAAACATTAATCAGGGTATTATTATCTCCATCATGCCCATAGGATGACCAATTTTCTGCAACAGTGTCACAAATACTTTTAAAAAGCATCTTGTTACGACAGGAGGACTGAATGAATGGTTGAATACACTTGTAAAGAGGTGAAAATGTCAGAACTAATCTTGCATATAGAGGAGGAATGGTGATTTCAGGATGAAATCGTGTCTTTCATTACTTAATGTTGTTATTTTTAAATATATCATTTTCTCTATTTAAAATTATTAATCTCATTTTTGTTGTTTTAGGCAGTCACTGTGCCATCTAATGTTCAAGGAATTAAAAGTATCCTTTGAGCAAGAACTCTAATCATAGACAGAAAAAAAGAAAGTAAAAACAAGGAATATTCCAAGTTAAACAACGTTCTGGTAATTTTTGCTTTTCTTGTTGGCTCTGAAATTGAGTCATGATCACTGCTCTTGGCTCCAGAACAGGTATTTTAGAGCAGTTAGTTTTAATTGATTGGTGTGATGGATCATTTTACACGCAGCTGGCCTTAACACAAAAGATTTAACCTCACATGCCAAATTTATATTAATTGTAGAAAAAGATGCAACTTTCCAGAGACTCCTGGATGATGACTTCTTCAATCAAGTGTCCCCATGTATCATGATCACGGTATGCACCTTGTATTTCATATCCTCCAGCTACACCTAATTTAAGGAATACTTTAGCATTGCAGAGCTGCTCAAACTTGGGCAGAAGGCCATAATAAAATTAATATGAAACATATTTAACAATAATTTTTAAAATTTAATTATCCTCATAGAAATATGAAATACATGTTCTAAATACTTATTTCCTCCAAACATCTCCTTAGAGCTTGGTAGCTTATCAGCTTCCTGTGCTGCTGCAAAGTTGCTGCTCAGTCTCAGAAAGGCTCAGCTGTTGAGTGAACTTTTGTCCTTCAGGACCTGAGGCTTTACAAACCCAAATGAAACAGAATTGGTTGATTTTGGATTGTACTGAAAGAGCCATGGAGCCAGGGGAATTAACAGGAATGTGTAAATGAAATATGTGTACAATGAGGAAAAAACATTTCACTGTTCCTAAGAGAGATAAGCACTTCTATTATGCTATGCCACAAATGGTCCAGCTTCAGTCAGTCTTAGCAAGAACTTGTTTTATATTGTTCCATTAGCCACAAATATTTTTTTAAGATACAAAAGTAGCCTTCTTACACCAGCCTATGCAGACACCAGGGCACATCTGTATATCAGCTCCCAGATCTTACAAACCAACTCCTTGAACAGAGGAATGTCTGATGCTTCTGCAGTGCCCAAAACCCAGAATACCTGCCCAGCTGCTCCCAGCCTGGCCCTTCCTCTGCACAGAGCCAAAATAGGAGCATAGAACTTTCCCTGCAAAACAGCTGCTGGAGAAATGTTTCTGCCAGCATTTTGTTTGTTTGCTTGCTTTTAAATGGCAAATGTAAACACATATGTAGCCAGATGTTGTTTCAGTTAATATAAAACCATCTGCTTTTCTTTTATTTCTTTAGGGAAGAGGCATACCAGATCTTAATACACGACTTTTGGTCAGGAAGCTGTGGGATTCTTTTCAAATTCCTATTTTCACCCTTATGGATGCAGATCCACATGGTAAATCTGTAGAGGTTCAAAGGCATAAAAGGAAAGCAAAATTTGGTTAGAATGCCCTTTCTCACTCTTATGAGAAAGTTTTGAGGGTTCAAAAATCCAACACAATCAGAAGGTGATGTATCTACACTGATCTCACCTGAAATTAGGGAGATCACTGCAAAGGGAGAAGCAGCTGCTCAAAGAAATAGTATTAAGAGATATGAATTACACAGGATAAAGAAAGACACTTTTAATAAGAGATGTTAGACAATGTGTAAAAGAGCTGATTATCCTTGGGTTTGAATTGACTGCACAGAGATAGTGTGAAACATTTAACTATATGAAGGTGACATGCTGAGATTCTGATTGTTTTGACATAACCTAATATATATATATAAACAATAAGAACCTCACTAATCATAAAGCCATAACTGCTGTGCCATAAAACTGATTTTTTGAACAGTGTCCTTAAATATGCCCATTGTGCAGACAAACAGACACTTGAATTTTTTATTCTGCAACCCAGGTGTAGAAATAATGTGCGTCTACAAATACGGATCTGTGGTGAGTACGTTTTTTTCCTTTCCAATACATTGTTTTGTAGCCCAGCCTGGAAGCTGGAATGCATTAAATACTCCAGCCTTTGTCAGAATGGGTGCTGCCTTTTACCATTTTGGTTCAACACAAAGAGATTATTTTTAGGCCTTGTGTGTCTGCAGAAACAGCTTCTTCCTGCAACAAAAAGAAACCAGATAGTAACGGCAGGTGTTTCATATAACCATATTTCACAGTTTTTCTCTGCTGCACAGGCAGTTTTCAGACAGACCAAATAGAAAAGGGTTCACCATTTAGATTTGTTTCTGCATTAGAAGAGGAAGGAAGGCTGCAGGGATCTTGGGAGGAAGAGAACCTAATTGTGAGATGGGTGATTCTCCACAAAATAATGTCATGTTGGTCAAGATTTCCTTCTGGCATGAGAATTGCTTAGGGATTCTTGTGTTAGTGTGGAACATTATGGAAGAAGAGGCAGGAGGAACAAGAAAGTATTATCATGTTCCATGGCTACAGACAAGGTATGGAAACACCACATGGAAGGCAGGCAGGTGGAGGTGAAGGCAGAGGGCAGGAGCAGATGGGTGAACTGTTCAGCAGAGAAATGGAAAAAGAACACCCCAAGTTAAACTAAAGATCACTGAATGTTATAGCTGACCTTTCTTGTTTTAGTCAATGTCCTTTGAGGCCCATCATCTCACTGTTCCCTCTGTCAAGTGGCTGGGTCTCCTTCCATCTGACCTCAAGAGGTGAGTTATTTCCTCAGAAGAAAAAGTATCCTTCTGCTTCACAGACAGGAAATGCAGTCTGACTTACTGCACAAAAAGCCGTTTAAATCCATTACTCTTTTCATGCATTATTTTGGCTTAATATAAGGAAACAAGATGCACAAATATATTTTAAATGTCTGAGAAAATGTAAGAATTTTATTTTCTTTGCAGATTAAACATATGCAAAGATGCCTTAATTCCATTTACAAAGCAAGATGAAAATAAGTTAGCAAGTATCCAAAAGAGACCTTACATTGCTTGTCAGCCACTGTGGGAAAAAGAGGTTTGTATAAACCTACTGTTTTCTATTTCTTCCCCCCACAGGACAAATCCCATGTCTGACAAACTCTTAGGATAGCAGAACCAGTCAGGTTTTGTAGCCCTAAAAGAAGGCAAGATTGAGAAAGCCTGGGATGTCTCCCTGAACCACTTTACAGCTCTACATGTACATACAATGAGTGGATGGAATTTTCTTACTTAACTTCCTACACACATTAATTCTTCCTCTTTTTCTTTTTTTTTTTTCCTCTTTTAGCTGGAAATCATGGCAGCATCTAAACTGAAGGCTGAAATTCAAGTTTTAACTTCTGTCTCACCAGATTACCTGTCCAGAGTCTATTTGCCAAACAAACTGCAGTTTGGTGGATGGCTGTGAATGCTGCTCTGCAAATGAAATGTTTTTCTATATATTGATTTAATTTGACTGCACTTAAGACAAAAAAGTGCAGAGACAAAGGATCTGCCAGTTTCTTGTTCAGTTTCTTTATCTCTGTACCTAGAGTATAATCTTCTCTTATTCTTTTTTCAAACTATAAGAGTAATTAGGATTTTTGCAGATTACTGCTACTTCCATTCTGTGGTTTCTGCTGTGAAACAGTGCCAAATGCAATAGTACACATAGAAAAGATAATGAAATATATTCTTTCTGGCCAGAAAAAATGTGAAGTTCAAAAATGTATCCAGGAATTGTTTTGCCTTCTGTCTTAAAGCACAGCATGATGCTGTACCAAGCTTTTTATATTTGAAGGGAGTGAATTCTTGCTTAAGAATTTATTGTATGTGCCTCTTTTTGGAAATTATTTTAGGTACAGCATTGTGGCATTTTGTGTTTACTGTAAATTCAGACGTAAAAGCCAGAAATAATTCCTTGTTACTGCATATCTCAAGCAGCTACAAATCTTCCAGCAATCAAATTACTATTTGTCTTCAATGAACAAATAAGAATGTGGATGTTACTGATTAAGAATTTAATAAACAATTCTGTTAATAATGCACATCACAACAGAATCCCTTGTTCATTTTATTTATTTAGTTGGCTGCAAAACAGTAAAGAGAAGCAGAAAACTGTGGTGATTAAAACTGTGGTGTGCACTAATTTTTATGCGAGGGAGTCCGACTGACTGCATGGAAAATACCCCCAAAACTGATCTCCACAGTCATCAGCATGGATATTACAGACGACAGATTAATTTATCATTTTATCATTTATATTATTTATCCCTAGATTTATTTAGTTGGGTTTTTGTTCGGCCGTTCCACCAGCATTAAACTTGAATGAAACGTCCTTTTAATTTACAGTACAGTGGCAGTTACAACAGGCACTGCAATCCCGGGGAATACAGGGCAGGAGCAGCAGCCTCTGCACCCCGGGAGGGTCAGGTCACCTGCGGCTCAGGGACATCCCGCACATCCCGGACCCGCGGTACCCCCGGGGCTCCGGCGGGACACCGGGCCCCGCCNCGGAGCGGGCCCAGAGCGGTGCGTGAGGGCGGCCCCGGCCCGAGGGGCCCGCCCGGGGAGCGGCGGCCTCGGGGCTGGGCGGGGAGCTCCGGTGGGGTGTGCGCCGGAGTGGCCGCGCTCGGGTCTGCGCTTCCCGGGCTGCCAGCGAGGGCCACGGCGGGGTTGGCTCTGCCGGGGCACGGCCGAGAGGGATTCGCGGAAGGGTGGGCAGCCGGGCGGTGTGCGGGATCCAACAGCAAGGGGAAGTGGATTTTTATTTCTTGATTTTATTTTAGTGTATTTTGTTCGGGGTGTGTGTGTATCCCTGGGCGCTCCCAGGGCAGTGCTGCTGGGGGGCTGCGGTGGGACGCGCCGGGCGCGCCTGAGGGCCTCGCAGGGCTCAACCTTTGGCTCCTTGGCAGGGCAAGGATGAGTCTGTTCGGATCCACGTCGGGCTTTGGTGCCGGAGGGACCAGCATGTTCGGCAGCACCACAGCAGATAACCACAACCCGATGAAGGTACGTGTGTCAGCCGCCTCTGCTGCTGTGTGTGTTCATTTGTCACAGCAGGACCTACTGACTCCTTCTGTAGGAGTAGTAAGAGCTCACTTCACAGTTTTCCAAAGTTGTTCTGTCTCCTGTCCTTCCTAGGATATTGAAGTAACGTCTCCGCCTGATGACAGCATATCTTGTTTAGCATTTAGTCCACCAACGCTGCCGGGTAATTTCCTCATTGCAGGATCATGGGCAAATGATGTAAGTATTCTGCCTTAGACATGCAGATGAATAAAGTGCCTAAACTGCAAAATGAGATCCTAAAAGCTTGTGCAGGGCATCTGAAAACCTAACTTGATGAAAAACTGCAAACTTTGTCTGGTACCAAGGTACTAAGTTTAACATAGTTGATAAATCATCTGCTGTGATAGCACAAACCCAAAAATATTAAATTATTGATGGAGTTATTATGAACAAGTATTTTTGGGGTTTTTTTGGTTTTTTTTTTTTTTTTTTGTTTGAAGGATGAGATTCCAGCT
>VWZP01009913.1:785677-804622 GCA_013396995.1 Dicaeum eximium | reverse complement strand
CCAGCTGGCTGAGGCAGGGAGGGAAGACAAATGTGGGCATGTTTTCTAACTGTTGTGTTCTGCTCAGCTGAGGGTTAAGGGTTCTCCAGGCCAGTGTGGTGAGGGGTTACAGTTCTGCAAGGCACTCTTGAGGTGGCATTGAAGCTGTGAGGTTGAGTTTTGGCTCTACAGGTGAAGGGAACATAAGCAGAAAAAATAAGGTTTCACTAGTTCTGGAAAAAACCCCAGACTTTGGTATTTATAACCATACTTTTTGTTGGATAAACCAGAGCTGGAGTCTTCAGGACAAGTCTTTTCAAGTTCCTGTTAATATGGTTTATCTGCATTTGCTTCTCCTGTTACAGGTTCGCTGCTGGGAAGTTCAGGATAACGGACAGACAATTCCAAAGGCTCAGCAGATGCACACAGGGCCCGTGCTAGATGCCTGCTGGAGTGATGTATGTTGTTATTTAAAAACAAATGCACATTTTTTACCAGAAGTCCAAATAAGTTGAAGTGTGGTTTGCAGGCAGATGAGTGCCACACGTAGCTGCAGCCCGTGGTTCCTGCATAGATTAAATTGCTGTAAATGTGTGCTAAGTGTGTCCTAGTGGGATAGGCTGGCATGGATGTAAGAAGGCTAAAAGTGAGTTTAAAAGTTAGGAGTGTGTTAGAAGCTAGATAAAACTAGCACCATTTGTTCTTTTATGGCATGGTCATAAATTTGGGTTTATGTTTCTTCTTTGTCTTGCAAGCCCTGTACATGTTACATTGATGTTACACTGTTTCTAGAAGAGAATAACACTTGACAGTTTTCCCATAGAGCCTGTTAATCTCTTGGTTTTATTCTTATTTTTTAGGATGGGAGTAAAGTATTTACTGCTTCCTGTGATAAAACTGCCAAAATGTGGGATCTCAACAGTAATCAAGCAATTCAAATCGCACAAGTAAGTAAAGCCCAAAGTACTAATTTTTTTTTTCTTTTTCTGTTTTTATTAAAAAGCTACCTCTCTAATTTTTATATTTTTGAGATAGTGAAGTGCACCTGAACAGGTGATTAAAGTGATTTAAAAACCCTGTACTCCTGTTTCCTGTTTTACTAGAGAGCCCAGAGCTCTTTCCACTCTTGCAGTGATCTCAATAAGTGACACTGCTGCATTAGAGGGGAAAAAGATTTTTAAGAAGTAATTCAATTCACTTCACAAATACCAGCTTTTTACTGTAACAATAACAGAATTACAATTTACATTTTCAAATTAGAAATTAACATCTCTTTGTAGAATATGTAATTAGGGTGACTAAAATTAGTTACCAGTTATAATTTAAGAAGGTTTAGTCCCTTTAATGATTGCTTCTTGCATGTGTGTTTGTCCTTCCTTTCTTCAGCATGATGCTCCTGTGAAGACTATCCATTGGATTAAAGCACCAAATTACAGCTGTGTGATGACAGGAAGCTGGGATAAAACTTTGAAGGTATGGTTTTTTACCTGAACAAATAGACACAAAGTGTGCTAGTAATTTGTGTATAAAAATATTTATGTGAAGTGAAAATATTATATTAAGCTCTAATAATTAATGGAATAGCCTCACTTCACAAAGAGTTGCACTATTCTGACTATAACAAGAATGAAACAGTTACATTCTCTCTCCTGTAGTAATTTTCAGTGTATCCTGAGCTCCAGGTGTAAGTTTGTTTTTCTCTGTTCCCATCAGTTCTGGGATACCCGTTCACCAACGCCTATGATGACCCTGCAGCTCCCTGAAAGGTGTTACTGTGCAGATGTGGTGAGTCAGGATAAGTGGAGCCAGCTGGATAACTGGGAGTAGGAAGAAGTTTTGGGGGCTTCTGTAGGACAGGACTTGAATGCTGTTAGTGTTTGATGTCTGTGTGATTGTAGTACTAGAACATAATCTGATCTTCTTGATCAGGCCCTGGAAAATTGGGATTCTCATCATACAAATCACACTTGGTATCCTTTTAACACCACAAAAATCAGCTTGAGGACTGACTTACCCTTAGTTTTGGACAAGTTTGTAAACCACCATTGCACTTCACACTGGAAGAATCAGATCATAATTAGAGGATTTTTGGTGTGTTTAATTTCTCAGTGGCAAGGAAAAACTGACTTGTTGTGTTTGAAGATACGTGAATAAATGAACTTTTTTTCTTTATCTGCTTCCTATTTCCCTCCTCTCATTCCTTTTAGTTCTTCAGGGTGTTCTGCCATGCAATTAACACAAGTGTCTCTCTTCCAACCTGTTTCACAACCTTATCCAGGTTCATCCTATGGCAGCTGTGGCCACTGCAGAAAGGGGTTTGATAGTTTATCAGTTAGAGAACCAACCTTCTGAATTTAGAAGAATAGAATCTCCTCTGAAACACCAGGTAAATAATAATATTTGTATTTATACAGATTGTTGACATTGCGGGCTTGACATTTTTTGTAAAAACATGCAATGTTTCAAAACCAAGTTATCTTAGCATGGCAGTGACCTGGTTTGCCAGTGATCTGTTGCTGATCTTCACAAGGATTTAGAAATTTAAATACTATTGCCCAAATTCTCAACAGAATTTGACCTATCTCTTGACCTTGGCTAGTGGTTTTGCTTTACCTTGCATTGATGACTTTGAAGTTCTGTGTCCCTGTGGAAAAGATGTCTCTGTGTAAAACTCCTTTGTATCTTTTTCAAATTCAGCATCGCTGTGTTGCTATTTTCAAAGACAAAGTGAACAAACCAACTGGATTTGCCCTTGGAAGTATTGAAGGCAGAGTAGCTATTCATTATATCAACCCCCCAAACCCGTGAGTATTCAATAAAACATCCTCTCTTTATTGCTCAGTTCACAGTGATGAAAATAAAAAGCCTCTTTTAAAAAATTTTTAACTGTTTAATTTTCCTTTCCAGTGCAAAAGATAATTTCACTTTTAAATGCCATCGCTCCAATGGAACAAACACATCAGCACCTCAGGACATCTATGCTGTGAGTATCCAACTTGTGTCATAAATGCACTGGACACTCCTAAGGTAAAATTGCCTCTGAATTGTTTGTTCTCCTTGACCTTTTATCTTGCCTAAGGCTGTCTTAGGCACACTTAGAGACCTGTCATAGTCATTCTTTAAGAGGAAAGGCAAATTTTTATTTTATTAAGCACTAGATCAGCCTTTCATTGAATCTGCTTGTCAACAAGTAAAGTTGACACTTTTTAATTTTGCAGATATTGAAACAATAGTTGTGTAATGGAGTGCATTATGCATTGAGTTATTAGGTACTAGGCCAAAAAGATGATGTTTTTCTTGTTGCTTTGGTGTTTTTTCTTTGGTTGATTTTGGGGTTTTTTTCTCCGAAAAGTTTTTAAAAAATGAAGTGCTGTCTGTAGTTGAAATTTAGTGTATTTACTCTTGTACAGCACACCTTCTGTTGCTGTGTGTGGTGTTTTACATGGTGTTCTGTGTGGTTCTGCAGGTTAATGGGATTGCATTCCACCCTGTCCATGGTACTCTGGCCACAGTAGGGTCTGATGGGAGATTCAGCTTTTGGGATAAAGATGCACGGACCAAGCTAAAAACCTCCGAGCAGCTGGACCAGCCAATATCTGCTTGTTGTTTCAACCACAATGGCAACATATTTGCTTATGCTTCCAGCTATGATTGGTCAAAGGTGAGAAAGGTTTAGACTCATGTTCATACTTTCAGTTGACAGCTAAGACCCCTTCTTCTTGTGAGGCTTTTGCTGTTTCTTATAAGCAGTGGGTGAATCTTTCTGATTTCTAAGAGAACTTAAAATGGCCTTTTTGGCCACCTGATGAAGTTTAACATTGAACCTGGGAATTTGTGGTGTTTCAGCTTCAGCTGGACAAGATTGCTAAACTCTTCTGGTTTACAAATGTGGATGAGCAACATGTGAATTCCCTGATTGAGAGGTTGCTATGGTTGCTCACACACGTGGGCAGTGGCACAGGGCAGTGTGGCACCCTGACAGCTTCCCACAGAGCTTGTGAAATGCACATCTCTGCTGCTTGTGCAGGGAAAAAAGCTGTGACTGTGATTAGAAACACTTATCCCAGTGTTTGAATGCTCTGTATTAAACTTTCACTGCCACTTAGTGAGGCTTTTGATGGTGTTTATTTCTGTATTTCTCTTCCACACTTAACAATACAGATACAGCAGAACCACAGCAAACCACGATCTGTGGGAAATCAATACTTCCTAATAGTTTGAGGGAGGGCAGCAAGCTTGGAATGTAATTGATTTTCATGGTGCTTGGAGGATAATGTTCCTTGTGGCTTTGAGGGAAATGAATGCAGAAATCACATAGGTTAAATCAATTGCATGCCACAGAGAGCTAACTTTTAATTCACTGTATTGTATTTAGTCCTCTGCCCACATTAAAATATTGGTTGGTGCCAGAGCAGATGAATTCTTCAGTTCTGATGCTTGGCTACACTGCAGTGGTACCTTTCAGACCTGTAAGCCAGTATTAATTAAGTAGTACTGAGTACTAACCTTCCTCCCCAGAACCATTTCTTGTCCCTAGCGTTGGTAATTTCCATCTTGCATGTTGGACTTGAGTAGCTTCATTAGAGGTGTTTACTCTCCCTGATTTGGATACTTGGGTATTAATTTGGTAATGTGCATGCAAATGATATGCAAAACAGGACATTTGTATCTGCAGCTGTGGAACAGACTGCAGTTGCCTGTAGAACTTGGGCTTTGCTTTGAAAAAATGTGACCTTATGTCATTTAAAAGATAGAAAATATAATGTGAAGCTGGGTGGCCATTAAAGGTTTAGTTTTTTCTCTGCCTCCAATGACATTTAAAAGAAATCATGTTGAGTTCTTAGGCTGCATCTGTAAAGTAGAACTTAGAGATATGTGGTTATTTTTTTAATTAAAAATATTTTATACTTGAAAAATGGATAAAAGTCTCTTAAATTTTACTTTATGTGTACAGTTCTTGTAATTGCTTGTTCAAGTAAGCGGTTTCTAATCCACCAGTGTGGTCCAATATCTGGTTTTAAAGACTATAAATCTTAATAACCCAAACTAATGGAATATTCATATTCTTACATTTTAAGTAATGCTGATACTTTTTCTTCGAAAAGAGTAAATGTAGATTATTTTTGTCTTTAGGGTCATGAATTTTATAATCCACAGAAGAAAAACTACATTTTTCTGCGAAATGCAGCAGAAGAGCTGAAGCCCAGGAATAAGAAGTAGTGAGTCTGACTTGTGCTCCTCTCCTTGTTCTGCTCTTCTGCCATTTGTGCCCTGTTGCACCATGGTTCAGTCAACTTTGGATCACAAACATTTAGCAGGAACTGTAAAGATGACAGTAAATGTATTCTGACTGCTGGAGAACATTTTCCAAATTAGAAACTCTGATGTGTATAAGAAAGAGAGGCTCGTATTGACATGACTTAACCACTCTGTTCCACAGCAATAATGAAATTGCAGCAAAATCAACATCTGGGGTAGATATTCCTGCTTTGAAGTGCAACCATTTGTATCTCTGGATTTATTTTGTTAGTATTACATTAAAATATGTTAATTATAATAGTTCTGGAGAAGTTGTATAAATACTGTATTTTTTTGTAAGTACTTGGAGAATCACCAGTAATTCTTCTCAAAGGAGGTTTGTTTTTTTCTTATTAATAATTCAGGGGTTCTTTCATTGCTTTCTGGTTTTTGAAATGGAACCATTGTCTGCTGTATGCCAGGAAGAAATGCCTTGCAAATAGTTTTCCCTCCTTCTTTAGATGACTAGGAAGGTATGTAGGGGGCCAAGAGCAGTGATAGAAACTCAAGACAGAAGATGGGCCCAGTGCAAACTTCAGATTTTTCTGACACTCCTGCAGTGGATGTGACTTCTGAGCAAACTGCTTTTTCTGGTTCAAAGGAGAAGTTGCAGTGGTGCCAAGTGGTGAAATAGCTCAGAGTGCAGGAACATGAGAAACCTTTAAAGGTTTTATTCATGACCAAACTGATGTGTGCAAAATCCCTTTGACCTAAACTTCTTTGAAGCTGACACCTTTTAGAGTTTTAAGTTGAGAATTTTAACATGGTTTTGTTCTGTAAGAGTGTGCTCAGGACTGAAAAAAATACCCATTTTTGTATTAACTAGAAAGTCATGCTGGGGAGCTTCATCCTGATCAAAAATGCTGTGAAACAAAACGAGTGGGTCTCTTTCTGACTTGAATCTACCACTGTTTACTTTTAACTAGCCAATTGTATACATGCCAAAGTTTTCTTTTTGGAAGTGAATGCTTATTCTTCCTGTCTAACTATTGTTTGTTTGATAATGACTGAATAAAAAGGGGATGGGGGGAGCATGTATAGAATTACATGGCATATTGTACAAATTCTCTGTAAAACTGTTCTGGTTTAATGCTGGTGGTTACGGATTCATGCTACGTTTCAAATAAAATTTTTACTAAATGCTTTTTTATATTCAGAAGTTCTGTTACAATAATGTGGGCAAGGCAATGTGCTTCATGTTTAAAAGCAGCTTCTTGGCCTTTCTCTGTAATTCAGGGACATTTGCTGAGAGTCAGGTCCTTTTCCTCCAGCTGCTTGAGCTGAGAATCCAGTGCATTTTCCAGCTTCCATTCCACTACAAATGACTCCTGTGGGTTTGCCTCAAAGAATTGGGAGAACTGCTGTGAAAGGCCTTTTGTTTTGAGATGAATCAAGTTCATTGCTATTTCAGCAGCCAAACACCTGACATCGTGAGTACAAATGAATCATGGACTCTTCAGGCTCTCTCCAGCCCACTGTCTTTTCACTCCAGACTCTGCCCTGTGTTCATCACTTTTTGCTGGATGGGTATTTCTTGTTTGGTATAGAGGAAAATCTTTCAAATACACCCAACTCTGCTTTGTTTTCTTTAAGGTAGGAAGGAGTTCCCAGCACTTTAATCAGTAGCTGATCATTTGCTCAAACATTTCTTTGGTTTCTGTTGATTTTTTTTTCCCTGAGGTTGTGATTGTTATGCAGCAATCTTCGGTTGTTAGCACTTTTTTCCAGACTTCTCAGTCAACTGAATGCCAGCAAGCAACTGCAGGCTCAAGATCAGTGTATGTGATCACTGAAGTGTGCAGAACTCCCACTGGAGTAAACCACTGGGGAAGAATGGAATGTGTCATTGTTTCCTGCTTTTAAAAAGTCTCGTTTTGTTTAAATACTTGACAATGAATGAGTGAGAGAAAAGAGATTATTTCAGCAGGTACATTTCTCTGGGATCCAGAGGAGCTGCACCTCCTCCAGTGGCCACTGAGGCCAGCGCTGGTGAGTCTTGTTTCATAACACATTATGTGTTAATATGTTGAGCACTTACTCTGCTGGACTGAATTTCTTTGTCAGTGAGGCTTCAGAATTATTTAGTCATCACTTGCTACTTGTTCAGACTAATTTTAGAAGGACATAGTTTCCATTATGTTGCTGTGCACATCAGATGTGTTCAGCTGGGAGGAGAGTCAGGCTTTGAACTGAATTGTTTTCCTTTACCCAAGTTAAGAGAACACATTGGCAATTTGCTCTTGCCTGGAACTATTGTGAGGTTCAGTTGTAAAGTACACACAGCTGTATCCCTTCAAGCATCAAAAATGAGAGTTTATTCACACCCTTTAAAGTGTTAGTGCGTTTCTGGAAATGTATTAACTTGCTAAAATTGCTATTCTATGGCAGTTACCTGTCCAAAAAAACTGAGTGAAGAATGTAAGATTCTAATATGTACCCAAGGCTAACCATAGGAATGCTTGATTTATAAAATAACATCTTTAATTTTGTGAAAGTTTGCTGTCATTGTGTTTTACTGCAGGCAAATAATCTTTGGCATAAAGGGCAGCCCAGTTAAACCCCTCAAAATGGGAACATTTTACAACATTTTCAGATGAGTTTCCTGCTGCTGCTCTCACGTGTCAGTGGTTTTGCACATTGATTTAATGAAATGTATTTCAGAAAACTAAATAATTGGCCAAGTTTGTCTGCTGAAGCCTTTCACAGATGAAACAAGACATGTTTGCACAATGGCAGGCAGGCAGAGTATTGATTTACCATCTGCCACAGGAAATGCAGTCCTGAATTGGTGAATGCTCCAGTTCAGCTCCTAGGCCAGAAAAATTGGTCACTGAGTTGTTCTGCAGAGAGGTGTGGATTTGAGATCGAGGTGGGATTAGGTGCACGTGGGACATTTCAATAAAACTCTTGCTTTGGCCTGGCTCAGTTGAATGTGAGGAAATGCTGTTTACAGATGAGGTGTCTAGGCAACTGCCCACCAGAAGGAATTGTGTCAGATTTCTGTCACAAGGTTTTACACTCTTGGCCTTTGAAATGATAAAAGCCACTGACTTCCAATTTGTTTGCTTTTTGCAGCAATGAACCTGAGCACAATGAAATAGCTGTTAATTTTTAAGTCTCCAGATTGGCTAAGTAAGTGCCATTTGCAGTCGTTTGGGTAAGACTGGTTTATTTTAAAAAACCAATGCAGATTCACCGTGTAAAGCATTTCCCCTGGGTACTTCAGCTTTACCAGCCAGGTGATGATCATCATCTGGAGCTGCAGCACACAATAACGACTGGAAGAAATTCAGAACAGGACCAATTCCCCAGTAATTTTCCCCAGCCTGGCAGCTGCAGGATGCACAGAATGCTGCAGTTTGAGGCCGTGGCTGTAACTCTGCTGTGGTGCCAGGCGATGGCAGTGCTGATGGCTCCTGAGCAGAGCCTTCCCTGCAGCTGGGACTCTGCACGGAGCTGGAGTCCTGCTGGAATACGAGGTACAGTTATTTGTAAAAGCAAGTTATCCCAAAATACTCAGGGAGTAGAAGGAGATGGAAATCATCTCCATTTTTGAGTTTTTGAGGAGTGTACCTGGTATCCGTAAACACAAACCAAGTCTTTAGAACTAACTATGCAATCTCTTTCAGCTGCTCAGTGAGACATCTGACCAACCAGGTCCTGTATGTGCTCCCCTTCTCTCACTATCAGGCCCTGAAGGTCCTCTGAACCAAGTCAACCAAACAAGTTTCTTCTTCCCCTGGCTGCTGGCCTCACGATTCCTGGGCTCCCATTCCTCCCTTCCTTGCTGGCCTTGAAGGCCCCAGGCTCCTGGCCAGCCTGGTGCTCCTGCTGAGCACCCAGGACTCTGTCTGTAAAATTCTGGAGTTAGAAATCCTTAGTGGAGAGCTGGGATCCAAACTGCTGCTGGACAGTGACCTGTGACCCCTCATGGCCAGGGGTGCCTCTCTGTCCTCTGCTTCCTCAGGACTGAGTGACTCAGTTGGGACATGATTTCCAAGTCTGTGTGATTGTTACATGAATACACTAAACCATGTGTTAAGATCCTCAGACCTGCAGAGGGTCCAGGCTATTAAGAAATTATAAATTCTATATTATGCTATTTACAGATTGTACCATATTGATGCTGCTTGTAGAAATCCTGTGCCATACTAATAATAACTTCTGTGCTGTGCTAATCAGAATATCCTGCTGAGAAAACCTCAATTGTAACGATAATTTAGTGCTGTCTTTATTCTGCCAAAGACCCCTAAAAGAACTCATCTGTCCCCTTAGTGTCAGGTGTAACAGGTGTAATTCAAAATGAAAAAACCCAGTGGTATTTGCATTGACAGAATGTTGTCCTTGCACACCTCGGGCTGTGGGTTGGAGTTGGCAGAGCTTTATTTCATCCTGCAGCTGGTGCTCAAACAGCTGGAAGCCATCTATTTGCATTTCCAGGTAAGCTTAGGTTTGTATACAGCAGTGCAGGGCCCATCCTGCTCTCAGCAACGGGACAGCCATTCCATGAGAGGAAGCTGCTGCCGCTCTTCCCTTGCCAGGTCAGAATAAACGGAGCAAGCCCAGCTGGTGCTTTCAGCAGACAGGCTGGGACTGCCACTGTGCTCTGTGTGCTCTGGAGCAGCCTGTGCTCCCAACAATCAGCAGCAGGGAGCGAGCCCATGGGAGCAGAGCCTCCGGAGTGGCCCACTGGGACACCAGCTACGAGCAGAGTGAGCTGAGAGTGGCACCGACTGCACAGCCCCAGGCAGGTCCCACCTGATGCAGAATGGTGCCTGAATGGCCAGTTTGGTCTCACTCCTCCCTCAGGAGCAAAGCAAACTTCCAGGTGTCTGCACCATTTACCTGCTTCTGAAATGGGCACAGGGCTACACTCGGTAAAAGTAATTCACATTTTTAGGTCTTGGTTGCAAGGTAACATGAGACTGAGGCAGCACCACAAAGGGGAGCATGTGCCTTGGGAACACTCCTGCATGGACAGAGTAATTCCAAATGTTTGTGTTGCATCAGTTCTGAAAATGCTTTTTGTTACAGTGCATAAAAGATACAATACCTGCCAGCATTAGCTTTGTAAAGAGAGACCGTTTTCTTCTGCTGACTAATTAGCCAGTGAATATATTCACTTTGAAGGGACACTTCAATAATTTAACAGGCATGTGCCAGGTAATACAGGAGCTTTTGTCTTAGTGGTGGCACAGATCTTGAATCGTGTGTAACCCAATCCCTGGCTTTATGCGTTCAAGGAAGTGTTTGGTATAGCTCCTGTATCGAGTGCCACTGAAAAAGGCCTGGATGAGAGATTAAGGTAATGCTCTTCCCTGGGCATAGGGAAAGTTTACCCTTTGCTGCCCAGGGTGTCTTTCGCAGGCAGAAACTGCTTTATATGTGTGAGGTGTGGGTGTGCTGAGATCCAACAATGAGTTTGTTGCAGGAATGGGAAAATGCTGCAAACTGGGTTAAATGGGTGTGTTAAATACCCAGGTCAGCTAAGCCTGTCCTTGTGGGTGTATTAACAAATGCTTTGTAGTTTGACAGGGAATGCTTTCTGTCATTCATCTTTCTTAAATGCAGATTGTTGATTTGCTGGACCAGACAAGGGGAGGGATAATGTTCAGTTCCTGGGAACGCTGAGAATTAAAACTCAAGTAATGGATTTTTCTTCAACCCTTCCCAAGGTACTTCCTCACAGTTGTGCCATCTCCCAGAAGGGTGTAAACTCAAATGTCCTTTTCTGACCCACTGCCATCTGGTTCAATCACCTTCCTTGCCTAAAAAATGCAGCTCACTACTGATCTACAGCAAAGGGAGATCCATTTTGTCTAGAATATGCCATAATTAGTGCAGTCAGTAAAGGGCAGAGATAATGCAGTAGCTCAAACTATTCTCAAATGACTAAACTGGAGTTCAAATACAATCTTTACAACCTTTTTTTCTTTGGAAGGACAGCTGTCTGCCATGCTCCTGCTGGAACAGTGGGATTTATATGGAGTCAGGTATCACTTACTGACAGGTAATTGCTTTCTGCAGATACCTGACTCTTTTCCTTGGAGGTCTCCCTTTCCTAAGTAATGTTCATTCTTGGTCTGTAGCAGCAGGGTTGCAGACAGCAGCCTGGTTGTTTAGGCATTAATGTTTAATTTACAGAGCAGTATCTATATAATTGTAAAGAAGAATGTCTACATTTGTGGAACATTGTCAGGCTTCAAACACGAGTATGAAGCACTTCAGAAACACTTTAACTGGGCTGAAACAGCTTTTCAAAAAACCACAGAAAGATGGCAAATGTCTATTTAAAGAGAACAGCTTAGGCAAACCTTGTCATTGAACCCTTCTAGCTTTTGCTCAGCCACTGGCTGTGTGGTGCAGTTGGAGTCATTCTGCAGTGCTGACCTGTGTCTGTCACAGTGGCTGAGCTCATCACCTGAGCACCTTTCTTTGCAGGTCCTGCAAACAGCAGGGAGATGAGAGAGAGGATGATTAAACTCTCCAAGCTGCTCTGAATGTGGCTTGGCCCAGGGTAACATTTCCCACTGGTGACTTAGGTCTCCTTGTGGATGGTGTGTCACAGCCACACTCCTGGTAAGGAAACAGAAGAGTTGTTTTTTCTCCTTGTAGGCTGAAGAAAATGTCCTTTGAGGTAAGACTGGCCCTGGCACCCCGGGACTGGCAAAAGGAAAACCATACTCCAGGCAGCAGAATGGATTTCCTGGTTTAGTACTGATCCACACACTTCATTCACGAGCTGAGCTTGACTTCAAAATACAGATCAGCTGATCTGCCAGCCCTTTTGTCCTCCTGAGAATGCAGGCAAAACCTGCCTTCTTTATTGTCTAGCACCTTTCTCTCTGTGCTTCCCCACTAACTCAAGGCATGATGGGCACCAACTGGGCCGTGTGATTTAGCAGAAAGTGGCCTGCCTTTGTTTCACTTGTCTTGTTCAGCTGATGTCACTGTCCTGCTGCAATACTGGGGACATCTGTTGCTGGTGATTGCCTGTTGAGCTGTTGATGGCTTTTCCCCATCAGGAATCACTGCCCCAGCAGACTGGATGTGGATGTTGGGCTGTCAGGAGTCGGGTGGGGTTGCCCAAGTGAGCTTTGACCCTTCCAGTCAGGGTTGGTGTGATTGTGCTGCCCTGATGTGGCACCACTGTAACTGATTCTTTTTGGTAAAAGGCCCATTTTGGACTTTTTGAGATCATGTAGAAGCTGGAATCATCCTGCCCAGATTTCAGTGCAGGTAACTCTCATTTTTCTTTTTAAATACCTTTCCAGGCTCCATGGATAAAGCTTCTGTATCCAGTGCTGATACGTTGGTTTGTTGTCTTGACATTCCAATTGTGTTTATATCCTGTTCAGAGCCACTGCAACGAACCTTTGCTGCCTTGTGTTTAAATAGAGTAGACATGGTAACCAGAAGGCTCTAAGAGTTTCAAACAAAACCTTTAAGGAAGGTTAATTGCCATGCTAATATTTTTTTGGTTTTGTGTATATTCTTCTGCACCTGGCCAGGTTCATTGTGGGCATTAAATACCTTCTACAAGTATCACAAGTGGAAAAGTGATATCAGAGTAGATGGATTATTTATCTCATTGGATGTGATGTGACAGAAGAGTCTGGATTAATGAGGACTAAAATACAGCAACCTGGAGAAAAGGACCATGAGGTTAAGGAGGGGATCCGTGGGTGAGACCTGGGTGTGCTCACCTGTGGGAAGGGGGATGGAAATTGGGTCTGCCCCAATGCCATGGATGTGTTCCAGCTCTGGAGTCACTTGTCTTCTGCTGCTAAGAATATCTGTTGTGTCCATACTGCTGTGCTCTACATCCCAGAGCTGAAACTTCTTGTTTGATGTTCTTCTGTGTCCTGACTATTCCCTGGTTGGAGTGGGTGGACAGTTCCTGCTCAGTTTGTGCTACCAGTGTCACGTGAGCTCCCATGAAAAGGTCATGAGATGTGGCCCTGGCAGCTTTGGCAGAGATTGTTAGAAGCCTTCTGGCATTTTCTTTTTTTAAATCTGAAAATACCACTTAGTTTTAACATAACTCCACAAATATTTGAAAAAAAAAATTATTAATGCTGTTTCAAAAGGCCTTACTTTTTCTGCTTCCTTCCTTTAAAGACTATTAAATTATTTCTTGTTTATTCTAAAATGTAGTTTTATGGTTTTCAAAATTTAAAAGTATGAAGTAACAATTAATATTTTCCCAAAGTACAACATAAAATTGAAATAGCAAAAATATTTGTTTAACTATTTTGAGATGTAGTTTGCATGTTTGACTCAAATGGAATGTTTTTTTCTAAAAATGTTTTTGAGGGAGGAAAACCCTTCTGATAATTAAATCCCACCCTGAGAGAGATGGGACAATGTTCCATTAAAGAGTTTCTGTGCAGGAATTCAGCGAAGGAACAGTATCTTTATTGGAGGCTGTGTTTAGCAGGTGATAACAAGTGGTTTCAGCTCCTTATCCTTCTCTCCCTTCTCCCTGTGCCCTGCCTTGCAGATTTGGGGATACCTGAGCCAGTTCCTGAAGAGACTCTTCCTCCATGACATCACCAAAGGCAAACTTGAGGAAATAGGCAGTATTTTGGCCTCTATATTTACTGTTCTGCTGAGATGCAGATGCTGTCATAGCAGGAAAATGTTTTCTGGATTTATCTTACAGCTCCTGTTCCCCAGTGCTTACTGCCAATGGAGGGGTTGTGGTAGAAAATCTGGAGAGAATCTTCTGTTCCAGAAACCACTGTGAGTTTTTGCTTTGTCCTGCTCCTTTTCTGCTTCTAACCCTTTATCATCCCTTCCTGCCTTCTATGAAGTAAAGAAGAAACTGAGATCAGCTAGTGAAGGATTTCCTGGATTTGTTGCATAATTTAGTTGCAATATGAACATCTGCACTTTTCATTAGTCATTCACTAAGAGGCCAAAGAGAGATCATCCCCAAGGTCACAGGAAAGGCAAGGGTTACCATTGCTCTAGGCCAAGACATTACAATACTGATGATGACAAAACTATTTGGCAGAGATGCCAGCAATGCCAGAAAACAAGCCACTATCCTAATCAAGGGCAGTATTTTGATTGCTCAGAAAGCCAGCCCAGCTCTGCTGTCACACTGTGACAATCCCCAGCTGGCAGCCCCAGCCCAGGGTCATTCCAGCTCCCCAGAGTGCTCTGCCAGGGCTGGGGAGAGTCTGTACACACAGCTCCCAGGGGCTGTACCTGCATAAACAGTGGAGATGGTGGAGGAGAAATTCCCCAAGGGCAGAGCAAAAAGCACCAAGCACCAAGAAATGACCACTCAGGGTGGCTGCAGCACATCTTCACCACTGAAGGGACACCTCTGAAGCACCTTTCCTTGCTGACCTGGTCCTTCCTGGTCCCAAAGAGGTGCTTCTTCCTTCCCCTGACACACATGGCTGGCACAAGGGCACATGGAAGGAAAGGTGCCGAGCTGTGCTCTGAGAAACTCCTGGGAAACACTGATGGTGGCACAAAGAGCAAGGCACAAGACTCCAGAATGTTAGACATTCTCCCTGCTGGCAGTTGCAGAGGTATGAGCAATGTGATGGCACAGCCTCTTAGTTTCCTCAGCCATGTTTTATGCCTTTATTTTCATCTAGACTTATATCCAAGGCTTGCAGTGCACTTCCTGTGGCAAGATCCTCCAAGCAGTTATGAGCTCTGCAATGTCTCCTCCAAGCCTCTTCTTTTTCAGGAACCTTGTTTGCAATTACCATGATTCTGTTTGTCACAGCACAGATATGCAGTTTTCATTTTGTGAAGGGACATCAAATGGGAGGGCAGGAAAGTTTGGGGAAGTAGAATTAGATTTTTAATGACATTTCCTTTAGCCACACTCTAACATATGCTTGTGATCCAGCAGAATTGGGTGAGGTGTCCCATTTGTTGTTCTCTCAGTCCCAGAGTTACCAATATCTACATCCATGTTGTTTTTTGGTTTTTTTTTTTAATGCAGGTTACTGGAACATTAAACCAGATCACTCTAGATGCCCACTAGAACTGGTGGTCTGCTTGTGTGTAACCAGTCTAGCCAGCAAAAGGAAACAGAGCTCACTCAGCATGCCCAGTTCTGCAATATTCAGAAGAGGAGATAGTCCTATTGAAAGATTCCTACAGAAACCAAAGCCAAAAAGCAGCTCTGATTGAGAACCTCCTCTGCTCAACTGTTTTGTTACAAGTGGCACAAAGAAGAATGATTTTAATTTTTCAATTCTTGTTGCAGCAGCAGCTCTGGGTTAAGCAATTGTTATGGTGTGCTCAGGGCACCAAACCAGAAAATCTGAGACAGAGGGCCCAGATGCAGAATTCCCTGCAATAACCTAAACCAAATGCCACTGAATGCAGCTCCCCTCAAGATCTCCCTGTTCACAGCCTCGCTGGTGGCCAGCATCCAGACTGAGCATTAGCAAAACCAACAAACCAAACAGTTCCCACAGTAAGTCCCTTGCTCTCCAGTTAACTTATTTAACTGTGCAGCTTCTAAGGGGGATGTTTCATCTGCTGTTGTTGCAATAAGTGGGTATCCATGGCAAAACCCCAGGGCACTGCCCTACAGCAATGAAGTCTTGGCTGAGCAGCAGCAGGAACTGAAAAAGGTCAGAGCTCCACAGTAGCCCTGCTCCATTTTAAAAATAAAGTTCATCAGTTTGCTAAGAAATGAGGCAGGTTCTTCAATGGCTTGCAGATCAGACCTGGGGTGTCTCAAATCCATTTTCCCAAAGACACTGGGGGAAGAAAGGAAAATGCTCAGACAAATCTACAAGGAGAGCACCACAGAGCTTCACTGCCAAGAAGGGACAAGAACAGAAGGGGCTTTGGGGCTTTGCAGAGGCCAAGGAACAGGGAACATTTTCCCTGCTGCTCTTTCCCCACCTCTGTCCTGTTCTTGTGCTCCCAAAGGTACAACTTCCTGCTATAATTTGGTTTTCATCCTTCAGGCAGGGACCATTTCTATGTGGTTCTGTACCTGGGTAGTCTTGCAGTGCCACCTTCTCTAGGATTTTCAGTGGAATCCAGCACTTTGGTTTGGTGATCTGCAGCTGTTCCATTCCACCCCTTGGATAACACTGCTGAGGTCCACCAGAAGGAGCCTTTGTACATCAATTTTGCATAAGCCTCGAAGAATGTATAACATGTAAGTAAAAACCTAATGAGTCCTCTTAACTGTTGAATTATGTTGAATTATTATAAAATTAAACTTCCCAATCTGAATAAGAATAGGATGCTCTGGATTTGCAAAACAAATCCTGTACGTGGGTAAGGATATAGATGGTTGTACACCCATTGCAGAAGATGACTTTTCTCCCAGCCTCCTCACTGACTGACCTGTGTAGTTTTATTTCTTAATAACTACAAAGGACTAAATGCACCCCTACAACAGCTTATGTCAGGTCTGTGTTCTCCTTCTTGCTTGCAGTCTGCTCTTAGAATTCTGCTAAGCAACGTCCTGCCTTCCCCAAGGCAGTTTCATACTTTGAGATATGCCTGTCTCTGCATAGAATTGTCTTTGACCAGAGAAAGTTGAAATATATTCCTCTCTTCTCAGGTATTCCTATTGTTGCTGCAAAAGCACAGGCAGGTGTCAGCAAACTGGCTCTGCCAAGCTCCTGCAGCTTTGATCTGATGGCTGGATTTTATCTGTAGGTGTTTCGAGGAGGATGAGTGCTTTTCACAAGAACGAGGTGGAAAAGAAAAAAAAAAAAGGCAAATTAATTAACTTCCATAAAGTTATCCTTACTCACTTTCTCTTCCCCTTCCTGCTGTGTTTGTGGTAACAGCTCATTAGAGCCTGTGCTTGCACCATGAGACAGGAGATTTCATTTCCCGTGCTGCTTTCCAGGATGTGGCAGCACCGAGGCCAGGCCAGCGATAGCCGGGGGGGGTTTGTGATGTTCACCGAGCGCAGGTTTAGCCTTAACTCCTTTCTTGTTCTGTTCTGCCTGCTACAGAACTCCTGTTCCTGCCTCGAGGGAAGAAGAGAAGCTGTGATTTCTCCTTTGAGAGATGTGGGGCTGTGTTTGAAGAAGAAAAAAGCCTGTGCTGTTTTCCCACATCGAGAACAGAGATGCTGCTGGTCCCTGCAGCAGGAGAACTTTGCCAGCCCTGCCGAGGAGCCGGGCTCTGGTTGGGTGATTTGAGTCTCTGCCATCATGTGGAGCAGAATGAAGCTCTGTAAGAGGACAGTGACCCAGTGCCAACTGGGCTGTCATTAGCTCGGCAGCCCAGGGAGCAGCTGATGTGCAGTTTGTGGTGCAAGGCATGCACACAGAGGGGTGACTCAGGGGCAGACAGGCCCCAGCCCCTGGCTGCAGCCCAACCCCAAAGGTGTGATCCAGCCTTGCTGTTTGCATGGACTGGGGACAGCTGCTGGCTTCTCAAGGCACAAAGGCTCCATGGAGCATCCATCTGCAGAAGGCTGTCACTTTTTCAGTGATGTTGGGTGCTGCTGGCCTAGCTCCATCTTTCTTCCACTGTAATCAGAGGAAATGTGCCCTAGTCTTGAAGTCTGGTGCTTCAGGACTGCAAAGCCTAATGGCTTTCCTTGGCTTTTTTTTTTTTTTCCTGCTCTCTCTTTTATGAAGCATAGGGTGTTTAGAACTATGGAAGTGGTGCAAGAAAAATATTAATGAATAACTATGGAGTGCAGACATTAATGCATTCCTTTCTCTTGAAATAACTGGCTTTTCTCTGTGGGGTCTGTAACAAAAAAAGTGTCTGCAGAGGCTGAACCTGCTGTACAGAAGCCAAAGTAGATGATGATTAAGAACTTTGCTGGCTTTTTTTTCCTTTTTCCTAAAATGTTATCTCTGCATTTATCATGTTGCAAAAAATCTCTTTCTCTGAGATATGATAAACCTAAGGCACAAGGGCAGTTCTTGAGATTCTGGATGATGCAAACTATGAATGAATGATTTTTGGGATCCTCTCCCACATCCCAAACTCCAACTGATGCTGGAGAGGAAGAATTAAAGCATTGCAAGCACTCTACCATTGGAGTTCCCCAGTGGTGGATTCTGAAGTACCAAGTAGCTTTTCAGCTTTAGTTTTCCTGCAGGTATGGACCAAGGGCTACATGCAGCAAATGTGGGGCAGTGCTGCAGTAACCATTCTCCCAGGTTTGGATCGCAGGGCAGAAACCTGCAGGTCAGCTCAAAGGCAGTGGCACTTCACAGCACCTCACAGCAGGAGCTGCCCGTCCTTTCATGGAACAAAATGCAAAAGGAGGAGGCGGAGAACCCCAGTTCTCCGGTGGGAGACCAGTGGAGACTGCCTACCAGTGGGAATGGGAATGGTGCATCCCCGTCCCCAGAGAGACGCTGCACAGGTACATGTCCAGGTGGATAAGCAGAACCTGCTTGAGCAAGATACTCCTGAACCTTTGTTCACTCCCTGACCCCCTCCTTGGCGGGTCGGTTCAACACCACCCCTTCCTCCTGCCCTGCTTCGGCCGCGCCTTTGCCACCCTGCGTGCCACAAAGGCTGCCAGCTGCCGGATGGCTTTGTCCCCGTGCACGGTTGTGCAATAGCAGCGGGCCGGGGGCGCGGGCAGCCGCTGCCCGGGCGGGAGCTTTGGCGGGCTCCCGGCGGAGCGCTGCCCTCGCCCGCCCGGCCCCGCTGCCGGGAGCCGCCGGGACTTGCAGCGTGTGCGGG